>JAVIWB010003025.1:0-405788 GCA_031893035.1 Dermolepida albohirtum | reverse complement strand
GTCGTGTATTGTTATGTCTAGTTAGTGTGTGGCTTTGATAATTTTCTTGGTTCTCCTAAACAATAATAATTTAAATTAAATTACTATTGTTTATATTGGTTATATATATACAATAATAATTTAAATTAAATTATTATTGTTTAGAGTCGTAATAATTTAAGTTAAATTATTATTGTTTAGAGTCGCGATAAATTGATTTAATAGGTGTTAAGGTTAGATGAGACAACATATAATGTTCTTCGATCGTGACGGTATATGTCGTGTATTGTTAGGTCTAGTTAGTGTGTGGCTTTGATAATTTTCTTGGTTTTCCTGAAGAAGCCACCAAGCAGTGGCGAAATATAGAAAGTCTAAAGAAAAAAATATCAAGTCTTTCAGTTCACAGACCGAATTACCTACTAGTTCCTGGTTTATTATCATTAGTACGGTCGTTAAACCTTCCTTCAGATTAATATATATATATATATATATATATATATATATATATGTATATTATGTAGAAATAATTTTTGTTGATATGTTATTTAATATAAAATAATATTTTAATAATCTTTAGTAATATAATTAATCTCTGTAAATATTTTTATAGCAAATAAATTAAATTTTTAATAAATCAAATTGATTTTTTATTTAATAAACCATTTTGTAATAATTTTTAAATAAACTAAATACATATTCACTTAGTAGTAGTTATTTTTAAATTCAATATATTCTTTTAGCATAATACATTGGCTTTCTTTATTACAGTTTATTTTTTTTTATTTTTTTTTTAATCACTAAGGTTAATATATAACCCCTTTCCATATTAACTTTCGTAATTCTGTATACGTATTTCGACAACTAAGTTGTCATCATCAGCAGCTAATTAAGCAGTGTTGCACCTGGAGAACTACGGCAATAAATACCCGTACGAAACAATTAATCTCGCGCACGATCCGTACCGTTGAAAGGCAAGACGCACGCTGTGTGCGTCTTGGCTATTTATAAGGTCTTTTAGGATTTTTAAATCAACCAATAGAAATATAGCATAAAGACATAAGAGGTATTTTCTTCTTCTTGTTGTAAATCATTAATAAATTAAATTAATTACAATTTTTTAAATTATATCCTTATTTTAATACATTATTTACTATTTTTACTTGTATAAAATATTTAAATTTTTCAATGAAATATGCTTTTAAAACGTAAACATTAACATAACCTTATTTTTTTTATGAATTTAATTTATTATTTACAATCTATAACAACAATATCCCTTTAAAACATTTACCTTATTATATTATTTATACTTTATTATTAATTTCTATATTTTTCCATTATTTGCAAATAAATTTATATTAGATATTAAACCCCTTTTTTATAATACAGTAAACGATTTTCAATACATTTGTAGTGATAATTTTAAAAGATATTTTTATTAACTCAAATTTTTGACTTCCTCCAATTCTTGTTTTTAACCAATATTATTTTACCTTATGTTAATTGATACTTCTTTTATGCTCATTGTCTACTATGAACTATTTATCAAAATTATCATCCATTTGAAACTATTAGTTCTAAAATAATATAAGACTTTCTTTTATATCAAGACCATGTAATATGCTCTATCAATCTTTATACAAAAATTTAATCTATCCTTTGTTATATTTCTGCAAGTATGCGTTTAGAATTTAATTATAATAATACGATAAACATTAAAAATTCAAACTATATACGTACAACCTGTTCTAATAACTTTTTTTTTGGTATACATTATTACCTCCTTCTTTAACTTAAATTGCTGTATTTTATGTGTGTCGTTTTAAGGGGTTAAATATCCCCTTAATTAATACAACTAAATAATAATAGAGATATTATTTAATAGAAAATATTTATTTATTTGTGGTGATGGTTAGTAAAGTTATTACGAGCGCGTGTCCGATTAGCTGAAGCGCTGTAATAAATGCAAATAAAAAAGAATGTAAAAGTAATTGAATGTAATGTAAATGTAAGGAGTTAATAATTAGTAATTGTGTACAATGAGCATCCAAAGTCCAGAACGTGTGCCAAGTTGAAAGAAATATTATTAGTGGAAATAAAGCAACAGGATTGCCCTTAAAATTTTATTCACTAAGTTAAATTAATTCTTAAAGCTTGAGTATATTAAATAAAGGTAATTAATAAGATCGAGAGCAACTAATATAATGTGATGGTTAGTAAAGTTATTACGAGCGCGTGTCCGGTTAGCTGAAGCGCTGTAATAAATGCAAATAAAAAAGAAAGTAATGTAAGGAGTTAATAATTAGTAATTGTATACAATGGGCATCAAAAGTCCAGGACGTGCGCCAAGCTGAATGAAAGATTATTAGTGGAAATAAAGCAACAGGATTGCCCTTAAAATTTTATTCACAAAATTAAATTAATTCTTAAAGCTTGAGTATATTAAATAAAGATAATTAATAAGATCGAGAGCAACAAATATAACAAGATAAGCGCAATGGCAAAGCTGTTATAAAAGTAAATCTAGAGATATAAAGCTGTTTAAGAAAATATAAAAAAGGTTAGATTAAAATATGTATCGGACGATACGTAAAATACTTGCGGTTTGTGTGTGTATATCCTGTTCTGTATATTTCGCGATCCAAGAATAAACACGTGGACACTGTGTTAGAAACCTAACGGTACCAACTTCGCGGGAGTGATGCGTATGGACTTTGTCATGGTCGGAGAAGAAGTCTCTTTGTCTTACAGGCGGCGGCTTTTTAAGAAACCACCCACAGACTAAGGGGTAAGGTGTACTGGTCATATTTAAATCAACCAATAGCAAAAGAAAATAGGCACCCTAGAAATTGGCGCGCTATAGATATTGCCATAAATTAAAATTGTGATATTAATTTCAATATAAGCACCTAGCAGAAAGATATCTAAACAGCATAATACACGTCCATTCTGTGTGAGAAATAGAAGGATTAATATTTAAATCTCTATTGCATTTAGATATCAATATGCGGAATTAAAATTAAATGGGTTCGTCAAGGGAAAATTACCAAAACTATTCCAAGAAAAGGTTATATATATATATATATATATATATATATATATATATATGATATATATATATATATGCCAGAGACAAGACACTAAAAATTTGCCTATGCGGACAATATTACCATAACAACACAGAATACTAACATGGATGCCCTTAAAGGCACCCTCGCTAAAGATCGGCAAAAACTTAGAACTTACTTCCAACAATGGCGTCCAACATCAAGCACTAGTAAAACTGAAACATGTTGCTTTCATTTGAAAAACAAATTAGCTCACAAAACAGTGCAAGAAATCTTAATGGCACTATTCTGCCCGACAACCCATATCCCAAATATCTTGGGGTATATTGGACGCACCTGTCCAATGTCTCTGCAGATCTACAAACGAAGAATAGCATAATTTACAAATTTCCCGGAACATCGTGAAGAACCGTGTTCTCCAGGATGCAGCTACTCTGCTCATCTCTGCACTAAGCCGCGTACGTTCGACGGCAGAATACTGTGCGACCACCTGACTAAACAAATTCTGGCTCCTGTTTTGAGCCACATTAAGCTGCAGCACATCCGAAGACATAGGATAGTATAATAAGATCGCTTGAAACCCGGTTCTAGCAGTACCACTCCACTGCTCTCAGAAAAAGGTTTTGATGCGGCGGATTCATTAATGGCTGAATGGCAAGACTGGGCTTCAGAGGAATCGCAACCTTTATTGAACATCAAACAGTCTCCGCACGCATTCGATTTACCAAGCTGAGTATCTCAATAGAGTTTGAAAGGGTCATATGCAGTATATGCAGTCACATGCTATATAAATGGGACATGAGGCCGAATTCTGGATGCGAATATAGCGCGAAGAACCAAATAATCAGACATATAGTGTACAAATGTAGTTGTTGAGCATTAATGGGCATACAACAAGATTTCATAAATGTGTGATTTTTACTAGTCTAGATTTATACGTCTGTCCTCATTTTATATATATGCTTGTATTGTCTTCATTTTGAATATCGTTTTGTGACTGTCTTGATATATATTTCGCCCTAAGCTAAATAAATAAATAACAAGAATAACAATTTGTAATAGATTATATACTAGTAAACAGAGAACATAAGAAATAAATTTTGGATGTTAAAGTCAGAGGAAGTGCAGAAATCTATAGCGACCACTGCAAAAAATCAGAATTAAAACGAAGAAGAAAAGAAAAACAAAATTAAATAACGAAATGCAATTAAAGAGTACAAACGAAGTTATTTGATAATACAGACTACAAGAAACGGAAGTAGCAGATAAATTTAAAGAAAAATAGATACAAGAATTGCACAAACTAATAGGGCCTTACCTAACGATTTTTAAAATGTTTTAAAGAACATTGTCTTATCAGTTACAAAGAAGACATGTGAAATAACAATAGATAACAAAAGTAAAATACGCACGAGATGATGGAGTCCAGAGATAACAGAAATAAAAATACCTTGGAAGCAGGTCAGAAGTAGCCTATGCTAAATACAAATCACAAAAAACAAAAGTAAAGAAATTGGTTCGTAAAGCTATGGATAACTCGTGAGATAAATTTGGTATCAAAATGGAACTGTCAAAGGAATTAAAAGCTCTTTTATAAAGTTCCGAAAAATATAAAAAAGGGAAACAACAAATAATAAGACACGTTAAATCAAAAGAAAATGAAATTTTAACAGAAAATTTATTAATCGTAGATAAGTGGAGAGAATGTTTCCAATGACCCTTGAAACTGAAGATGAATAAAAAATTAATGTAACGGAGGAAAGAGACAATCATGCGCGGGATAGAAAAGATGAGAATTATATATAAGAAGAAGGAGTAATAGATGTAATAAGCCATATATGGAGAAAAATCGGCAGGCCACGATAAAATCAAAACCGAGATGTTAAAGAATCTGAATAGACGTGGACTAGACATATTAACACACATATTTGACAAAATATACAATGAAGGACAAGTTCCTAATGACTGGATAATCAGAATAGTAATACTTATATTTAAAAAAGGGGGCAATCGAAATTACGCTAAATAAAGGGGTATTGCACTTTCAAGTGTTGTATTTAAGATATATGAATATATTCTAGAAAGAAAGTTAAGGACAAAAACGGAAAATTGGTTATCTAAAGTAAAAAGTGGATTCAGAAATGGAGAAATGCAGAGTGCATATTTACGATCAAGCAACTTAGAAAAGAAACAAGAACAAAAAACACAGATTTATACTTGACATTCACGAACCTGAAAAAGGCATACAGTATCTTAAAAAACTATATGAGAAAGTTTAAAAAGAAGAAATGTCGATCAGAAATTAATAAAAGACATACAAAACTTGTGTGATATCAACAATTACATCAAAAAGGGTGATATGCAATCCGAAGTATTTGATATAAATACTGGACTGAGTCATGCAAAAGTAATGGGCAATCCGGAAGAAAATCTGTATGATTCGGATAGAATATGTTAAATTAATGTCAATTTCTCTGTCAGAGTGTTTTTGTCGGCGACTTGATGATCTGCGTATCAATATAAAGAGGCCTTAAAGACAATTTAGAGACTTGGAAAAAAGAATTCAAGAAGAAAAAGCTAAAACAAAATTGATGGTGATGGGTAATGAAAACAAAAGAATAGAGCAAATAAATGAAGAGATGGTAACATGAAAAATGGAATAGACGAGAGACTAAAAAATGCACTAAAAGGCTATCGCAGCTTGAACAGATCTTTAATAGGAAAAAAGTAAAGAAGCAAGAAGACAAAATTGGTTCTATATAAAGAATATTTAGGCTAATCCTAATATATGGAAGTGAGAGTTGGGTGCTGTAGAAGAGTAGTAGTAAACCAAAATACAGGCTATGAATATGACATATTTGAGACCAGTTAAAAACATCACTCGAAAGAATAGGAAAAGGAATAAAACGATTAAAAATGAATTGGGTATTGAACCAGTCCCCAATGTTATGCAGAAGAATCCATTGAAGCGATTCAAGCACCTTTGACCGAATGAAGAATATTCAAGTGAAACGGATATGAGAGGCGAGGGAATGTAACAGAAAAGGAAGACATGGAAAATGAAATGAAAATGAAGTAAATTCTGAACCGGAGCTAGAAGAATGGCAAAAAATAAATAAGAAAGGATGAAGTTTATGCACCTAAATGATTTGAAAATCGATGTATGTTTATAGATTTCTCACTCATCTATATATATATATATATATATATATATTGTATTTTTTATTTGCTTATAGTTCTTCTGTACTCAATTATGCTCTACGTATACCAGCTTGCTATTTAATTCTTCCTCGATTTTCATCATCTATTTTGTTTTTACATTTTTCGTCAAATCATTCTTATTCTTTTCCATCCTATTATTTTTTTTGTTGCATATGCAATACTTTTTTTTATGTTTAAATCATGCCGTTTATATGTCGTCTTCATCTAGTCCTAACATTTGTTCTAGCGCTTTAGCAAAATTTGTTTATGTATCAAAATTTTTCAATTTATTCATGTTCCACTTCTTCTTTTCCCTGTTGGCGATATTTCCTTTGATTTTCATTTCTGTTCCAACCAAAATATGGTCTGCTTTTATATTTAAAATTTTATGCTTGCAACGTATGTTTTTTATTGCAGCTGGATCACATAGTCTCGTTCCATTTTCATCAATAGTGTCATGTATCTTTTTTTACAGGTTCATTATATTCTTCCTTCCCTATCTTCGCATTAAAGTCACCCGCATTTAACAATATTATTATCGCTATGAGACCCACAGTATCTAGCCAGTAAAGCTAAAGCATCAATTGTTGACGATACTCTACAGTCTCAAGTGTCTTAATATGCCATACATTACATTATAGGATATAAATTACATTATGGAAACAGATCTAATAGTTATACCGCACATTAAGGTTTGATGTTGATAATTATTTATAAATATATAATTAAACGCTTCACAATGGCAAGTTAATGAAAAATCAGTGTTTTCTGCCATACTATCGCTGATTATAATCACGAAAATTAATTAAAAAATTCTGCGTTGGAGCAAGATTCGAACCCGTACTGACTGTTTGCTAGACGGGTGCCTTATCAATTATTATTATTATGATAATCATTTTCTACCTGTAATTACTGTTTATTGTTTAAAAAATGCTGTAATAGGAAACGCTTAGAATTATTACTGCAATTCCACTTATATCCAGCAATTATGAAAGTGTATGGAAAGCATTATTAGATCACTATGATAATAAACTAATTCTTGCTAACGGATATATGTGTTAGCTACAATCTTTAAGTTTAATTTATCAAACAATGCTTAGACGTTATCAGAACTTCATTAATTCTTAAATTCATTTGTAAAAAATGTTTCCGCATTGAAGGAGTGAATATTCTCGATTTTTCAGATTTTGTTTTTGAAGCATTAGCTCTTCGTGCACTAGATTCTCAGACACGAACATTGTTTGAAACAGAACATCCTAATAAGGATTTATAAAAAAGCAACGTCATATTGTAGAGATATCTTTTTGCATGGCTTTTACCAATAATAAAGATTCAGTACTTAATTCATTGAAAAGGGCGCTTGTATCTACTAATAATACAGTACTTATAAATTGTTTGCAATTTAAACAAGATCACAAATTGCATAAATGTAATAAGTTTTCGAAATTATCGCCTGCTGAATAGTTTCAACTTATTAAAGCAAATAAGCGTTGTTTGAATTGTTTAGGATCACAGTTTTTGTCAAATATGCACTTCAAGGAATACATGAAATGTTTGTCATACCAAACATCACATATTGTTCCATTTTAACAATAAATGTAAGACCTATTCAAGAATTATCATATCCTAATTCAGTATCTTTTCTTAGTTGTAATTCTTCAAATCGACTACTAGAACGCTTTTGACAGGTCTTTGACAGGACTTCATCAACACTGAAAGAAAATTCCAATCCTGAAAAAGTGAAAGCTGAAGAATATTTTAAACAAACTCACTCCAGAGATCATACAGGTTATTTTGATGATATACGAACAGTCGCGTTGAAACGTCTTCAACATTTACGTTGTTTTGAGGCAAATTCCTCTCTAAATTTGGATTATCAAAACTCTATAAAGGAATATCTTGATCTTAAACAAATGCAAGAATTGTCATTTCCTACTGAATATATTATTTCGCATAATTGTATTATAAAGTAAAGTAGTTCTACTACAAAACACGGTCCCGCAAAATCTATCTCATTTAATTCTCTAAATAAGAAATTGTTGATGGGCAAAAACTTCAGAAGGACATATCTGGAATTATTACAAATTTTAGAACTCATCTCTGTAAATATACGTCAAATGTATCCACAGATTTTTCTCGCTTCTCATCACCATAAATATCAACATATTTTATTGCGTGATTCCCCAATGACAATGAGAGTCATTAAACAACTGATATTAGACGAAGAACATACATGAATTTTTATAAACTTTGTGTGTTTTGTTGAATAATATTTTAGTCAATGAGATTTCAGGTGCTTCTTTCTACCTTAGAGGATATAATTGAATTACAATCTCAACTTGTTTAGTTATTGAAATTAGATTGTTTTGAATTGAGAAAATGGATTAGTAATTGTGACTGGGTTATTTTGGGATTTTACAAAAAGTAAAGAAGGAATATACAATATATATGAATAATAAATCGTACAAATTAGGATCGCTGCGGTTACAACAATCAATCCAACACGGACAACAATAGTGATTTGATTTTTACGGGCTCTTGGCGTCAACACATAAATGAATTAAAAAAAGTAAAATTATATACGAATAAATTAGGATATTTACTGTTTCTAGTCTGCTTCAAGTAGCTGCACAGGTGTTCAGTATTTTCTAAATATTATGTGGTTCTTAGAATGGTTGAATGTAACTGGAGTACTAGATTAGTGATAGTTAGCTGGGCAAAAAACTAATTATTTGTTCTCTTTTAACCAGAGATATTTTTAACTACGTTGATTTTTGTAAATACATTTATAAAAAAAAATATATATATTTCAAAAATATATTATTTTATTTAATAAATGGAAAAAACAAGGTCAGAAACGAAAGAATGAAATAAGATCCAGTAAATTAATATAAGAGGGATTCAACAAATATGAACTGTAACAGGAACAAGAAGCAAATTATTAATTGCCGTGAATAATAAAATGAAATAAAGAAATACAATGAGGAACGCCGCAACAAAAAATTAAGTAATAAATAATAATACCTCTGGCTAATCAGTAATGTCAGGCGCATGAGGAGTGTAAAAGCCTTACGCAAAGCCGCATGCGAAATAATGTAATTTAGTCTTTGCAAAAATAAAAAAAATGTTTCCAGATCGGCAAGTCCGGGAATATGTCGTAATAATAAAATAAAAATAGAGTAGATTACGCTCTGCGGTACATGTAGTGTACTCCACAGAAGGATTTCACGATGCAAAGCGTCACACCATCACTAATTTGTGGTTATTTACATAAATAATCTCAATCGTTCATTCGAGTCAGACTACATGAATTTAAACAATTTGGAAAGGGATGGTCGGCGTCGCGGCTTTATTATTAATCTATTAACGATACAAAGTAAGATAATGGGATAATATAGACGCAAAAGTAAGTTGCACGGGTATATCTAACGCACATGGTATGCGATAAAAAGCTCTGTGTAAAACTTACCGTGTGCGTCCGATGATAATTTACATGGGTTTTGCTGCTGTGGTAAAAAGGGGTAGTTTACAAAAAAATAACTAATGAATTCTTCCTTTTTAAAAACGAAAAAGCCCAATATTGACAATATTTTTAAAAATCTGGAAACTTCTTAGAGCCCCTAATTCGTTTGTTTTGTCGCGATAACATTCTCGATGCCTTTTTCTAGACATATTTCTCGACAGGGGATGATCTAACAGTCAAGAACGGAAACTTGCCAGACTGACCATGTGGGGTCTTGGTTTGTGATATATTTGTCAGTGTTCGTCCAATTGTTTAGCGCGGAGTTTTACTTGGTATCTTGCGAAAAGATTGTTCTCGCTAAATACCGAATTTGGGGGATAAATTTTTGCTAATTGCATAAAAATTGAATATTTTATAATTCTGAGTTGTCGCAAAGAGTCGTAGGGGCATTAAATATAAATATGTTAAATAAGTCCATACTCATATTCGAGATGGGATTTCGAATTTAGCGAGTGGGAATAGTTAAAAGGGGAGGCATATATTTAAATAATTAATAAGGACTGTGTTTTTTTACAATACAATCTAGGAGTAAACTATGAACAAATGCACCTTTCTATGCTATAAAACCAGTTCCTATTGTTAATGATTATTATTTAGAAAATAGTGCAAATAAGAGGCGTAATTTCGCCACTTTAATAATTGGTAAAGGTCACATTATACACCGTAGACAGTCGAATCAATGACCAATCAATATCGTGCATTCGCTGTTCAATATGATGATGAAAAGTCTTGATGTTTTTGAAAATTTTAGGCATACAATGGGATCAAACCTTCGGTTCTTTCCGTTTCCATGTGAATTCAGGAAAAGTAATTTATGCAAAACATGATTTATTATCATTCGTCACTCATTTGATCCTATAGTCTGGATATTCTCTGGGATATTTCTTACTAAATATGGAATTCGTTTTCTTCTCACGCTAATCTCAGTTTTGGATTTTGAATTACTTTTTCATTTAGCTAAAAGATGGAAGGAAATACAGGACGTAATCAAAAAATACATTGAATGAATTTTTATAGCAGCAACTGTTGACGCTATATTTATTTAAAATAATAAATCCGACAGCCTGATTCGTTGAGACAGTCAGTGCCACGTTAGAACAAGTTGCGACTTGTTAGTTGGCTTTCGGCTCCGGAAAAACAACGAGTTAACATTAAGTTTTGTTGCAAAAAAATGCCAAAGAAGTCTATGAAACGTTAAGATCGGTGTATGGCGAGAATATGATGACTCTGACACTGTTTACAAGTCGTATGAATGATTTAAAAGCGGAAATGAGTCTGTGGTAGACGAGTAACAATTGGGACGTCCTTCAGCCTCATAAACAGACAAAAACATGCAAAAGTAGCAAAAATAGTTCGTTCAAACAGGCAATTGACTATTCGAGAGCTTTCTAAAGAACTGAATATCTCGTACGGCTCCTTGCAAAGCATTTTAACTGATAATTTGCAAATGAGACGAGTTAGTACAAAATTTGTTCCCAGACTTTTGGCTGATGAACAGATGAAATATAGTGTCAGTTTGAATGTAGTTGAAGGATCGGCTTGATGCAGATTCGGACTTCATGGCAAAAAAACATAACCGGATATGAAAGTTGGATATATGGCTATGAGCCTAAGACAAAGATTCAGAATTCTCAATAGAAAACGAGTGTCTCTCCTCGCCCTAAGGTGGCACGTCAGTCAAAGTCGAACGTTAACGTCATGCTTATTATTTTTTTGATAGTGCAAAAGAAGGGCCAATGGCTTCCTCCTTCATCACAACAGTGCGCCACGATATACTTCTGCCTGTCCATATCCACGTTACACTCCGGAGTCATCTCCGCGAGGCTTCTGTTTCTTCCAAAAAATAAAAACCGTGCTAAAGAGAAAACGTTTCGATACATTCCCGACATTGAGAGGGCCACCACCGACCCTTCCGAAAGAAGCCTTCCAGAAATGCTTCAAATTATGGAATCAACGTTGGTATAATTACGTCGCTAGCCGAGGAGAGTTGTTTAAGGAAATTAATTCAAATTTAATGTTAGCTTATTGTTTTGTTCATAATAAAACTGTTCACCATATTTTTTGATCACACTTCGTTGCATCTCACTATCACTTTTGACAGAAATCCATATACCTCGATATATGTCACTAAAAGGTCAAATTCGTTACGATATCGTTTGATTTTGTGGTGCATGCGAACGAGGATATTCTGCAGTTATATAATCTTAGATGGCAGAATAATGCTAATGAAATAAAAGTTATCTTTCTGAATGGGAAATCCAAAGCGGCGCGGCGCCTTTAAAAGTTCAGTCAATATCGCGATTGGAATTATGTATATGCAGCATTGCTTTCAGCACGAACATTAAAATCTCTTTTACGGCTTAACTTCATTCACTTCAGAAAATTGTATTCATATATCAGGGTAAATATTTGACGAATGAAATATCAATTTTAAAGAATTAAGATTTACGGAAATCAACATTTTTTGATAAACTTTCACCGCTTTTCGAATCTGTTGGTATTCTCATGGTAAGTGGTATGCTAAAATATTCTTCAATATCCCTTGAAGCCAAACATCTTATAATTATACCAAAAGACTCTCATTTATCACATCTTGTAATAGACTATTTTAACAAGATTTATTTACACATTACACCACAATATTTACACTATTTGATACAAAGACAATTCTGTATCATTTCTGCTAGACATCAGATATAAACGTATATCCGAAAATGCTCAGTTTGGTTTAGATACGAGACAACTTCATGTCAGTCTTACATGTCCGACCTTATTGATACTCGTGTCCAAGCGGTGAAGCCCTTTTTGAAAGTGTCAGCCGATTTTGTTAATCTATTTTTCACAAAAGAAAGTAAAAAACCCAATGCTTCACTATCAAAAGCATATTTTTGTGCATTCGTTTGCGTGAGTCGCAAAGCTGCTCATTTTGAAGCCCTGGGCGACCTAAAAACGAATGCATTTATATCTGCCTTCCAACGCTTTATCTTTCATCGATGATTATGTAATGAAATATTTACGGACAGCGGTACCAATTTTGTAGGAGCGGCTAGTTATTTAAGAAGGACCTTTATACCTTTCTGCAGAATTTGACTTATCAGCGCGCTATAAATACCAAATTAGCATCACAATGAGTTACTTCGAAATTTAACTGTCCTAGTGCACATCATTTTAATGATTGAAATCGACAAAATTTCTTCTAAGGAAAATCTTGGGTGAGCGTCTACTTACTAACGTGGAATTTTCTGTCTTATTGTGCCAAATTGAGGCTATTGTGATTTTATTATAAATTTCCATTTGACCAATTTATTTACATGTCAGTGCAATATACAAACTAAGCAAAGTTTGAATTTGTTGAAATAAGGGATAAAGAGCACTTAGAAAGTAATAATCAATGCAAAATATTCAGACAAGATGTTTATTTATGTATGTCAGTATATAAGTCATCGTTAACAGAACATAGAGATTGTAGCGTAGGATTAATTCAACGAACTGGCAATTATCAATCATGTTAATACGACACTATGATTATTCCAGAAACTAAAATATTAAATTTGTAGATAGAAACATTAAACTACTATTATTATCCAATTCAATTAGTCTAATACAAAATTGTAATAATTATATAAATAAGATGAAGTAGCAAGAAACTATAATAGTACATTTAAAAACAACTACCAATAGAAGATTGACAATAAAGTAATTCAAAATTACTGCATTGAAGACAAATTTAAAATTGAACTTGTTGAAACAGAACTAAAATTATACTACACGTAAAGGCATAAGGCTTAAAAATAAAAGACGTTAATATGTCAAAAAAGTACTAAGAATCAAGAATAAGATTATAATACTCTAGCTTTGATTATTAGGTACTTTCTTTGTTAAATTTGTCAAATTTTAAAATTTTATATAATAGAGCAAGTAATCAAGCAGAACTTCTAGAAAATTTGCCTTTTCTAACGAACTGTTACTTAGTTTTAATGGAAAATTTTGCTCTTATGATGGAAGAGTTACGTGACGTACCGTCCCTCAGTCATTAACCTTATCAGTGGCCATAGGTCAATTAAAAATTGGAAGAACACAACAAAGTGTTACTGAGATGATGGGAGTGAGCTAAGACTAAGGTGCTCGACCAAGGCAAGCTGCCAACATCAACAACAGCAAGACATGATCGACACCTGTCACACTTGACACATAACTAGTATCGCGCTCTTATTGCAGCCCAAATTCCAACTTACTTTGCTACTGCCACTGGTACGTTACTATCAACGTAAACAATAAGAAATCATTTGCATATGTCTGGCTTATATGCCCGAAAACAATTGATTTGCATTTCTTTGACTACAGAACACAAAATTAACCGTAGAATATGGACAAATGAGCAAATTAATAGGGCTCGTAATGAATGGGAGAGAGTATAATTCAGTAACGAATCCATATTTATGTTGTAACCAGATAATAGACGTATTTTATTTTGTGTGAACCCGGCAGACTTAATAATCGACAATTTGTATGGGAAAGGCCGCAATACAAGGACAGTAGCGAAATTATACAGGTCGGGATAATTACTTTATTTCATAGAAAATGGAGCTCAAACTGAACAGACAGGATGATATTCTGCGATCCATTGTTCTACCATATGCAGTAGCAGTAGGAGATGAATTCATTTTATTGAACGATAAGACAGTAAGTCATCAAACACTTCTGACAAATATTTTATATAGTTTACTTGAGAAATTAGAAATGTACGTTAAACATGGTTTTCGTTACATAGATGAAAAGAAAAAACCAATTAATTTAACTGCAAGATTTTTAGATGAAGAGACCAGTTTAACAGTGACAGAAGAAGAGTGATTCTTGCAATTACATCGGCTAAGAAAAATTATTTCTGGATGTAATAAAAAACCAAGAAGGGATTACAGGTCAAAATGAATTTGTTATAACTATCATCGGTGTGGGCATTTTGCTAAAGAATACAAAAAAGTCTGAAAAGGGCGACTTCAATAGTATGAGCTAGACGTCTAACAATACTTCATTTACTTTTAACATAGAAGCAGATAATAATGAAGACCTTGTAAAATATGAAGACTATTGTATCATGGACAGTAGCACCTCAGCCCACATGACATGAGAAAGAATAATTTCCAGTATTTGAAGAGATTAAAAATTCATCTGCAATTTTAGAAAATAATCAAATCCTGTGTGTAGGGCAAAGGAAATGTCGAAATAAAAGAAATTGTAAACAATAAGTGGATGTATAGAAAACGTACTATTTGTGCAAGATCTTAGGGAGAACTTATTTTCTGAAGGTTTAATAACGACAAAGGGATCAGATATAATTAAATAAAATAGTGGTGGGATAGTGCAAAGATATATTATAAAAATTAACTAGTTGCATTCGTAATTCCTATTCCAAATAATTTTTATCAACATTTACTTTAAACTACATATAACTGATAAATTAAATATTACATTACAGTGCATAATTTTCTAAAAATATAACATGAAAGGCTAGGTAAATTAATAAATAAGAAACTGGTATCAAATATAAATTTAAATGATAGTTTGCACAATTTATTTAACGAAGCATATACTCTAGAAAAGCAGAAAAATTGGAAATTGGAAATTGCCATTTAAAACTATTTCAAAAAAGGATTGGAAACGGAGATATACTTTATTCAGATCTATGTGACCCGATGTCTATTGATTTAGTGGCAAGTACTAGATATTTTATTTTATTAAGTATGTATTAAATATTAAGTATGGTGCCACTAATTATAGAGTAATTAATTTTTTGAAACATAAATTTAATAAACCTTTAATGAATTCATTATGAGAAATAAATTTGCTATCAAAATTTTATTTGTTGATAATGGTAAGAAATATTGCAACAATGAATTCAAACATTATTTAGCAAACAGTGAAGTCGAATTGAAAACTATAGCTTATTATTGTGTATTATATGATAATAAGCTGTCGTTTATTCCGTTGTGAAACAAAATGGTAGAAGTGAAAAATAAATGAGAACTGTGTTATAGAAAAGCGCAATATTCATGTTGTGTGCTAAAAATCTATCAAAATTCTTATAGAAAGAAGCAGTAATTACTCTTATAGATATTTTGATAGCACCATTATATAAGTACATTAGAAGTCTGAACAGATAAGAAATCTATTACTAATTAAGCCACGTCAGGGACTTTGGATGGTATAGTTATATGTGAGCATTGAATATATGTACATCGTAAGAAATTGAATCCAGAGAGTAAGAAATTAGCATTAGTTGTATATAATAAAGATTCAAATAATTACAGAACGATTGACTTAATTACATGGTACCCAATTGCAATGGTAAAAAGTGTTATTTGAATGTTTTTATGTCATTTATATTACTTTTCTCTACGCTTTTGTTTCGTTAAGAATACAATAATAAAGCGTTTCAAACATGAACTGTTTTTCCATTCTTATAAATGTATTATAATCTTCTTTTAAATGGTGAACTTTCTTGCAGATAAGATTTTTTCAGTAAAACAGTAATGTGCAATACTAATAAGTTTCATATCAACATCGTGACATCGTTTTCCTCCGTTTGTATCGTATTACTTATTGTACGCCAACAATTTTTAAACTTACATCATTGTGGAGCTATTGTTTTTTTATTATAAGATGATATTAATTATATGCACTTATTATTCCTTTGTCGACAATAAAAAAGTTTTCTTTGTGCGTGTTACATTATTTGTAAACTGTTTACGGTGTGCAATCAAAATTTTTTTAATAAACCTCTCATTCTCTCTTTCGCACTTCTGTATGTGTTTGGTGTTCGTGAAAATCTGTTAGCGGCTTCTAACATGTACCTGTTTCACATATTTTTACCATTTATATATTTATTTTATTTCCGATAATTTTTCGCGGCCTTCTTTTATTGTTATTGGTGTGTAATGAAGAAAAATCATTTAGTGTGAAATTCAGTGATATCGTCTTTTTTCTATAATTCCCCTTATTTTTTAAATTTCTAAGGGACATTTGTTGCTCAAGAAAAAAATGCCTTACGATATATGTAATAATTATTTACATTCGACATGTGCTGACTTGACTGGTAAAGAACGTTTTTAATAAAGAATAAAGAGCGCAAAATTGTATATCATCATCCGCATTGTTAGGATATAAGGCTAAAATAGTGAAAGATCTTCAAAATGAAATAGCCTCTCTCAGGGCAGACCTTCGGCAAAGGCTGAGTGGAATAGGTTGTTAGCGAACTTAAGGATCGTTATGAGTGAGAACGTAACGAAATAATCTTTAATTTCCATAAATCTGTCAGAAAGGATAGGTTTAATAAAATCTTGGACAAGAAATTACATACTTCTTCGTTATATTGTGACTGATTGTCAGTTAGATCTTATTATCTTTTACCGTCTGGGATCTTTTAAATCCAGGAGGCACCGCCCTATTAAGGACACTTTGGCAAATAGAGATTATGTTGTCGAGATTAATAGACTCACAAGAAAGTAAGATCACTCCTATGGTGACTAATTCAACTGATCTGCTTGCTGACTGCAAGATAGTGACCTTAAAAAATTGAAGGCGAAACTGAAAGTATTAAACAATGATGTCAGGACGTCGGTCAGTTCGTTCTAATACACTTTTTTCTCTTGCCAAAATGCCTTTGAAGTCGTGTGAATGTTTATTTACCATGCATTGTTTATTTACCACTGAATGCTAGAGTGGATATTTATCTTCACTATATATCGACGTTAGATTTTTTGCAGACGCGTTTTCCTAAAACGCAGGTATTATTAATCAGTGATTACAATATGCCCGGAAATTTTTTTTGGTACTTTGATAAAGTTAATCTACTCCCTATTGAAACAAATGCTGTTCCATGGGAAATGAAGTTGTGACTTACTTGCTTACTTGGGTTTACGTACGTATAATAATGTACTTAAATAACGTAACATTAGATTTAGTGCTTTCTATCAATCCTGAACTAAATATCAGTGTGAATGATATAAATTTTGTTTCGCCAGACATATACTATTCTGCTCTCTTAATAAGTTGTACGTTATGCTATAATATTAGCCTATTGAATGACAGTAGTTAGAGATATGACTTTAAAAAGCTTCTTATGATTTTCTGTGCCTGGGTACTGTGTTAATAGCGGAAAATATATTTCTCGTTTTTTTCTGAAACGAAGCATTTAATTAAAAAAGAATGAAGCGTATAAAGCCTGTAAACGTACTCGTTCTGATCTAAGCTACAAGTATAAGAAAATGTGTTCCTAAAGACCAGCATTTCCAAGAACTATAAGCATTATTCATACAGTGCAATACTATTTTAAATACTAAAATATTTTGAAATGTCGTTAATTCAAAGAGAAGATTGCAGAGTTTACCTGAAAGGTTGTTTCGTGGAGATGAATCCACTGATAACTCTGCGGTCATTGATAATGTGTTTATATTCTCAGTCTACCTTTAGCTATCGCTATAGCTACGATACACAGTTCAATCCTGCGTGCTAATTATAATATATCGTATATTAACGTTAATCTAGATATGGTTTTTGTAGATTGAATTTACTAGCTGCGTCATTTTTTTGTGACCGGACAATGAGATGATGAAATGTTGTTGTTTATCTCTATCCTCATCCATTTCGCTTTTGTTTAACGTACGCCAAACTTGCATGTATTGCCCGATCAATCACAAAAAATTACTTTTGTGCTTCCTCTGTTTAAATCGGAAGATCGCTCCAATATTTCTAATGATCGTCTCATTAGCACGGTAGCTGTTTGGAGTAAATCATTGGATTATCTAGTTACCGATAGAATTTGGA
Source organism: Dermolepida albohirtum (assembly GCA_031893035.1). NCBI lineage: Eukaryota > Metazoa > Arthropoda > Insecta > Coleoptera > Scarabaeidae > Dermolepida > Dermolepida albohirtum. The sequence goes on along the minus strand of JAVIWB010003025.1, from coordinate 387,194 downwards.
TTATATATTGAAATATAATCATTCCAAGTATAGATTCGTCAAGGCAGGAGCACTGAGACTAATTTACTATCTTACCACCATTTCATTTTAGAGTTTATTGACAGTAGTCTTCAAGTCGATTCAGTTTACAAGCGTTATGTGGTTTTATACAATGTCAGAATCAAGATTTTAGTAATGTTATTGTTATCATCACTTTGTACCACAGTATAGTACGATTTATGCATTCAAGCATTGAATACAATTCAAGTAGAATAGAATTAAGTCAATCTAAGTCCGCTAATTGCTTGTTATTCAAGCTGAATATTAATATATTCTCACCCGAAGCGTTTTTTCCAGTCTTTATCTGTATGGCGTAAAATTATTTTTATGTACTTGTTAAACCGTTTACGAAAGTTCTAATCTCTTTAATCTTCAATGAATTTTGTAGTAATAACGGGTGGGCCATCTATCGGTTTAAATTTGAACCACCGGTTATTTCGAATCTGGCACTACTTATGTTATTCTATTCTGTCACAAAATTCAGTGTATTATCTCCACTGAACGAAATGAATCGATTTACGCTTGAGCAACGTTGGAATTTATTGGAAATTTATTTCCAAAACAAAGACAATTGCACAAAAATGGCGTACAAAATTTGGTCGCAGAGAAGGGCCAACAGTGCCCGGTATACGCAAGTTTATTGCTAAAGTTCGTGAAACTGGTTTCATTGTTGATGCGCCAAGACGTGAGCGTGCTCGTACAGTGCGTACACCCGAAAATATCGAAGCTGTGGCTGAGAGTGTGCGTGAGAATCCATCAACATCAACTCGTCATCGTTCTCAAGAATTGAACATTTCACGCACCAGCTTATGTCGAATTTTGCGAAAAGACCTCGGTATGACGCCTTACAAAGTTCAATTGGTTCAAGAGTTGAAGCCGCATGACCATCCGCTTCGTTTTCGCTTCGCTAGATGGGCCAACGAGAAACTGCACGATGATGTTGATTTTGCCAAAAAAATCATCTTTTCGGATGAAGCTCATTTTCATCTTGGTGGGTACGTTAACAAGCAAAATTGCCGTATTTGAGGCTCAGAAAACCCACACGTGGTCTTGCAGAAGCCAATGCACCCATTACGAGTAACTGTTTGGTACGGCTTGTGCAGCGGACGCATCATTGGCCCATATTTCTTTGAAAATGAGGACGGCGCAACCATTATGGTCAATGGAGATATCTATAACACCATGATAACCGATTTTTTTATGCCCGCTATTCATGGTATTGATGTGAACGATGTTTGATTTCAACAGGATGGTGCAACTTGCCACACATCTAATGCCACAATAGATTTATTTCATCAAACATTTGATGGCCGTTTAATTAGTCGAAATGGTGATGTCAATTGGTCGCCAAGAAGCTGCGATTTGACACCGTTGAACTATTTTCTGTGCGGCGCCGTTAAAGACAAGTGTATGCCGAGAAACTAGAGATAATTGAGCATTTGAAGGCCAACATTCGTGATGCCATTGCCGAGATACGACCCCATACACTCGAAAAAGTGCTCGAAAATTGGTCCGATCGTATGGGGTACTGAGAGGCTAGCCGCGGCAACCATATGAATGAAATAATATTCCATCTCTAACCGGAACAATTGTACTTCACAACAAAAAAATAAATTTGGCGAAATTTCAAACCGTTTTTGTTTTATTGCATTTTGAAATTTAAACTTTTAAATGGGTCACCTTTATATGTGTGTATGTCGTCAATGAATCTTAATAAGAAGTTTTGAATGATATTAATATATATATATATATATATATATATATTGAATGATTACGTAATTCGAGAGCAGCCGTCAGCCTTGTATCTTGAACGTAATTTTGCCATCATTTTAATTATACGTCCTAAAAAAGTTACGAATTGCTGAAACTATGTTTGAAAGTAAGTGTGTACAACAAAAACCGGTTTGTACTTATGAAAATACTAACAATGTTAATCAAAGTTACAACTTCATCAGTTTAGAGTATCCTTTAAAGAAATAAACATAGTTCAAAGTTAACATCTTGAAGACGAAGATCGACGTCTGAAATTTATTGCTCACTTTACGTGTCATTTGAATATGATCTAGCTATTTTAAGTACAATTATTATATTATATAATTATTTTTGGTTTAATTATACCTATAACACTTATTATCATTAAATATAATAGGGTTCAAGTGTATGGTCTGACCTACTTGGATTTCATTCAATAGGACCATGTTCTTATGAATATCAGTGCAGAAAATTATTTATTTCTTTGGAAAATTAATTAAATTTTCTTCGAAGACATTCTATATTACAGTCGCAGTGAGAATAATTTTTCAACATGATGGAGCCCCTGTTCCTAAATGGAAGAATAATAAAATAATATTTACATACACATTTTCCTGATAGATGGATTTGTATATTCCTCTTTAATTTCCACAAAGCTACATTAGTGCTAAAACCATTTAGTTATTTAATAAAAGTTAAGCTGATGAGTGTCTATTAGTCTTTTACAAAGCAATGACGCTCAGTTATTTGGATGACTTTGTAATATTTGTTAATACCTTATTTAACATTTACGATATACCGGTTGCAATTGATCATCATTGGACGATATCGATGTTGGAAATCGATGCAGAACCCCATCCCTAAATGCCATACAATCAAACAGACTTGAGTATAGTTTTATAAATTAAAAATGTGTGTAGTGATAATTTTATTTTTGCTCCTATAATACATCTTATCAAGTTTTAAATCCAAATGCAATGATACAAATTTAAAGAAGATGTTCATTACTGACATCACATATAAGGATGTGATTCGTCAAAATGATTTTTATACCCCTTTTTTGATATAAAGTCTACATATGTAGTTCACTGCTGATTTTCTGAAACAACCACCCCTCAATAAAATTTAGAAAATTTATCATTTTGTTTGAAAAAAAAACCTCCAGCTAAACGGTAACAAAAAATTTTTGATATCATTTTACACAAAAAATGTTATTAAAGAAACATGAAGAAACTGTGACTATTTTCAACTGTTATTGAGATATTGGTTTGCTACGTGTCACAAGGAAGACCTCATTATAAGAATTATGAAAGTATGCAATACTTTTAGGCACAAAATTTAGATATCCATCGACTAAACTAATAATTTAAAATAAAATTAATTTCTGTTTAACATTTGTTTGAATGGTTATTTGAGATATTTCCATTGCTCGAGGATTATATGTGAACCCAATATTTTGGCATTTGGTTACTAGCGTCATCACGGTTTCGGAATTTCAAATATTGGTAATAATATACTTGACCACTAGACTACTGAAGAGTTCAGAAATTGCAATCTTAAAACTGTATAAATTACATGTACATACACATTCTTGGTATGTACACAATATCAAGAGTATAATGTTTTTTAATTTTTTTACGTTGATGTGTTATTTTTGCTAGTGCGAATATACTTGTCTATTCTATCGCTCTTGGTAATGTGGTTGCTGGTCTTCTACTAACACTACCTTTAGTTATTGGTAACCAAACATCTCGAATCTTCATGTTTGGTGTACTTACTACACTTGATGTAATAACCATAGTACGTGTTTCTTTCCGCTTTTATTTTTGATATGATAATCGTTTGGTTCCATGCAATTCAATTTTTTCGCCCAAGAATATTGGATAAGTAGTGATTTATCTGTTTCTCCCAGACGAACCAATTTCTGGTTCTCTTTTGTTTCAACTTTTACGGGTCTACCTCTTTCTTCGATACATTATCTTCCACATTCACATGGTACTTGAAATATACAACACTTTGCTTTTCGATTTTCGTTGTCGAGCTTTTGTCTTGTTAAAATTGACCTATTAGTGTTTGTGGCCTTCACGGTTGTCCTGACCTTGTATGGGTTTCCTCTTCTTTTGATAGTCCTCTAACATATGAAATTGCTTACCATGATATATATTTCGTTCTGTCTTTGTGACTACAAGTCTCGTCGTCGTATTTTTCTTGTTTTCGACATATTTTCTGTTTAACCATTTTCTTTTAATATGTCTGTGAAGCTAATTACTTCTTTTTTTCTATTCTGAGTAAATACTTGTAACTTGTATCTGGCTATTTCAACTTTCACATTGTTGGAATAATTGGAATCGAAGTGCAAATATGTGTGAATTGGCTTTCCTGTACGTGCGCCTTAGTCTTCATTGTATTTATCACTTTTCTTCTGTGTCACAACATTTAGGAAGGTATCTTGCCTTCAGTCATCTACATAGCTCACCCACATTTTTGTCTTAAGGTCGTATGTGTCTATTGCTATAGACTTGAATTCTTCCGTATATACGTACGTTGCTTGAGAGATAGCGCACTACTATGCCAAATTCTTGTTAATAGAACTTATCCTCTATTCGAACGTATATTTCGTTTGCACTGATAAATAAAAGTTCAATAATGACTTCCGCTCCAATGTAAGTTTTTCATGTAATGTAACGTCTGTGAAAAATTTATTTTTAATTTTTGTAAGGCTGTGTTGATATGTACCTTAATGAATAAATTGATGTTATCGAAACTTACCAATTTAACCTGATATTCTAGTTTCAGGTGTATAATATCTATTAGGAATTTAATCAGATAATGGCAGAGAGAGTTTCTAGAGCTGACAATGATTTTAGCGGTATGTTTGGTTTGTGAATTTGTGGTAATCCATACAAACCTTATGACTTACTGTAATGCAGTATAAGTTTGTATTTTATACATGAGTTGGAAAATTCCGTCCTATATTTGTATAGTCTTGTATTAGTTATTTCTATTTTCTTGCATTTATTTTATAATGTGCTTCCGCATCCGTTACAACTGCATTATTTTTATCCGTATGTAACATATTTAAAGATTTGCTTTTATATATTTTTATTTTGCAGAATCTATTCATTCTGATTTTCCATCGATACTCTTTTGCCACTTCTGGAGATTGTATCTTTCTTGCCGCAACTTATATTGCCAATACTATGCTAGGGCTGGAATTTATTTGTGAGCTACACCGAATTTCACACCTTTACTCAGTACCTTGACTGTGTCGTAGTCTAATTGTTTGCTAGACAAGTTGATCACTGTCTTCAAGAATCTACTGACTTTGCCCCTCTCTGATCTGTCAGTGATATCAACTTTCTATGATATTTGTTCTTCATTTTTCCGTCTTTTATAGTATAGTATTTTTAATTCTAAAAAGATATATTTAAGAGAAATCGCTACCAATTAGTAAATTATAAATCTTAGAAGAGAGAACATTAACATACTTGGCAAAGTGAATGATGGAAATAGCCTAAAGAACAAATCAAATAGTATTTCATCGTCAAAAATTGCAACACGTGAGCTAATTTTTATTTAATAAAACGAGCAAGAAATATACTTTGTTTTTGTAGTTTTGTTTTATATATGTTTTGTTACAGATATCTACATTGTGTACTTGCCATATAGCAGTGCTTTAGCAATATTTTTAACGTATTTTTTCTCTGCTCTACTACATGGAATGAACATCCAAATTGGACTGGTATTACTAAGTTTAGGTGGATTTTCATATGTGCAAGCCATTAGTCAAATGTTTACCAGCAAAATATTCAATGCTTGTGTAAAAATAAGACCGTGTAGTAATTGCGAACATCGTTTTAAAATGTATCATCCATTTACACTATTTATTAATTTTATATTTATGATTTTTAATGTTATACATTTGACGTATTTGGGTGCAGTTATGAATATTATAAGTACAAACAGATCTATATTTGATACTCTGGTAAAATGGGAAATCTTGGGATACAGTTCGCACCATATTTTTTTTATGGCTTTCTGTATTTGGTGGCTATTCAAGGGCATTACAATTTAAGTTCAAAATTTATTAAATTAAAAAGAATTTTAATTCAAATAATTTTCTTTTTTCGATAATAGATAATTTGTCTAAAATGAAGTAATCATGTATATTACACAGCGCGACAGAAACTTTGCGATGATGATGTATTTTTCAAATACTCTTTAGAAACAGATCTATTTCAAAATATTAAATACTTCGTTATATCATTATCGATAAAAGCAAAATAAACTTAAAACTTACCACAGTAGAAGCGGAAGTGTACTTTCATTAGCAATACTTAATGCGACGAAAGGTTACTATTGTATTCTTTTATAAAAGTAAATTAAAAAAATTAATCGATAGTGTGTTGGTACTTCTTTACTTTCGATATCCTTAATAATTTATTAAATGTTTATATATACTTTCTACATAATTTTGAGGAATATTGTTCTATTCGTTAAGTATTTGCGTTTGTAATACATATATTGTTTTTAATGTTATGTACCGATGACCACCGTTGCACACGCAAGAAGATAAATCACGCTATACATATATTCCTTAATTATACTTGAAGTCAAGAAACATCACTAGCCACACTAATTTTAATTTTTTTGTACTTTGAACGAACTTAGAAGTATTCGCTTTATACCAGAATATTGTCTTTTTAAGGACAAAATGTTATCATTTTCATCGACCTAGAAAAGGAATGAGCTGTTAATTTAATAAATCTTTATATTTTAGACAGAACGTTTTCCTATTATAAATGCCGGTTTTCCTCTTTTCATATTTAATAATTTTGAAATTTAGTTTTTTCTCATAGACCATAACACTCCACTTTCATAACCATATTCCATAAAAACCTGTATTGAACTAATATTATTTTTGTAAAGTTATGAACACATGTTATTTAAATTTTTAAATTATGAAAATATCTGGCGTTGTAAATGTTAAAACTGTAGTTTTTGTAATAGTTAAACTGAGTGATTTCTTATACGAAGCATGAGCGCTATACGGACCGAACGCGAGCATTCGAGTGAACGTCAATGTCAGCAAGGAGTTTATTTTCTAATGCTGTTAGGCGTATATAATAATGTTGCATAAACGAAGAATATTTTTTTTGTAATGGGCATCAATAAATTTATATATAAATTTCCAAGTTTGCAGTATACTAATAATCATATTCTATGTGTTCTATGTAGTGTAAACATTAGACGCCACAGTATATTCAATTGCATATTAAAGCTACACCACTGCCTTCCTTATAAAAACACCCACTTTTATAATCCATATCTGGTTTTGTAATAAAATATCTAAGGTGTAAATTTTTAATTTAAATAAAGATTGCATATAGTTTTTGTTGTACGGTTCAAAAGGTAATTATTGAATGGAAAATCTTGGAGTTTGATTTTTTGGTAGAACATTAAATGCTAATTTGTAACGTTAATATTATATTTTAAAAATGTTCGAAATACTTGGAAGAAAGTCCTTTTAAGATTTTATTATTTGTTATTCGATGTTGAGGATTAAATTTCATTTTCATATGCAAACGAAATAAACGTATATTCTATATTTGACAGTGTAGGCAGTATAGACAGCAGCTTCTTATTTATTCTAATTTTGTGTAAAATCTGTTTTAACTGTTTAATACTATCAAATTTTAACAGTAGGATAAAAACGAAGAAGCTAAATTTAGCAAACGATAATGCTTTATTGTAGTATATACGCTACCGTACGAAAGTTTAAATACACTTTTGTGAATATAAAGAAAAAATATAAAATAAACAATAAAAATATACAGGGTCCATTTTCTATCTCTGTATATGGGTAACTTTCTTAGTATTGAAGACACAGTATCGGTTAAATTACCAGAAATTAATATTTGATATTATTTGATAGGATATTCAGATTTATCATTTGTTGTCAAGATATTTAACAACAATTGGAAGTTGAAAAAATTTTTAGTCATACATAACTTCGTAGCCGCTGAACGTAGAATTAAACTAAAAATTTCATCCGGTAGATATTTTTAGTTTTCAAGATATAAAAACCATGTGATTTTATAGATATAAAGTTTGATATAGTTATCTTTATTGAATTTTTATTATAGCGGAAATAATTCAATTACCTTTGCTAATTAAGAAAATAGTAAAGACTTTAAGAAACTATTTTAGTGTTAAAAAACTAAAAGATAGAACAAACGCTAACGAAAATGTAAGCGAATGCTCATAACGACTACCATTATTCCGTATGTATGTAGATTTCACATCTCACTATTTCGAAATGAACTTTTTTCAGGCTTTGAAAGCGGATACTTCTTATGGCTGTAGTAATATTCATTTTCAGCTCATCACCGTTGTTGGATTTGTTTCTTATACTTTCTTTTTTACGACACCCCATTAGAAAAAGATCGAGTAATGTAATGTCTGGTAATCTTGCTGGTCAGAGGGCCATACTTGCATTACTAACCTTGCTAAGATAACGTTCTACAAGATACTCAGAAAGGTTTCGGAAATTATGAGGAAATTATGTGATAATTTATTGAGCATACCTTCCAGCTCGCTATGTGGAAAGCGTAAATATCGTTCTACATTCAAACCATTGTTATAAAAACATGATCCCAAAATTTCCGTACCAAAAATATCACACCACACGTTTACAGAAAAGACACATTGATGTTACCTTATCACAGTTAAGTGAGTATATCTTGAGGCCAACAAACATTACTATGTCTATTAAATACTCTATGTTAGCAAAATTTGTCCGTTTATGTAAATAATTGTGTACGAAAAATATTATTATTAATATTAGAATAATAACTAAAAAACCTCATTTTTTCCTTTGTTTTACATATTTTTTGCTAGAATATGTCACAGAGAAAGGCACTAAGGCACTTAACTCTAATACAGTACACTATCCGATAGAAATTCAATTTATTCAATAACTGCGTAATTCCAGTGTTTATTAATCTAAGCCTACTTGCACATTAGTTTCTTAATTCGTAATTATAATTAAATTATTTCCGCTATAAATTCCTTTGGAGGTTGTGCCTAATTGATTAATTAAAAAAGACAAAAAAATTTGCCACATTAATATTGGTGTCCTGGATATGTATTTCATCATCAGTAGAAAATTAACATACATCATACATTAACCCGTAGTAAAGGTACACAGAACTACGAAGTACTCTGCTTGAAGACCACGCAAACACTCGATGTCGTTAAAAAGTATAATTAAATAATTTCCTGTGTAATTTAAAAACTAATACTCGTATTTCTTCGCGCTACACACACCCCTGCCTCAACTTTATCTTTCGCATTTTCTAAAAGAGATTTGATAAAATTTTTTGACAAAAATCTAGGTTCTTTAAAGGCTCTAATCAAATTTTTCGTATAGTAAACATATGATTTGAATCCGCAATGACAAACCTATTGACATTGGTTTCTTTTCTGAAGAAGTTAATTTCTATTTTATGATTGCTTTTAATTACTTGTGTATCTAAGAAAAGTAAACTATCATTATTTTCTTTTTTGCGCCCATGAATTTAGAATTTAACTGTTTAACGAATTCGTCTAATTCACATTTATGTATGTCTATCAAAAATCACGATATCATCTACATATCCTATTCATACTTTTGAGAAATATTTGAGTTATTTTTGAATTAACATTACTGTCCCTTGTGTTTATTAATAGAATTTATCTCAAAGAGTTATCAAACGCAATATTTATTTATTTAAGTCGGTTCAATCTCTAAATATCTTAAAGCTTCAAGAATAGGTATCGAAGGACATTAAAATTTCGCATCTTCCAGTTCACAATCTTTAGTTATTTGAAGCAGGAGGAGTTTTCAACTGACAAACTTTCTAGTTTTTCAGGAAAATTTTTAAATCATTCACTAATTCATTTTTGAAATTAGACTGATCGACGAATTAATACCTGAAATAATTAATCTCATAGAATTACTCACACATGTTTTAAAATTCTGGGTAGAAGTTATCAATCGTAGACATTTTTACGCATCTTTACTATCTTTGTTCATTTTATATTAATTCTACATTCTGCTACGTCTGCTGCTGTAAATTATTATTGATTTGGATTTTACAAGCCTCTCTAATGAAGTTTTTTGAAACTTGTTCGAAATTCTCAGTCGGGGGTTTCACTTGCAATCATCTTCTCTGTAGGAATATCGTGGCTTGGCAAACAGTATTTAAGGTTTTTGGTTATTTCCACTGTAATAAAAAATCTAAAAAAAATAACCATACCAAACCTTATATCTGTGAATTCAGAAAAAAATAGGCATTTCAATAAAGTCATAGTCGACCGACATTGCCGTTTAAAAAAATAAGTGTGCCATGGATTAATTGAGATTATTAAATTCTCCCTAAAAATATATACCAGATGCGATTTTTAGTTCGGTTCTATCTTCAATGATTACTAAAGTACGGAAGACTGAAAACTTTAGGAATTTTAAGTTTTTTTGAAATATCTCAAATAGTTTTTTGAACAACTTTGTGGATTTAACCGATCTTTGTATCTTTAATATTAGAAAGTTGCCCATTTAAGAGATTAAAAATGTGCATCCGGTATACAAATAATAGACTATTAAATGTACATGTTGGATACATACTTCGACTTTTACCATGGTCACACATGTACACATGACATTCTTAATATTAATTTATTCAGTGTATCTATAGAAATGCTGTTCTATTTCTTTTGCAGAATTCTCTATTGCTAATGAGAATTTTATCGAAGCCAGACGCGACCTTTTAGATTATTGCATACAATTCAATTAGTAGTATACCTTATTTTTTAGGATTTTCATTTCGTTTAAAATAAATAGTACCGATACAATTTGGAAACTGTGTTTAAGACAATTATTTTGCTGCAAAACGAAATCAGTATCTCGTTTTAAACGGTTACCTCACTCTTGTTGTACAAAAACCCGTCGTTTAGTTTGAAACATTTTCCAGTCATCAGTAACTTTAGTGTTCTTTGCTCATATCAACTGTTTTTCCAAGTTTTGCATGAGGCAATACAATTATGAAATCCTGGGACTATTAACCGATGTTTGACGACATCGGCGGCAGTTTCTAGAGCTATTTTACATCTACTTCGTTTACTGAATTACCATGAATTATCTTCCTTTTTATTTATTTTAGGCTTTACACTCCGTTTAAAATATTCACGGGTACTAGTTTTAACGAACTGCTGTAATACCCTTTTTACACCGCCAAATGAAATTAGGCATAATAATAAACTTTATTGCCTAATAGATATTCCAGTTACGGAACAATATAACAATATTAAAGTAACCGTACTTAAATTAAAAAATAAGAAAAAACATATACTATAATTTCAATTGCTGGTAACTGCAGCTGATTAAAATTCAATAAATCCAAGTAGTTAATAAATATGCGTAATTGGAGGTTTATAAAGTATATTCGTTCTTTCTCTAGCCCGAAAGTATATCCGGTAAACGAATTTCACATCTCGGAACTGAAAAGTTTTAAGGGAAAAAGATTGCAGAATGAATTTCATTATGAACACCCTTGATTAAAAATTTTACACTAGTAAGAGTAAAACCGATGTAGACCAAATAAATCTGAGTAATCAATTCCATGCCCAGAATAGGTTCCGAAAATTTTAGTGGACAGATATTTAAGATATCTTATTTGAATCCTTTGTATTTAATAGTGTGTAATTGGTATATCATACAACACAAATATATTTCAATTTGGAACGTACAAAAGAATAATAAAGATTTTTTAAATCTAACATATTAATCTCCTACAGGATCTAGTAATAAAACTCAAAGACCATGACACTGAATTAGACACGTAATTGATATGTTCGATGAAAAGGAATGGAGAGTTAAATATTGTACACAATTTCTTGACTTTATCCCCCCCTCATATGTTGCGTTGACCGAAAGCATAATTAAATATTACAGGATAATTTACTTTAGAATATGTAACTATGTATGCACTTGTCAATATTTAGTTCAACGTTCTTTATTATAAGATTTCTCACGACAATCAAAAAGAGAAGTTACTCAACAAAATATTTTCAAATCGTTAACATAAGCTAATAATTTGAAATTAAAGAGCGAAAAAAGATTATTGATCCACCATACATCTCACATCTCACGATAGACATATGATTAACAAGAAGATCACTATATATATACACTACCGGCCATAAATGAGGGATTACAGTATATATATATACGAATAAGAATATATTTAATATAAATAGAAAGTACATATCCTTACAAAACAAAATAATATCATTAGTTCTATGAAGAAAAATCGGCACTTTTTATTTTAAGCGACTTTCGTCAAAATATCCGCTTGTACACTTAATAATAATAATAATAATAATAATAATAATAATATTTATTAAGTTACCCAACAGAGATTATTACTCCAGAACGGGTAACAATCAAAGAAATACAAAAAAAATTAAACAATAGTTACATTGTGAAAATGAAATATGTATCTTAAAACAAAATATATTCATACAAATAGTGGTCATAGCAAATCGTACTGCAGATTGTTGAAATTCGCCGCCGAATGAATCAAAGGGGCCTTCAGCAAAATATTGGTCCTTGCCGTAGGGACATAAATTAGTTGATTCGTCCTAGATCCCAGGCGTGGAACAATGAAATAAACACGCGACAGTAAATCCGGCGTATCAACCCTCCCAGTAACGACACTCTGCATAAATAAAGCGCTAAGAGTTTTTCTCCTATCAGACAGCGATACGATGTCATATCGCTCCAACAACTCGTTGTAATTCACTCCACGGGCAGGATATCGACCATCACATTTAAATGAGAGGTGTTTCAGAAATTTGCATTGTATCTGTTCCAGGAGGCTAGTTTGAGATTTGTAGATGGGGTACCAGACTATAGATGCATATTCCAGTTTGGAAACGACATGAGCAAAAAAAAAAGTCTTCAAAGTGTCCATATTATGAAAGTATCGGCATGTGCGAATTATAAAACCGAGAGATCTGGAAGCCGCAGCCGTCACACCAAGAACATGATCGGAGAAAGTAAATTTCTCGTCAAATATTACCCCAAGATCTCTGATCGAGGACTTACGAGAAATCGTAACGCCGCCAATTGAATAACAGGATTCTATTCTAGAAATCCTTCTAGAGTAAGACACTAGGAAACACTTCTCAATGTTTAAACTTAAGCGGTTACACAAGGACCAGTTATAGATTTTGCTGACATTGGCCTGCAACAAATCAACGTCGGACAGCGTGTCAATTCGATGAAAGATTTTAATATCATCGGCGTAAGCCAAGACCGGGCAGTCGATAGACCTAATCAAGTCATCCACAAAAATATTAAACAAAAGTGGTTCAAGGTTAGACCCCTGTGGAACACCGGAGGAAGAATGAAAGAACCGAGACTTAAACCCATTGTAATAAACATAATTCATTCTATTGCTCAAATACGATTGGAACAGCTTCAACAGCGATCCACCGATACCAAAGGAACTCAGTCTACACAGCAGAAGTCGATGATCAATTAAGTCAAACGCACGGGAAAAGTCCGTATAAGTGACGTCCAATTGACTACCAGCATCGAGAGATTGAGCCATCTCCTGGGATATAATGGCCAAGTTAGTTGTAGTAGACCGTTGAGTTATAAAGCCATGCTGTGCGATGGACAGATGTGGTCTGGTGCCAACAGACACACGCCTATAGAGCAGCATTTCAAATATTTTAGCAAAAGTGGAGATCACTGCGACAGGTCTACAATTCCGGACATCAGACTTGCCCTCCCTCTTGAATACAGGTGATATCCTAGCGACCTTCCAGACATCCGGAAACACGGACTCGCAAATGGCCTGATTAAAAATTTTGCACAATGGAACGGCCAAAACATGGGCACAGTCCCTCACCAGAAAACAGGGAATGCCATCTTCACCAGCGGTCCACTTATTTTTTAACCTTTTAATACTCTGGGCAACCTCAGCCGGAGAGAAAGATAATATACTCAGAGGAGGAAGACCAGACACCAAATCAGGCAGTGCAGAATCAGCAGATGCAGGCAGGAAAGTTCCAAAAGAGGCTGTAGCGAATGCGTTAACAATATCCTCTGGGTGAGTATACTCATTAGCAGTATCATGAAGTTTGCCAGGTATTCTGGGAACACCCTGTCTGATTCGAATAAACTGCCAAAAGGATTGTGGATCCTCGATCAGGCTACACTCTGTCCTGCGAAGGTACAACTCCTAGGCCAAACCAATGTCCCTTCTGACTAACCCACGCAATCGCTGGAACTCCACCCGGTAGTAATCATGCTGCGTGGACTTCCACTTTTTATGATAGTACGACTTCAATTTAAGGTTCCTTTTGATAGTAGAAGAGAACCAAGGAGGATGATGATGACCACGAACAGAACGAGACTTAGGGACAGAACAATCCAATATACCATACATCCTACTGTAGAAAGCCTGAAGAGTTTCGTCCACACTCCCCCAGCCATCCAGGAAGGACCAATCCGACGCAGAGAAGTCAAGATAGAGCTGCCGGAAGTCAGCCCTGCGAAAATTGTACCTAATGTTATTATTGGTAGGGAAAATGGTTGGTCTGGATGACTTAGCATTAGGTAAAGTAATATCCAAGGCAGGATGATGAGCGTCCTCAGAAAGAAGCGGCAGTGAATCGTGTAGAACCTCAATGTTGCTCGTAATATTAGACAGAACCAGGTCGAGCGTTCTATCATTCGAATTAAGAACATTATTAAACTGGCGCAGACCCATAGATCCCACAAAAGACATAAATAAACTAAGCTTTGGATCGTAAAAACCCGCATCAAAAGCAAGATGAGGAAAATTGAAATCATCGACCAAGACCACATGCCTACCCGAGACGAAGACCTCAAGTAAATCAAAAAAAATTTCTAAAGAATCACAGTCCAGGCCAGGAGGAATGTAAACCAAGACTAAGTAGTAATAAAACAGAGCCTCAACCATAACCTTTGTAATCAATAGATCAATTAAGGGTGATGCCATATCAAATGTTAAGGTATCGACGACTTCGTAAGTAATATTATTTGAGAAAGCCATCATAACATCGCCACCCAAAGATCTGCCAGTGGCGAGTGCGTCGCGGTCATGCCGAACGACAGAGTACGATGACGAAAGAAATTTGGCGCTAGAAATCGATTCGCATAGCCAAGTCTCAGTGAACAGTAGAATGTCGAAAGAGGAGGAACTGCTAGCAGTAAGCAACGCATGAATCTTACTACTTCTCAGGAACACCGAAAAGAATAATATTGTTTTTACGCCTTTCCCGTTCAGACACCTCCTGAACAATTTCTTCGGTTGCGAGTAAGGAGTTAACTTCACTAGGCTGCGGGATAATGGGCACTGATTTCAGGATTTTGATCTCTTCCTGTAAAGCAAAAATAGCTGCCTTCAAGCTGACCAGGTCGCTAGCAAACTTCGAACAATCCCTGCAGGTCCAGTACAAGCCGCAGTTAGAGTTGATCTTCTTAACCTCATTCCTCGTCAGTTCCACACAGGAAGTTTTAAATGGTTTCTTGCAGACAGCACAATTAATATAGCTATCAACTTTGTTTATAGAAGCGTTACAGCAAGAACAATTCATAATGTAATGTAGGTGTTAAATGCAATAAGTATTTGAATATGTTCAGAGAAAAACGTGTAGGAATAACACAAGGTCACTCTTCTGCGTCAGCGGGGTCCGTCGCGACGACTATGAGACGAACAGGACTGGACCAACGGAAACATAAAACACAAAAGGATTACAAAGGAGAACAGTATATTATAGAAAAAATAAAGAAAAATATTACTGGAAAAAGTAACGGAGAAAAAGAAGAAAAGAAAAAAGGAAAGTTATACTCGGAAAGAGTAAACAATCTGTACACAAATAAGAATAAACGTAATATAAAAAAATAGATAGGTAAGACAATAGAATATAGAGACAAAAAACTTATATAGATAGATAAAGGACAACGTTACCTATCACGTGATATAAAATTCACTATAATATGCACATTAAAAACCACCGAAAACACAGCATAAAGTAAGAGCCAAATACACGTGCGTTAACTATGTGTAACTATATATGTATACTTAATAACTTCTTTACAAAATTTGCGTAGTCCCAACACAAGTTTTTGAAGAGTTTCAACTGGAATATTGTTCCAAATATTTGTAAGGTGTTCCCACAGCTGTTGCTGCGGTTTTGGACAGTGTTCTGTCACTTTTCTGTCTAGCTCATCCCACAGCAACTCGATAGGATTCGTATCGGCCGATTATGCGGGCCAAACTATATTTACAAGAAGTTCTTCTTCTCCTTTTTATTTCACCTAGTCCTTACAAAGTTTAGCACTATGTTTGGTGTTATTATTTTGTTAGAAATAAAAACTTTCTCCTATCAATTTAATTCCAAACGGAATTGCGTGTTCCTTTAAAATTTTCAAATACGTTTCATTTCTTAAAATTCCATCAATTTTATGCAAATCTCCAACACCATTAAAAGAAAATGATCGCCAAACAAGAACTGTACCTCCACCGTTTTCAACCGTTAGCACAATACATTTTGGTATCATCCATTCGCCAATTCTTCTGGGAACAAAAACGCGCAGATTATTTCCAAACACTTGGAACTTTGATTCATCCGTCCACATTTTTTTGGTTGCATTGCACCCGTTGTTATGTACCTTTTCTCTGTGCCTTGCACAGCATGATATGTTAATTTTCATTTTTGCGCTACTGAAAATTTTTCTTTATATGATGTTATTATAGCACTACCAATATCTGCCCTCAATTCCTCTCTTTTTAGCATTTTGTTTCTTTGTTCACGAATATTCGTATTACAACATACTCGGACAGATTCTAGACGATAATATAAGAAAAAGCCTTTAAATTAAATATTTTCAGGAAAAGTATTAATACTGAATAAAGGTCACAAAAGGATTACAGGAAATTATAATATTTTACACTAACGAATATGATTATATAATTTACACACCGATCAGGATATTATTGGTAAACTTCCCAGAAACGCATTGACATCTGTTATTTCAATTGTCCCTACTGAAACCGAAACAGGTAGAAAGACAGAGCGATTCTATCGATAGTATGTGTTCTCTATGTCCAATCGTATATATATTGGGTTGGCAACTAAGTACTTTCGGTTTTGTAGTATAAAATAAAACACTTTTTTTTAAACAAAGAATAGTTTTTAATCAATTATATATTTTCCATTTTGCTCAATGACCTTTTGCCATCTTTCTTTCAGCTGCATGATTCCGCGCTCATAAAATTTCTGGTCCTTATCAGCAAAAAACTGAACCAGGTGCGAGTGAAGGTCATCGTCATTTGTGAAGGTCATCGTCATTTGTGAAAGTTTTACCATTTAAAAAATTCTGCAAACTTCGAAATAAATGGTAATCAGATGGTGCTAGATCAGGGCTGTATAGAGGATGTGGCATCACTTCTCAGCCAAGCTCCAATAGTTTCCCACGAGTTGCCAAAAATGTGTGAGGCCTTGCATTGGTGGAAAACTACACCTCTCCGATTTGACAATTCTGGAAGTTTTTCTTTGATTGCTTCATCCAGTTTTATTAATTGTTGACAGTAAACATCAGAATTGACCGTTTGGTTCCTTGGAAGCAGCTCAAAAAACACAACACCTTTGTAATCCCACCAAACTGACAGCATGATCTTTTTTGGATGCAATTCAGCTTTCGATGTAGTTTGAGCTAGTTTATCGTGTTTGCTCCATGATCGTTTGCGAACTATGTTACTGTACAGGACCCATTTTTCATCACCAGTGATGATTCTTTTTAAGAAAGGGTCGGTTTCATTTCGTCTAAGATGCATATCGCAAAAGTTGATTCTTTGTGTTAAATAAATTTCTTTCAATTCGTGAGGTACCCAAATATCAAGCTTCTTAACTAGCACAAGACATTTTAAATGTTTTTCAATTGTTGTGTGCGATACATGTAGCCTCTCCGCAACCTCTCGAACAGTTATATGACGATCCTCTTCAATTATGACTTTGATTTGGTCATCATCAACTTCAGTAGGTCAACCAGAACGTTGCTTATCTTTGAGGGAAAAATCTTCAGAACGGAATTTTTTATACCAATTCTGACACGTGGGCTCTGTTAAGCAATTAGCACCATAAACTTCACATATCTTTTTGTGAGCCGCAGCAGCTTTCTTTCCTTTACGGAAATAAAATAGTAAAATATGTCGAAAATGTTCGTTTCTGCACTCCATTTAAAATTAACCCACAACTAATAGCTTTAATAAAAATCACGCACTACTTGCTTCTGAAGTTACGTCAATGTGACTAGTATCACGCGACAAACGGTAAAGTGCAGGACTAACATACGTTATACAAAAAATAAAGCAACGCTCTCTATCAGTAAAAACCGAAAGTACTTAGTTGCCAACCCAATATATATATATACACGATCGGCCATAAATGAGAGATCACTATGTATATTATAGTGGTTGTTTTTAAAATATTTTTACAGCTTCTTCAGGAGTCCCACAAAGCTCTAATTTGGGACCGTTGTTATTCACTATACCCTCCGAAACCGAAACAGATGTAAAGACAGACTGATTCTATCTATAGTATGTGTTCTCTATGTCCGATCGTGTATATATATATATATATACACGATCGGCCATAAATGACAGATCGCATACTATCGCTGTGACTTATATTTGTTTCGGTTTCGAAGGGTATAGTGAATAACAACGGTCCCAAATTAGAGCTTTGTGGGACTCCTGAAGAAGCTGGAAAATCTAAATTAAGACCAGTCAAACACCAGAATAGAGCGGTCTGCTATATCCAAAAGTTTTGAAAGAATCTATATAAATGACATCGAGTTGTTGCACTTACTTAAAAACTGCATCAACTCGGTTAAGTTAGTAACTTGCCTGTTATAAAACCATGTTGGTGTATGGAAATTGATTATTGTAATACATATGGTATATTCAAAAGTATAAAAGTTGTTCAATTATTTTTTCAAAATGAGAAAAAGGACCACCTTTTTCTAAAAACGAGTGTAATTCTGGACAATTTCCAAAAATCAGAAAAGCCAGATATACTAATAGATAGGTTAAAAATAGAAGTTAGTGGCTAATATAGTGCTATGGCACAATAAGTAAGTAATAAGTCAAGTAGTGCATCTTGGCCAGAACTAGAGTCTTATATGAACTGCTTCATAACAGTATTTCTTCAAACTCGAAAGGGAAGGAAACTATAGTAACTTGAAGGTACAGTTGGAAAAAATTAGTAAAATATATTTATTCACAACAGAGCGAAATATTTTAGAAAAAACTAAGACTGTGATTGTAAAACATTTTGTCTAAAGCCGGCCGTGTTGTTCGTTTATTATAATATGTCTATCTTCGAAATAACCTAGCAATCTTGAACGCATGACATATTTGAAAATTTTTGAAAAATTAGACACTAAAGATACAGGTCTATAATTAACCTGTTCTAAATGAGATTTCTTTATTAAATTCAAATAACTATTTGGCTAAAATATTACATGTATTCAAATAAAATTGTGCACTGTAGTGTAGATACATTATTTAGCACACTTGTGATAAAATATTCTATAATATTAACCAACACACGATGATTAAAATGATGAAAGGCTTTTATCTATAACGCAAATTTAGCACATTCTTGAACTTACGTAGGGTATTAATATCTAGTTAGACTGGAAAGTTTCTAGTAGACCAAGTTGAATATGGTTACATGGTTACAACTACGATGTTTAAAAAATGAGTCGTTACAGTTTGACATTCATAAGTGGAACGGTGACAAAATAGTGAATCTTTGGAAATGACGTGTCTGAGAAAAAGGTAAATTTAAAAAAAACGAGTTGAGCGATCAGCATCTTTGGCCCTTACTTCACACTATTCATAGAAAAAAAGCCACGGAAACTTTGCTCTTTCTGCAAGACAATCCGCCTGCTCTTAAATCGTTGATTGGGCTGTAAAGCATTAACGAAATTGGTTTTGAATTAGTTCTATTCTCCAGATACGGACTCCAACGTACTATAATTTATTCCAAAAACTCAAAAAATATTTGAAGGGTAAAAAACTCAAGAAATGATGAAGTTAACCGTTCTAGAACGGTTAACAGACCAAAACAAAGAATTTTTTAAAGGGCTTAGAATTACTTCATGGACGTTCCGCTAAGTATGCGAAAAGAAAAGAAAATTATGCTTAATAAATAAAAGTTTGTTTTAAAATATTGTTGGGTTTTTACCTGGTAGGATAAATACTTATAAATAACCTCTTGTACTGTTCAGATTTGTAATGGGTCGAATGGATGTCTTGTTTCGATTATCTGTTAACGAGTAAATTTCATTTCATTCAATAAGGGACTTGTGTTACCCTTATTGCATATTTGTTTTACTATTTATGTTGAATTAATGTCTCGCTTTTCATGTTCCGATTAGATGTTAGAAATAGTCTTTTCTATGATTCCTAATAATCAAATACTTTATTCAGGCCAATACTATGTCAGATACCTATCGGCATATTTAATTTTTGAATTACATTTGAAATTGTATTTGAAAAAGTCATAATAGAATATAAAAAGCGTTTATTAATTATTTGTACATGTGCTTTTCGAAATTTGTACTAACTTATGCTCAATGAAATAACACTCCAATTTGATTAATCAGGTAAGTATAACATTATATGCTAACTTTGCATTACATTTACACCATATAAAGCAAATAGTAATTTATGACGTTACTTATCGTTTTTGAATTCACTGGCAAAGCAATTTAAATATGCATTTTATAATATTAGTAGTATTTGTAGAACGCACATTATGTTCTATTTGAGTATATTAATTATTCTAGTCAAACATAATGTAAATACCTTGTATTAATAGTATTTATAGTAGTAATTCATCCCATACTTACTTATTACTTACTACTTACTTATTATCATTTTATTGCGACTGCATGGCATTTTCGTATTCCCCTAATTATTATATCGCATAGTGCATTTAAAATGACGATTTTAATTTACTTCAAAACTAAATAAAAAATAAAATTTCGGTCAGATAAAATGATCAATAAAGGATGAAATATTCTTGTAACAATATGAATTTTATAACATTGGCAACGACGTTACTCCGAAGTGAACTTCCTTAATTGAAAAGTACATTTTTACAGTCATGTGGATCCAATCATTCGCCTACTTGTTCACGTACAATCACTACCATAAAAAGATTTACGATATAAATCGTAATTGTTGCTCTATATTTTTAGGGTGAGCGGTAACGATATCAAACCAGACAAAGAGTTCTTATATGTTTCATTAAACAAAAAACGAACAATGGTGTACATAGTGTGCAATTCAAATAGCACACGAGTTTGTTTACATTTACAACCTGATAATAAAAAGCTTCAGACAACAATATTCTCTAGCTTCCCGTATTAAAAAAATCTATATATATATTAACTTCAACCCGCCAAATAGCGTGCGTGAGAGCGAGCGAGGGAGTGACCGAGCAAGTGAGGGAGTGACCGAGCAAGTGAGGGAGTGACCGAGCAAGTGAGGGAGTGACCGAGTGAGCGCGTGACCGAGTGAGCGCGTGACCGAGTGAGCGCGTGACCGAGTGAGCGCGTGACCGAGTGAGCGCGTGAGCGAGTGAGCGCGTGACCGAGTGAGCGCGTGAGCGAGTGAGCGCGTGAGCGAGTGAGCGCGTGAGCGAGTGAGCGAGTGAGCGAGTGAGTGAGTGAGTGAGTGAGTGAGTGAGTGAGTGAGTGTGTGAGTGTGTGAGTGCGTGAGTGCGTGAGTGCGTGCGTGCTATATATATATATATATATATATATAAAATAATTCCTTTCTTTGATTTTATTTATTCCTTATAAACAAAATTGCATTACATAACCGTTGAACTTGCCGTGGCAAAGTTGGTGAAACATCCTATTACAAACAATACAAAACAAAACACCAGAGTAACGATTAAAACATAAAAAACACAAAAATGGCAATGTCAAAATTTATACTTCAAAAAGTCATTTACTGAATAGAAAACGTTCACCATCAGCACCTTTTTATTAATCTCTTGAGACTAATCCATGGTAGACTCCTAAACCTATAAGGCAAAGCATTGTATATCTTAACGGCCATGTAATTTTAACTTAGCTGACTTTTCCCAATGCGATGATACGGTATGACCAAACTCCTCGTGTTTCGTGTTTCATATTCGTGAAAATACCATTTTGCAGAACTTATCTGGCGACTTATGAACAAACTCCAGGCAAGCAAGTATATACAAGGATGGGATTGTCAGTATTTTGTGTTTTCTGAATAGGTTTACACAACTTGTGGTATTAGATATACCACTAAGGGCTCTGATTGCACTCTTTTGCATCCTGAAAACCGCCTCAGCCGCGCCAGACGCGCCCCACATCAATATATATAATTCTAATGGTACTGAATACAAAACGTTTTAAACACAGTTACATAATTATTTGCATAGCAAGCATTTATAACTCCAAATTTGCGGTTTTATGTAAATGCTCATCTGATAATTAACAAAATTCGCGCGCTTTACCATTTGAAAGGTTGTTAAATATTCTGGTTAATACAAACAAAAATTACACTCTATTTAAAAAATTAATAGTAATATGCTATGGGTTAGAAATGTTGGAGAAAGAGCAGTTATTTTCGGGCTGATTATCTTGGCATTGTTTTTCAATTTTTCGTAGCCAACATCCTGACGAAAATCAACATATTAAGGAATATTAGAAGTCACTACCTCAAATGAGCTTACCAATTAAATCTATATACCAACAAAGCTAAAGAATATTATTCATAAGGAAATTAACTCAAAAAAAGCTCAAACTAAGGTTCGACTTGACGACAGAGGAGATACTGCAACCACTACCGAATAGAGGAATTAATGCAATAACCCGAATTTATAACGCTATCATAAAAGCTGAATATTTTCTTGACTAAAATTAGTATTAAAAGGAATTAAATCTATTTCAGAAGAAAGAAGAATAATATTGGATCGTCAGTACAGCTCTAGGAAAAAACATGGGACTGTAGAATAAACTCACTGGGTTGTTAATAAGGTCAATAGAGATATAGAAAACAAAATATATTGATCCCTATTGGACGTATTCCAAACATTTGATAAAGTTTGGTACACACAGAATTACCTTATAGAATATATGACATGTTGGGTTACCAACGAGTAAGGCTGTCTATGCATTCCACATAGATACAAAGAATCTCGCACGTGAATGACATTAGCCGACTCCAGTTGACATCCACAAGCTTGGGCAACTCACATTTCTGTAAGCAAATTTATAAGTAAAATTTCGTTTTACAGGGTTTCAAATATTAAATATATAACAAATATTCTTTCTTAAATGTAAAGGTGATTTCTATTCCATTTACTCAGGTATCTGGGTCAGTATTATATCTACCTCTTATATCAGATCTACAACAAAAAAATTAACTACAATTACATTTTCCGAAAATGCTGCCGTTCTAGCCTCGCATTCCTATCACAGACTGCATCAAAACAATTGGAGACCTGGCTCGTAAACCTTTGCGATCGCGGTTGATACTTTCTCAACAATTTCTCTAAACATATCCTGTATGTTGAGTATTTGCTTGTGGAATTCTAGGCCTAAGGTATCGCTCTATGGTGTGTTGAATCTTATCAACAGATCATAGGCGGATACCTTAAGCCTAGAGGTTCACAAACAAATACTCAACATACATCATTCTCTTTTTCTAAGGTCCATCTACAGTATGTAGACGGCATCATTGACGACGTCAGTAGAAAACTTCTTAATAATTTTATTAGAAGCACCTGGTATGTACAGGGTTCCTTGCTTGGCGAAACAAAGCAGTCTGTCGGCACTCGTGTTTCAGAATATGAGCGTTGTACAAGGCTGCTGCGCGTAGCTTGTTCTGCACTGGCTGAGCATACGCTTGAAACCGGGCGCCCTGTCCAATTCAATTCTATTAAAATCCTGCCCCGAACTAGTCATTACTGTGGCCGAAAAATCCGTAAATCCAATCTCTTCCGAACTCAAAACATCCTAACAACCTAAATCGCGATGACGGTTACAAAACGTTTGGCAACCCTGATCTGTAACGAACATCACTATATAAACCCATCCGCAACACACACCAGTTTCAGTGCAACAACTAAAACAGTAGCAGTAGCTAAACCCTGATATCCCATACAAGTGAAGACGAAACGTCAACAGCAGAAATACCAAGGACGCGGCTCCAGTCTGGAAGCCAAGATGAATGAAATGGGAAACTGTTTTTAATAAAATGCGAAAATGGTTAAAGTTGAAGAATCAAGATAAGTGGACATAAATAATTTCATTTTAAACACACTTTAAGCAAAGGTAATTATAGATTAGTGACTTTCAACGCAACGGTCAGCATTTGCAAAAAACAGACTACGAAATATCTTGAATCACGGCCTGGCAGACGAATGACATGGAGAATACATATCTTTGTAAAACGAAAACAACTTGGATTTAAATTAACCAAACTATGTTAAATGCTTGGAAGAAGACAGTTACCGCTACAAAATAAGTTGTTGGTTATTGAAGCCTGTTTAGAACCAATCTGGATATGGTATATAGTTATGGGGATTAGTGAGTGAATCCAATATTAATATAGTTCGAAGATTTCAAAATAAGGTATTGCGGGCTGTAGTGAATGATATATAACAAATAAAACATGACATAGTAATCTCTGTATGTCTTGGTGAAAGATGAAATTCAAAAATCCGAATTAAAGTATAATATAAATCAAATCATTTATATAAATAATTATACTTAATTGTATGCTAATTTCTCGTATGTCAGGTATGAAGTTGAAGTTAATAAAAAAATTTAAAAATACAAGTTGTATTTGATATGACCTTATGGAAAATTATAAAAAAATATTGCTATTAGTATATGATTCCTTTAATGTACTATAAATGTATCTGAACCGAATTTTAGATTTTTGTTTAGTTTGGAAGCAATTTGCAGTTATTACTTTAAGTGTCCCTCTGTATATTTTCAAAATATGGCTTAAGTCTTTCGTGTGCTGCCAAGTGTTACAACTCCTATAGGCTTAGGAAATGCAGAGTATACCTGGCATGGAGAATATAGTAACACACTTGGCGAAATTCGAGATCGACAAACGACATATAGCAAAGAATATTTATTAAATAATGGGCACTTGAAGTAGCTTCATTTTATTATTTTTTACTATATTATTTATTTGTTCTGCTCTTATTTATGTGTAATATGAATTGAGTACAACCTTTAGAAGTTCTCAACAGTATACTTGATATATTTTCTGTTGTAAAAATTTAATAGAAGGATTACACAGATTAACTTTCAAGAGTAATCACAATTTTCTAAAACCTTCTAGCTGTTTACAATGGTAATACCTTTCCTCTTTTCTGTAAATTGTCTATATAGAATTTTAATACTGACAAAGGATAAATCAAATAATCTTAGATACCTAAACAGTTACTACTAGGGATGCTAACGAAAATACTCTTACTTATATTGTTGAACCAGTGATTAAAATTATATACAACATACTAAGAATTATTTAGAGGAATGTATATTAACCTGTGTGCGCGTGCGTATATAGGTGTATGCATGTGGGTGAGTGCGTGTGCGTGTGTACGCGTGTGCGAGTGTGGTGTGGATGTAGCGTGTTGGTGTGTGTATGACTGTAGAATTTCAGGAGTATTTCCAATGATATTCATATGCATTCGTTACAAATTTAAAATGTTACCACGTAATTATTTTCGCTGTTATATATTCTAATAAGTACCAAGTTCATAATGTCGAATATTTTTATTTATGTATTTTTAAGAAATCCTAACGTTGACTCTTGTTATTCGTGTCAATAAATATCATTTTAATATTACGGGTTCAGTTAAGTTAACATTGTAGTAACTACGAGTCCGTAATACATAATATTGGTTTATTATATATTAATTATAATGTGCATTTCAATTTGTCCTGAAAACCTGTTATTTTAGTCAAATTTATTATTCTAATGTCTTAAAAACACAGCGATCAAAAAAAGATATGTATATTTGTACAAAAATGTAAAAGTGTCCTTATTTATGTTTTTAATATAACTATGTGATACTGCTTAAAGCAACATGCTTTAACACTGTTATTTTACAAATACGTGATACGTAAAATTATGTAAAATACATTTCTTCTATTTTGCTAGTCTTGTTTTATTTTTTCCGTTCTTATCCTTTTACAAGGTGGTGCATTTTGATTTTGATTTAAGCTCAAAGTCTATTAGATATGAAAATACGCCAAGGAGCTTATTAAAAATTATGAGAAAATCTTGTTTGTTCCACTCTTAGACCAATGCGGTGGTTGCTCTAGATATCGTATTGTGTTATTGTATATATAATCTGTTTTAGTAATTTAAATGTTTGATTTAAAATAACCTCAACCAATATACTTTCAGGCTGATAGCTCAGTAGTAAACGGGTCTCTAGATTGAATCCGACGGCCCACTCTCTCGGAAGGCTTTCGTGGTTTCTCTTCTCGTTTAAGTGAATATGAGAGTCCAAATTTTTTAAACGAAAGCTGGCAATCAAAAATTTTAAATAGCGTCACGAACGTGGGCGTAGTAATAACTCATGACCTGCCAATGCTCTCTGTAAGTGACATTGTAAATTGATTTGACCTGTCAAATGTTATGGAACAGAAAACCCTCACTTTTGAATGTGCTACTACCTTATTTTTACCCTTGTGTCTCAGGGTACGGTCATTCGACCAGTCGTTCAGTTGAATTAAGAAATAATGTCCTCGGAATGAACAATTCGCCCTTATATTTTACATTTGTATTAAGAAAGAAAGACTATTTATTAATTTTTAAGTCCAGAAATTAAAAATACGTTTTTAATTTTTTTAAATTTCTTTAAGCGCAATTCGTCAAATAGATATCAATTATATAACTGATGCATAATTATAATAATACTCCAATCTATTGTTAAACCTCATTATTTTATTAATTTGTTTAAATACCTTTAAATCATAAACTACAACAAAAAAAAACATAAATTCACTTTTCAATATAAAATTTCCAAAATCAAAATAACAGATAAAAATAGATATAAACGAAAATCAAAATTTAACTATAACATAGTATCAACTGTCCACACAAATAATAACTATCTTTTATATATTCCGATAATTAATTATACTATTTTTATCTCAATTAAAAGTAAAATATCTTATTTAACTTGACAAAAATCTTATTTTTTAAGTTATGCTACAACTTCGTGTATGTTCGTATATTTCGCTTATCTTCATTTAGTTCATGCATTAATTCCTTCTACATAATTATTTTGTCCTCCTCTTCTGGATTTACATACAGGTGAAGTTTCTTTATACATTACTTTCTTATTAATGATTATTCTTTATGCACTATCACTTGTAGATGTCACTTACTTCGTAGTGTTTAAAATTGTAAACTTTTGATACTATACATTTTACTATATACAGCATGTACTTCTTTAGTACATCTGTTGTACACGTATTACAATATAATGTCTTTTATATACCATTATTATATAATAACATAAATTTGATAAAACACTTTAACGTTTATATAATATATTTATATTTATTTTCCAACTAGAACAACCTTCATATATACTTTCAATTTTACTATGTGATTACAGCACTGATTATGTAAGTAGTTGAAGATTTTCAAAATATAACCTTCACGATATATATTGTTTACTATTATTTTTTATATCTTTCTTACAGCAATATTTATGGACTAACTCACTTTTGTTATAAAATCTTATATAAGCGATTTAAATCATCCAATCAGATTCTCGGATTTACAAGTAAACAAGTGAATGTTTATAAATAATTCGGAAATAAAACGATTTCACACTAAATCTAACTTTAATTCTGAAAATAAAGTGCATATTCTGAATGTACGCTATTAAATTAGTAAGTACATATAATACAAATTTTACACTAGAAAATTAATTTAAAAAATAATTCAAAATTCAAAATTTTGCTTGTCAAAATTATGATGCTTTTCCAATTATCGCGCAAATCCCTTAGTATCTTCAAGATTTTACTGTTAAAAACCTTCCTTATACGTTATGTCAGTATATGATATCTCATTATATCTATAAATATTTTGAATCATTTATTAGATTTTGTCACAAATTATTGACTGTTTACCTAAAAATCTTTCATATAATCTCATTTTTCATTATAATTACCTTTGTACAATCCCTTTAACAATATTCAAATTCTTTAACACCGTTATTAGCTTTAGTTGCCCTAACTCTTCCACTTTGTTTGAACTACATTTATCCTATATACCAAACATAAGGTACTTAAAATTATTTTATGCATTATATAATAATTTATTAACCCATTATCTTTTCTTTTACTTTTTAGGAAAAATTATACGGAAAATTTCTCTACAATTAAATATGTTCAATTTAATTTTTAATAACATATACATACTTAGTTATTATACAGGGTATCTGCAAAATGCTTGGACATGGCTTAACCACAAACTCCTTGCATCAAAATAAGATGATTTAACCAAACTTACCTATATCCAAAATCGCATCGTTACGCCGGTATTCAGCTTTAAAGTTTTTCGAAAAAAACAAAAAAATTCTTATTAAAACACTTTGATCGATTTTAATTATTTTTGGTACAACATTTCAAGTAAGTGTAAGTCGTGTTTTGAGATGATTTGGGTCTTTATAAGTAGACCGCAAGTGTATGAAACATCGATGACGTGGCACATTTCTGCCTGTAACTTTTTGATATGAAGGTTAAGAGCTTTAATTTTTTTTTACCCGAGAAGATACATTTGTTAGTGATATTTTTTGTATCTTTGTAATTTTTGATATCTGTTACAGTTTAGTCACAAAAAATAATATCCGACTCGAACGTAATCTGCTTTCCTGGCAACACGCATAATCTGGTTGGCTTATTATTTAGTAAAAACGATTGCCTTTAGTTTTCTACAGCTATCATAAAAGAAATGATAGTGTGCGTTTTGTGATCTTTGATTACGGTTTCTTTATTGAGTGTTTTTGACTATTGTCATTTTGATTGTGTAATTGTGGTTGTATCTTCGATTGATAATAATGGCTTTCTCTTTCGCTGAACAAACTGATATGTTGCTGGTTCTCGGGTTTTGCGAAGGAAATTGTCAGAGGAGTGTGACAGTATACCAGCAAAAATATTCTAATCGTCGTATACCAAATCGACAAACATTTGCAAACATTGAGAGGCGTCTTCGGGAAACTGGGAGATTTCAACCAATGACTGCTGATCGTGGACGCCCTCGTGTAGTTCAAAACCCTTACTTGGAAGAAGAAGTTCTAGACAGAATAGGAGCTCATCCACAAAAAAGTACTCGTGGCTTGTCTCGTGAATTAGGAGTCTCAAAAGATGTTGTTCATAAAATTTTTATAGAGCAACTCCTGTATCCATATCATTTGCAAGTAGTACAAGAACTTTTACCAGCAGACCCCGATGCGCGTCTCACATTTTGCCGATTTATTCACAGAAAAAGGGCTAGAGATATTTATTTTCACAACAAAATTTTCTTCACCGACGAAGCATGCTTCACAAGGAGAGGTGTTACAAATTTACACAACGAACACGTGTATGCAGATCAAAATCCACATGCTTTTAAACAAGGCCGCTTTCAGCAGGAGTTCCGAATTAATGTATGGGCAGGTATAATCGGCAATAACATCATAGGTCCTGTCGTTTTACCTAATCGACTAAATGGAGTGAATTACTTAGATTTCTTACAAAATACTTTGCCAGGCTTATTGGAGGACTTACCACTAGATCTAAGACGTGACATGTGGTTTCTACATGATGGAGCACCACCTCATTTTACGTTGAATGTTAGGAATCATCTTCATGCACAGTTTCCTAATAAATGGATCGGCCGAGGAAACGACGCACCTGTAAAATGGCCTCCTCGCTCGCCAGATTTGAATATCTGATTCGTTTTTATGGGGAACACTCAAGAGCATCGTGTATTCTACTGCTATAAACACGGAGAATGAGCTTTGGGCTAGGATACAAAACGCCACTCAATCAATTAGAAATAATGAAGAAAGTTTGCAAAGAGTGCAATTCAATTACTTGCGCAGAATCGCTCTCTGTATTCAACAAAATGGCGGACATATCGAACATTTGTAGTAATTTAGTTTTTGTTTATTTGCCGTTAATAAATTTTTGCAAAAAAATTTTTATTCGCCACTTATTTTACTAAATAATAAGCCAACCAGATTATGCGTGTTGCCAGGAAAGCAGATTACGTTCGAGTCGGATATTATTTTTTGTGACTAAACTGTAACAGATATCAAAAATTATAAAGATACAAAAAATGTCACTAAGAAATGTATCTTCTCGGGTAAAAAAAATTAAAGCTCTTAACCTTCATATCAAAAAGTTACAGGCAGAAATGTGCCACGTCATCGATGTTTCATACACTTGCGGTCTACTTATAAAGACCCAAATCATCTCAAAACATGACTTACACTTACTTGAAATGTTGTACCAAAAATAATTAAAATCGATCAAAGTGTTATGTTTTAATAAGAATTTTTTTGTTTTTTTCGAAAAACTTTAAAGCTGAATACCGGCGTAACGATGCGATTTTGAATATAGGTAAGTTTGGTTAAATCATCTTATTTTGATGCAAGGAGTTTGTGGTTAAGCCATGTCCAAGCATTTTGCAGATACCCTGTATACATTTATGGATGCATTTATAAGTTTATTCACATATACATGTTAACTGTGAGTATTAATATATTTGTCATTGGTTATTCTACTGGCTGAAATTCTAAATTAAAATTAGTTTTAAAACATGTCTGATCCTAATAAGTCAGTTAAGTGGTTATGATATTTCAAATAATATTTTCTTTTTAATTACCTTGTATTTCAATCTAATTATAATTTAATAATAATAAAGGACCAATGCGATACTTCAGTAAGACGAACAGTATTCTCTCTGTCGAATGCCGTTTGGCTGGAGATGGTAAATGAGATTTTACCGAAATATCGCACCGGTTCTTTACAGGACAGAAACACACCTACGCGGGAAGAAACCCGAAATCACGCAAACACATTACACCCACAAAAACCTGCCAAACCGTATATATATATATATATATATATATATATATATATATATACAATATAATAGAACAATATATAAAATAATTGTAACAATATGTAACAAATACTAAGATTTATGAATATACATATTTCTATGTGTGCACATGGATATCAGTCATTAATATCTAATAAATAAAAGTATTTAGTCCCCAAATATTTCTTAAATTTTATTTTGAATAATCTTCTACAGGTGATATTTTTAAAACTTCTGTATTAATTTCTTACATAAAGCAAAGACTTAATTTCATATATAAAGACATGTTGTACCTTGGTGTGTCTAAGTAGAACCTAGAAAAGTAGACTAGATTAGATTATTTGATATTTATTATCGTATTTCAACAGACATCTTTTCAGATCTATTGTGAGTAGAAATTTAGTAGATCTTCTAACCTCCTCATTGACCTTGGCCACAATGCATATTAGAACAGTCGAGGTCAATTGGAAGGCTCTAGAATCGGATAAGCCCAGGGAGGTTTAAATGTCAAGGTCATTTCGATGTCAAGGACATTCCAATGTCAATGTCATTTCAAGGTCGGGGTTGTTTCAATGGCAAGAACAATTCAAGGTCAAGGAATTATCAATATTAGGTCAACGTCGTTTCGAAGTAATCGTTATTTCAAAGTCAAGATCATTTCAAGGTCATGGCTATTTCAAGGTCAAGGTTGTTCAATATCTGCGTCATTTAAATCATGAGGGCATTTAAAGGTCTCGGTTGTTTCAATGTCAAGGTCGTTTCAACGCTAAGCTCAATGTCGTTTCGATATCAAGGTTATTTAGACGTCACTCAAGGTCAAAAGCATTTCGATGTCAAAGCTATTTCAGCTTCGAGGACAGATCAATTTCACCGTCATTTCAATGTTAAGGTCTTTCGATGTCAAGGGCATTTTAATATCAAGATAATTTTTATATAGATGTCATTCCAATTCTAAAGTCATGTCAATGCCACAACCAAGGTAATGCTTGTTTTATTTCAATAACAGTTCAAATTAGTGATGTAAGTGAAAATGGGAGTTGTTTTAAAAAAATATGTATTCTAATTATTAGATAGAATTTTCGCTTTAGAAATGATCAGAATAGAGGTTAGTGATGATCATGACATTCTGCGAGTTAGTATGTCAGAAAGTAATGATGACGATATGGAAGATGATGCGGAATATGAAAAAGAGAGTGATAATAATGTAGAGGAACTTATTGGAAAAGAGAATATAGAAGAATATGAAGAAGAAAGTAATGACGATATAGTAAAAATTATTAAGAAAGAAAATAAAGAGGATATTTGTAATAGCTTTGACTTCAATGTCGAAACAATTATATTACCAACAGAAGATTATGTTAATGATTTGAAGTAATATCAATTCATTAAATACACACACACACACACACATATATATATATATATATATATATGTATATGTGTGTGTGTGTGTGTGTGTGTGTGTGTGTGTGTAAATAACGTGTTAAAACGATTATTATTTAGTAGAGGGCTTTGGCCGGTTCTGGGACAGCCTCCGCCTTCTTGACATCATATCCGGTGACGTCATAATATACAGGGTGTGATCAAAAAGTTGTTAAAATAGATATACGAGGTTCCGTCAAAAATTTTCAAAAAGAAGATGGCGGCCCCATGACAAAATAGCCTCAAATTTTTAAAAACAAGATGACGCTCAAATTTTCAAAAGCAAGATGGCTGCCAAATTTTCATGGTGTGATCGAAAAGTTGTTAAAATAAATATACGAGGTTCCGTTAAAAATTTTCAAAAACAAGATGGCGGTCTCAAGTCAAAAGGGCCTTAAATTTTAAAAAACAAAATGGCGCTCAAATCCTCAAAACAAGATGGCGGCCCCAAGTAAAAATTACCTTAAATTTTCAACAAGATGGCGCTCAAATTTTTAAAAGCAAGATGGCTGCTAAATTTTTAAAACAAGATGGCGGCAATAAGCTCGGTGACTGTATATTATCTGGTAATATTCCAGACTGTATATTTAATTTTATAATTAAGCAAAGGATGGTGAACCCAATATGACGAGAAGTAGAAAGAAAATAATTTACTTACGTATAAGCACACAGATTTACGACACTTACACTTTGAATGTATTCGATGTAATGAAACACCTTAAATTCATACAGCCTACTTGTTATGTTCTTATCAAATCTTGTGCGTAAAAAATCGGGTGTGGTGGGGGTAATATTACGTAATACTGTGAAATAATTTTTAAAATCGTGTTTATACTTGTTTTTTTTTGACGTACAATTATTATTATAAAATAAAAGAAGAAAATATGGATA
This sequence comes from Dermolepida albohirtum, assembly GCA_031893035.1. Taxonomy (NCBI): domain Eukaryota; kingdom Metazoa; phylum Arthropoda; class Insecta; order Coleoptera; family Scarabaeidae; genus Dermolepida; species Dermolepida albohirtum. Next base: position 353,826 of record JAVIWB010003025.1, on the reverse strand, counting down.
TTTATTATAATAAGTAGATATTTTATACAGTGAAACTCGCTTATTGGAATACTCCTATTGTCCGTCAAAATTATTCCTATATGCGGATTATTCCATTATCCGTTTTTAACTTATTTTTTGTTATTAGTAGTAAGTTAAGTATGTATATACATATACTCTTCGTATTCTTTATATCTGCGATTTTATAACTATAAAATTGGCTTCAGTATGATACTGTAAATTTATGTTGCGATTTTCATAAAATGTATTTAAGAATATATACAAAAGAAATAAAACACATTTCAGCGTAATACATATTTTTTAATTGATACTATTTTTTTTATTTCAAACTCTAAACATCCTTAACAAAATAATCTGTAATTTTATTTTGTTTTCTTTCTTTACACAAAACATCAGTGATTTGGTTACCTAATGCACAGAAATGTGCAAAATTACAATCAGTTTTTGAGTCTAAAGAACGACGTATAGTGTCACATGCTAATTTCACTTCTTGAGATTGTTGATGGAGTATCCTTTGAATATGTATTTTCTTCTGCTTCTTCTTCCTCCTTCTGTTCCATCACCTTGTTTACACAATTTTCGTCTGACTCTTCAAAAACAGGTAAATTGTCATCAAAAGAAATGAAAATGGAAAAATTTTCTTCTGTCATGGCATCCGGAAGTGGTTCTTCGATGTTGACAATTTCTTGTTCTTCTCCTTTAATAAACTGGCATTTTACGAAACAATTTAAAATAGAGCTTGACTGAATTTTATCCCACGCTTTATTCATCATATGAACAACAGATAAAAGTAAATGACGACTCATAAAAATCAATTGTAGAAATAATTTTCCTTATTATTTCCTTTCTATAATTTGTCTTAAAAAGAGAGATAACTCCTTGGTCCAAGGGTTGAATTATAGATGTTGTGTTTGCCGGCAAATAATGTAGTTACACATTAGTCAAACGCACATCTGGCTTGTGAGCAGAGCAGTTGTCCAGAAACAGCAAAACTTTCTTATTTGATTGTTTCATTACCTTATCGCAGTTTAAAAGCCAATCTTTAAACAGTGCTGCTGTCATCCAAGCATTTTTGTTTGAAGTATATTTCACAGACAAAGATTTTACCCCTTTGAAACTCCTTGGGCTTTTTGACTTGCCAACGACAAAGAGCGGCAAGTTATGACTTCCGTCAGAATTGGCGCACATGAAAAGGGTAATTCGGCCTTTTGCAGCTTTACCTCCTACAGCCTTTTCTCCGCGAAAACAGAAGGATCCGTCAGAAATAGTGCAATAATATAAAGCGGTTTCATCACAGTTATAAATGCAGTCTAGTTTATAATCTTTTAATAAAGACGGTAAAACCTCACTTACCACGTATTTGCAGCAACTACATCTGCGTCGCTTGCTTTACCTACAATTTCTTTGAAAGAAATTTAGAAACGACTTTTCCATCTGGTAAACCACCTATTCGTTGCTTGAAAATTTACACTACCCAGATTTTGTGCAATCTGTTCGACTTTTTCCTTCAAAATGGGTCCGCCAAGTGGAACTTTACGCGCTCTTTTTTCCATAAACGTTGCGTCTTCGTTTTTAAGTAGATTTAGATAGTAGATTTTCACGCCAATCACTTAAAATACTGTCTTTTCTTTTTAACAATTTATTCACTTGTGCTTGAGATACACCAAATTTTTTGGCAACATCCGACTGACTGCAAGTTGCTTCTTCTAAAAAAATTATACTTTGTCCTTCAGAGCAAAGTCTTTTCAAGTTTGTCGAAGAAGCCATTATTCACTCACTTTCGATTGCAATGTCAAATAACAAACTGACCAGAAATATAGAAATTTCCTGCTTTTAAAACTTCCGAAAAATTTTTTATTGTATGTAATTCGCACAGAGTTAACCATTATCTAAATATTGTTCAAAATCACTAAGGTACAAGATTTTATTGCAATACGTAATTATCCGAAGATTATCTGTAATTATGTACATAAAAGCTTTCTAAAAGTAAAGAAAACATTCATAGTAACTTTTGGTTTACATCCACCTTTAATTCAGCAGATAGAGAAATTTATTCTTTTATGAAGACAAAATCGCATGAATGTTCTTAGAAAAGCCATTCCTTTAGCCAATATATTCTATTAAAAGATATTCTTATAACCGAATAATTTTGTTAGTACTTAAAGGGAAATGGTTTTGTTCTTGAGATTCCAATAAACGGGTTTCACTGGATATAATATTAAACAAATTAACAACCTAATATAATTACTTCTACATCAAAATGTAAAGTATTGTAAGTATAAAATTTCATATATGTACAAAACATTTAAAGAAGTAATATTATAAGATATTAGTGTCTTCATATTGCTGTGTAATCACCAGCCATATGAACACAAGCTCGTAACATTGTATTATAGAATTGAACAAAATCCGTTCTCTTCGGAATAGAAAATTTTTGATGTAATAATTCCATCAAGTTGAAGATGTATGTACCTCCAGATAAAACAATTTGTTGGTTACGACTCTTGAGACGAGTCACCCGTATTTCTCTATAGGTGCTACATTCCATCTCATGATTGGGGCTTCATCCCTCGGTCTTGCAAAATTTTTGCCACTCATCCGTTGTGAAAAAAATGCAAGTATTTAATGAACGGATTTAAATGATAGGCTCAAAACTAGCAGCAGGACTTAGACCTATGACAATCCATTCAGTCCCAATATTATTCAGTAAATAAATATATTGGCCCACCAGTTGCTTTTCCTCAACGATTGCTTTTTCATTCGTTTTTAAGGCCTTAGCAATGAATTCGTTGTTGTTGTTATTCATATCATTATTAACTGCAACAACAAAAGAAATTAATAAAAATAAAAACCAAATTGAAAGATCTATATAGCATATGACATTTTGATTAACACGACTTTTTAGAACAAATGAAAATTTAAAAATAAATGTCTTCAAACTTACACCTATTTATAAATAGAGATTTCGCCGTGGTGGGGAAGGTATTCTTGGCGCAGGCGTTCGCGAGACTATAAAAATAAAAAAATAATTAGTAATGTTATTTTATATACACATAAATCGATAATTACCAGTTCAACACGCCATCCTCCCATTCATCGATGTTATGATGACCCCAAACTAAGGTATGTATTCCATCCCCATCAATCCACCGTTTATCATCAAAGATTGATGGGCCAATTTATTTTGTTCAACGGAAGAAATCTCATGTAATCGCGATTTAAATAAATTTTGACATTTGTACACCACATTTCTTCCAAATAAATAATTTTTATAATCTTCTAAACTGATTTTAGTCTTAACAACGTTCTTTTTTATACCCTTAATTTTGTTTAATTGTCTACCTTCAACCTGTAAAGCATACATATTAGCACGCAACCCAACAAATTCACTCATTACCCTATTTGAATATTCGTCTTTAAAAACACCGAGAACGGCTTTATTTTGGAGAGGCATGTTGTATATATTGTCGGCCGAAAAGTTTGAGATATCGAATTTAGAGAGATTTAATTTCATGTCACCATATATATCATTGGTAACAATTTTTAAAATAAAACTAACGGTATCCATATAACATAAATTTACCTCTTCAATATACACACGTTTCAAATAATCATAATAAAAATCATAAATCAATAATTTTGATAGTTTCAAAACCTATGTTATATATTATAGATTTGTCATTAAGTTACTCCATCTGAATAGCAATAAAGTTTTCTGAAATAATACTAATATTCTTAAAATTCAATATTAAACAGGAAGCACCCCTGCTTTAACCTAAATCTTCCCAATGAGTTTTAATTTCACGTCTACACGCTTATCAACATCGATATAATGTTTTACCCAATTGGATTGTTTAAGCTCTAAAACACGATGAATTTTTGTAATTTTGAGGCCATTACTCCAGGCTTGTTTTAAATTTCTGTACGTATTTTGATTTATTGTGTAAGTTAGCAAATAATTTTTTATTGTGAAATTTAAACGTTGGAGGCTTCATGTTCTCGGGAAGAAAAAGTAAATCATTATGGTTATCGTGTAAGATTTCTGAATACTCAATATCTACATCCAAAAAGTAACCAGCATCTGAATCATCCTCAACCGTTAAAATATTTAAATTTTCAATTTCAACATTCGACAACCAACGAAAGCCGCCATATGGTAAATACTATGACATGGCCGAACCATATAAATTATTAGCATCCCAGCAAACTACGAGGGTAGTTGGACAAATAGTGAGAATGAAAAAGAAAATCGAATTTTTAAAATACGAAATAATTTTTATTTTTCAATATATTCTCCTAAAAGAGCAATACATTTATTCCAACAGTGCTCCAATGCCCTTATGCCATCTCCAAAATGCGATTCCGGAAGGCTTGCAAAATACTCTTTTACGATGATGATAAGCTCGTCGTTAGACGAAAATTTCTTTCCACCTAGTGCCGTTTTCAATTTTGTAAAAAGGTCGAAGTCGGAAGGGGCTAGATCCGGCGAATAAGGTGCATGCGGTACTAATTGGAAATGCAAATCGTGGATTTTGGACATCGCAACTGTGCTGATATGCAAGGGAGCGTTGTCTTGGTGTAACAGAATCTTTTTCTTTGCCATTCCTGGCCGTTTAGCACGAATCTCACGAATCTTCTTTGGAGGTGCAGAACCACGTTCTAACCATTGTTTCGACTGTTGTTTAGTTTCGGGTGTACTGTAGTGTATCCAAGTTTCATCGCAAGTAACAAATCGCCTACAAAAATCAACCGAATTCCGCTTATAAAGGTCCAAACACTCATTGGAAATGCGCAAACGAGTGAACGAGTGATCAGTTGTAAGCAACCGCGGCACCCATCTTGCCGAAAGCTTGGAAAGGCCCAATTCTTTCGTTAAAATGTGGTGTACGCATTCTGTTGAAATGTTTACCATGTCTGCTGTCTCTCTCACTTTGAGTCGTCGATCTTGAATAATAATATTATGGATTTTTATAATCATTTCCTTAGAAGTCACGATTTTGGGTGCTCCAGAGCGCGCTTCATCAACACAGCTTGTTCTACCACGTTTAAATTCATTTACCCATCTACTTATTGTGGCGGATGATGGAGCAGATTCACGTAATGTTTCCCACAACTCGTCTTTTATTTCGGTAGCTTTCATGCCCTTAATTATGAAGTATTTAATCACCGCACGATACTCTGCTTTTTCCATTTTAACAAAACGACGTGTTGCTTCTTTTTCAATCAGCTGTCAAAAATAAACTAATCAACCGATTTATCTAAATATCGGAATGTAAACATATAAATATGCAACCTTAATTACAGTGCATTTATTTTACCAATTAGAGCGCCACCTATGTGTCATTCTCACTACTTGTCAAACTATCCTCTTAAATATGAATTTGGAAAACTCGCATCATATGTATTTAAATACCTTTTATTAGTTGCTGCATATCTTAAAGTTGCCTATGTTAACCCACCTTTATATATTTTTTAATTAAATGATGCATATCAATATCTGTGAAAAACTCCAATTCGATTTTGGTATATTTCAACATGGCATTCCAAGAAAGGCCAGGCGATGTGTAATATTGAGCGGGATCCAAACCCTATGATATATGACACATATTACGGAAATTTTCGAAAATATCTGATAACAAAAACACGTCTGTTTTTAAATACAAATTTGAGTAATCTAATAAATTTTCGCACTTAAACGTATTCCATACAGCTTGGGCGTGTCTACAATCATCATCGGAAATATCTTCGTCAGTTAATAAACTATAAAATTTATGTTTTGGAAGTAGTGCTGTTTCATACAATCGCTCAAAAGTATCTATATATTCATAAGGAAAAACTCCTTTACGTTTAATTAAATTAAATTGATCAGCATCCTCAAAATGAGATTTAATAACATTAAAATCATTGGTGGATAAATTGCTTGATAATTTATCGATGGAGGATGCCATAAAGTGAAAAGAATCTAAATATCGTAATTTTAAATAAACATCTTTCTACTTACCCGCTTTGTTTGTATAATTATCAACCAAAACTTTTTTGTGAAACTAATATATCGCTCTTTATCAACCGGGATAACGTTTATATCTAAATCGTCATTTGCTAATTGTTTAATAAACAAATGGCTGTCGTACCCGCTTAAATTATGTAAATAACACTTTATCTTCGTTAAAAGAATTTTTCTAGATATGACAGATAACTGCATTATTAAAATCATTTCTCTCAATTGGGCTTAGCGAACTTATTAGAACGATAACTTTTAAATATTTTTCATATATAGCTTTAACATCATTCACCAATCGTGAGACAAACACTGTTAGACAATCTAAACCAGCATACATCACAAATTTATTTAAACTACAATCATTTTTGCAAACAATATTATAAGCAATATGCAAGGCATAATGAACTGGTTGAAGTAAACATTCAAAATCAGCAAAAATGGCAAAGGGGATAAATCGCACAAAATATTTACAATGTTATTTATGATTAACTCGAGATAAAATCAGTCTGGAGAGATTTTTGATCAACACGCAATGAGGTTTCTCCCTTTCCTCAATCAGCAATAAATTTACATGTATATTTTGTCTATTTTGAGTAAAATAAAGTGATCCTACAACATCGCAATTTTTAGATTCCGAATTATATGCCAAACCATATACATTTATACTTATACTATTTAATTGTTCAATTTTAGATAAATCTTTAATTTTGACCCAGAATTTAATATTTTCTAAATTTAAAACAGTGGTATAATGGGTGTAGGAAGCCACCCTTTCTGCATGTTTGTGTACAGGGTGTAGGGCAGCAACTAGACATGTATCACCATTATTTTGAATGTTGATGCATGCCTTTTTATTTTCGATTGCAGCTGGAAGTTCCAAGTACGAGAATCCACCGAGGACCTAAAAGAGTTAATATAAATTTCTAGATGTGATACTGAAATTAACGTCCACCCAGAGTCTCTTTCTTGGAACTCCTCAGATTTGGTTATAAGCACGTTAGCCAGCTGATCAAAAATATCGTCAACGTCTGTTGACTGTCACAATGGTATACCTAGGGTTGAAGCATTTTATTTCAACTATTTGCTCGTCCCCGTGAGATTTCACGTAGCGAGCGAATAACTGAAATTGCAACTGCACACCAGAAACTACCCGATCAACGATATTTTTAATTAGTCGGCACGATCGTAATTTAGATTCTGCCAAAAAAGTTTTGTATATCAGAATTTTGTCGACCTGAAATTCTATATGACGCGACGCGCTGTTAGCAATTTCGTACACTTCACCCTCTAACAGAACAGCATTATTCGATAAATACTGCTGCGAACGAAGATGTCCTCTATACAAAGCTGTATTAGGAAATCTTTCTCCGCAACAGCTCAACCCTACCTCGGAGTCACCATAACTCGTTGATGGCTTGCTCCTCTTGGAAGGTGGTGCAGCACATTCCAAAGGATGAGCTCTTTTACGGTAGCACATTAAATTGTCCCTCTTCGTGAACGTCTCTTCGCAGGTACGACATGTGTGAACATTAACGTTCACACATGGATGTGTACGCAGAATGTCCATGCAAGCGAAAACCTTCCCACATTTTTCACAATCCATTTTTTAGTACTAAAAATATTTAATACCGGTATATTGAAAAGACAAAAATAAAAAATTATTTACTCACATATAAACACAGAGAAACACTACGCTTTGAATGCACTCGTAATGAAATGAAATACATCGAGCTCATTAATTTATACCACCCAATAGTACAGTATAGCGTGCTGGACTTTGTGACACTTTGGCCGTGAAAGTCCGAACTAGAGGAGAAAGATTATCAATGACGTAGACATAGGCAAGAATAAAAAATACAAATACAAATAGTTTATCGACTATTTAAAACATGCGATACAAAACAAAACACAAAAAGTGTGAACTTCATCAAATTTCTTAATAAACAATTACATTTACTCATTATCAAACAAATTATTTTTTTATTAAAACGCAAAAGTGATAAGTAAGAATTAAATGCTGATAAATAGAAACAGTTTATCGTCGATATTTTGTTTCAACGCAAAAGCTGTTTAATACCTGTTTTCAAAAGCTTATTATTATAGTACCTGTTTTTGTTTTGTATTTTGTCAATAAATGATAAAAGTAAAATTTATTGTTTTTATGTTCTAAACAGTTATAAGTTTGTTATATACATATACACGTGAGTTCTATTTTTGTGTTCAGAATTTATTACAACAATGGAGAACATGCATTTATTGCTGCTTATCTTGTTTCAATATATTCATCTTAGTCACAGAATTTATAGCTACAACAGCACAGTGTCTAGTGCTCTCATGTTTTCTAGTGTAAACTAATAAATGTTATCACATAGCAAAATCGTTCACAGTACCGAAGATCATGTTGGTAAGATATGACATTCTAAAATGGAACAACGAAATAAAAGGAGAGGAAAAATTTTAAAAAAAATCATAACGATAGACCGAAACGAGAAATTATTAATATTACGAATGCTGTTAGGAAAAAACATATGCAATTAAAACTACAACGCTCGGGCCAAGATAAGGTTTTGTGAAAATGTACAAACCTGTTATGGAACCTCTAAAGAAAATTGCTCATGCTACTACATCCAATAAGAATATCATTAAGTTGAACTAACTAAAAAGACAGAAGTAGGTCTTACTTTATCGATAACCAAGATGGGAAAACTGTCAACTAAAAACAATATGACAGCCTGATTTTTTAAAGGATGAAAACGTTTTCACACATAGTCCCGACAGTTTTACAACATCTGATCCTGTTGATAGTTCATTTCGAAACTTTTAGCAGTCAATGAGTGTAACTGACCCGGTGTAAAGATGAATTTTTCGAAAATTTCAATCCCTTACCAAGAGGCTACATAGACGGTCTATTTAAAGATACTAACAACTCGTATGATACGGTGTTACATATAAGGCAGATATTAATAAATTAAAGTTGGGGAATAAAATAATCACATTTGATGCGGATGATGAAATAATTGAAAACAAACGATACGAAGGCAGTAAGGGTCTTTACGAATTTATTTTAAAATCGAATCCAATAGACTACAGTGACGATGATTTGAAACAACACAATAACAGAGTAAAGCATACCAGCGCTCCTCGACGAGGTAATGACAGCACGAAACGATTACGAGAAGGCATGGAGACGAAATGGAAACGTGTAATTAAACCGCTAATTTAAAAAAAAACGCCATCGAAATCATGGAGCGGTCGAGGATCAAACATGTTTGTTAAAAATACCCCGTATCAGTATGTTTATTGGGATGATGTAAATGAACTAGTTGATCGTTTGTGTCTTCTAATAGCATCAGAAAGCGCAAGACATACGAATCATAATAACGAAATTCTATCTATAATCGAGGAGTTAAGAAAGGCCGGTGTGATGAAATGATTATAGTAACGTATATTTTCCTCATTATCTAAATGAGTACCGACAAGTTTAGACATCATGGTAACAAAGCGGAAGCTGCATTTGCAGCAGAAAGAATTTTCTACCGTCGACCTGTCGGTCTGCCGATGGTGATGTAAATGTTGGTAAAAAACGTATTTGATTCATGGCAGATCCGATTGATGATGAGGACTGTGTAAATAAAAAATGGGCCTTTAAAATGCTTATGGATTTGGTAAAACGATTCCGAAAAATGTCTCCGATCAGATTACAGAACAGAAAGTTGGGTTATTCAATAAATTCACAGAAGCGACCACAGTTGCGTCTAATGAAATGCAAACCAATATCGAATCAATTATGGTAGAACTAAAACAATATAGCACCACCTTGGAGATGAAAAAACTTATTAATGAAATAGTTGCGAAATTAAAAATAGTCGATGACAAATTATTGGAAAACTTACGTAATTTGCGCAGTGAAATTATTAGAAACATTAATAATTCAAATTCGTCAATTCAAAAAGATATGGATATTTTAAGTGAAGCCAATGTAGAACACTCAAATAATTACCAAGAATTGAAGAAAACAGAATTGAAACTGGAAACTCTCAATATTATAATAATATATCCAAAACCAAAAGCGAAATAAATAATAGAATTTATAAAGTAGAACGAGACTTGTTGCTTCATGAGAAAAAATCGCAAAACGATAATTCACAAATGGGAACGGAATTTTAAAGAGTTTAATTTTGTATATACATATACTTAGGGATATATAGAATTTCGTTAGTGTATAATAAGTAAACAAGGCGTTGTTGATGAGTTGCATAGAGGAGTAAGAAAGAACTTTCCAAGACGACATATTATGATTATTAAAGGCTTCGATGATTCACGGCAAGCTGATTTGATGGAATTTTTACCATACTACTCGTCGTTATAGACTCTTTTTCTAAATACCTATGGACACAACCAATAAAAAATAAAACTGCTGTTTTGAACGTCAAGGAGAAATTCTGAAAGGTCCAAGATATCCTAAAAATCTAGAAACGGACGCACGAAAAAAACTGCAATCGCTGAACGAGTAATTCGCACAATAAAAAATAAATTATGAAAACATTTAAATTTGATTGGTAAATATATGTAGATGGCTTAACGTTCTAGCAGTCATTATAGATCAATATAATAAAGCAAAGTATCGAAGTACTAACAAAAACCCGTATAATATCACATTAGAAAGTGAGCATAGTAAACTATTGTCTAGTGTGTAGTATTAAAATAAAAGGAAAAAAGAAGTTTAATGTTGGGGATGTTGTACGTATCAGTAAATATAAATCGTTATTTTGCAAAGGATATACACCCGACTGGTCTACTGAATTATTTAAAATTGTTAAAGTCAACATTATAAATCCCGCAACATATTTGTTTAACTGGGCTGTTTCTATGAGCATGAAATTGCAGAAAACAAGAAACAAAGATGTTTACTTAATCGAGAAAATAATTTGATCTAAAGGACGAAAAATATATGTTAAATTTTTAGGATTAGATAATAGTCTTAATAGCTGGTTAGATAAGATGATTTGATATAAGTGTAATTACTTGTAGACATGCATATGTAATAATTAGTTGAAATTTTTTATACATAAAGATGTTTTAATTATTATATTAAATAAAGGAATTAAAACTAAATACTTGCTTCTTCTTATCAAACAGAAATAATTCCATTAAAGGAAATAAAGAGCCTCAAATACGTTTGTAATTTCACATTTTTATTTTAATTTAAATATACAATACATGTTAATGATGATGATATAGTAACAATACTTTTATTATTTTATATATTTAACAACTTCTTTTGCGGAGCGTCTCCATGTAAATTTAAAATACGTAATGTCTTTATGTCAAAAACATATATTTCTGCTCGACACCCAGTATCAGGTTCTCCAAACAATTCGTAATGGTTATAAATCTCTACCAACTCGTTAGCGTCCATATGACAGTTACACTGTTCCAACACATCCACCAGGTCCCCCACATCAAAGTATTGCTTGTTTTGTCGTGCGAATATCCACTCACTAATTATGTTTGGTAAACCATCACCGATTCTGTACAAAAATTGTTCAAATTTTTCTCTTGAATCTAATTTATTCGTAGACATTTTTTTTGTCTTACTTTAGCCACTAATTTAAGTAAACTGCTCTGTTTTGTTAAATAATTTTCCAACAGCTGCCCCCCCCCCTCCCCATTAAAATATTTGAACGGGACCTATCGTGATATGTTTCGAATTATTTCGCAGTTATCTAATTTTTAATTTCAATATACAATACATACTGATAATTATTTTACATCTTCAATGGTTTCATGGTTCCACTATAGCCTTTTTCTTTATGCAATCCCCACAGTTTTGATCATCACCATTATTGTAATGCTCCATGCAAGGGAGGTTGTCCCTTAATTCAATCTGTCTCTCAAGTGGTATCAGATGCCAGAATTTCGCTATTGATAATGCCCCAACTCTTGTCTTGAGTATTCTTAAAGGAATATATTCAATTAAATTCGGATCTATGTTCAACAAGTTCCCATGATTTTCATCTACAAATTTAACCGCATCCAATACTTTCTTCATATATTTAGCGTTGTATTCACACATTTTTTACGTCTTACTTCAAACACTAGATTAAGTAAACCGCGCTGCTTTGTTAATTTTCCAACAACTATCCCTCCTTGTAAAATAATATAACAGGTCTGAACGTGTCTAATCGTGATATTTTTTGAATAGCAATATAAAAACATTATTATCTTGTAATATTACTTCTTTAAATGCTTTGTATATGTATGAGATCTTATACCTACACTGCAATACTTTACATTTTGATGTTCAAGAAGTGAGATTAGGTTGTTAATTTATTTAATATTATATATATATATATATATATATATATATATATATATATATATATATATAGTGCACTCGCGATAATATGAACTAATGAAAACAAGGGCAGTTTTTTGGGGATTGTTCATATTTACAAATGGCACAAAATTTTAATAAAACCAAGTCATTTACTTACCACCTAAAGTTCTTTCCTGTATAAATGAAAGTTTAATTTAAATAGTTTAAATTTTTGTTTTATTTTAAAACATAAAAGGAACTTTTTTATTAAGTTTGTTTGCAGCAAACAAAAATATACTTATTTCTATACATATTCATATACATAAATGCTAGAAATATAAAGCTAATATTAAAAAAAAGTCGGTTATCTTCTTTTGCCATTTCTTTTGGTCGAGAACTTTTAAAACTGCCTTCTCATGTAAGTCTTTTAAAACATTTAAAACTCGCTGTTCAACCATTTCACCTTCAGCCCAATCCAATCCCTTATTGATAATATCGACAGTCTCCCCGCCTTTAATCGTCCTCTTTGGTTCCTCCACACAATCATCTTCATCGAATATGGCTTCTACTTCATTATCTTCATATTCAATAGCATTCTCATTCCATTCTTTACCGTTCGAGGCCGTATATTGAACCTATGAAAAAATATAGAATAACACAATTTTTAGTACATTTCAGAGAATACAAACCTCGGGTAGTAAGGCGCATAAAATATTGGCGGCGCTTTCTTCCAATTCACGTAAATTCATTTGCAAATTTTCTCTAACAACACTTAGAGGAATTTCATCTTCGGAATCATCTTGATTCACTACCATATTTAAAATGTTGTTCCAGCATTTGGATAACACAGCTGAATTCACTCTTCTCCAAGCTGATTCCAAAATAATGATAGCTTCCTTTAATGTAGTCTGCTTCATAGTTTCTATCAAACCACCCCCTTTAGCAGCAATGGAAGCCAGAAGGCTATTTCTGTAATACAGCTTTGTGATCCTTATAGCATTTTGGTCCATGGGCTGGATCAGTGGGGTCACGTTCGGTGGCATAAACATCACAAAAATAGAGCCGTTTTCAGATTTTAATTCGTCCTCAGGTTGGTGAGATGGGGCATTATCTATTAATAGAATAGCTTTCACTGGAAGCCCTTTTTTGGTTAAAAATTGTTCCACCTGAATTATGTAAAAAATATTTTAAAATGAATAGGTATGTGTCGATTAATGTCAATATAAAAACTTTTACCTCTGGAACAAATGAGCGATGAAACCAGTCTTTAAAAATGTTACCAGTCATCCACGCTGATTTAGGATGACGATAGTGAACAGGGCAATCAAAATTCTGGAAACAACGGGGTTTTTTTTGACTTTCCGACAACAAGCAGTTTGAGCTGACGAGATCCCGTAGCATTTGCACAGCACAGGAAAGTAACTCTTTGTTTTTCAGTCTTTGTACCTGGGACTGATTTTTCCTGAGACGACACGTATGTTTTTGTTGGTAAAATTTTCCAAAATAAACCCGATTCATCGACGTTATAAAGTTGATCATTGCTTAATCCAAGCTCTTCAATCTTCGATCTAAGTGCCACTTTAAATGGTTCAACCAACTAGGGTTGAGAAGAAAGTTTCTCTCCAGAAATTTGGAGCAATCTTACGCCGAATCTCTTTTTGAAATTCTGCAGCCATTCGTCACTCGCGTTGAAGTCAGAGTTATTTTCCTTAATATTATAATGAAGCTCCTTGGCCTTTTCTTTCATCATTAGTCTACTGATGGGGAATTTCTTATCCCTCATACGCATAAACCATTTATATAATGATTTTTCCATTTTTGGGTACTCCGACGGTCGCATAGTTTTTCTTTTTCCAGGTCCGATGAATGTATTGTTGACACATTTTGAAGTTGCATTTTTATTCTTTTTTATTCCAGATACTGTGTACTTTGTCACTCCATATTTCTTCGCTAAATTAGTAACACTTGCACCTTTTTGTAAATTCGCCAAAATTTCATATTTTTCCTTTAAAGTTAGAAATTTATGTTTTTTGTATGCATATTTTACAAATTATTCACTTTTATTTTAACACTTAAAAACCAAACCTGCGTTTGCGTCTGCGTACATGTAAAAACTAACTAAAAAGTGCACTTGTTTGTTTGACTATTGACATTTGGCATTCAAATGTTAATAATTCGAGGTTTCCCCTAATTTTTATACATATTATGTAACTGAAATCCGTTTCAAAATAAAAAAAATAAATGTTCATATTTTAAAGCTTTTGTACAAAGTTCATATTTTGGAGTAGTCAATGGCAGAGAAAAAGTGTTCATATTTTGGGGTGTTCATTTATGAGGATGTTAATATTATCGCGAGTGCACTGTATATATAAAAAGAATATGCTTAATAAAATACGAGATGGATACGTAAATGTGAAGTGCATTCCAACAATATTAAATAATTTATTTAAAAACTATAACAAAATTTATGTTAAGCTACATCAGAAGAGTTATTATTTAAAAACTATTGTTGATGTGGACATTATAAATTTGGAATGTGTTAATAACCTGCCAAATCTTAATAGGAATAATAATGCATGTTATAATCACAAACGTTCTAATAGCGTTTGTACACAAAAAAAATGTAAAAATTCTATATAACTTTATTTCTCAAAACAAATATAATATTTGATAAAATAATAGTCTTATAATATTCGCTTAAAAGAATACGATACTCTCCATTTACTTCTTATATTTTAGTTGTACTATAAAAGCAGGAATAGACACGATTTTAAATTACATCAAAAATTATCTATTCTAAAGACTACGGATTTTGTTCATTTCTATAATTGAACGTCGCGAGCTTGTGTTCATATGTCTGCTGATATACACATCAACATAAAGACATTATTATCTTGTAATATTACTTCTTTAAATGCTTTGTATATGTACGAAATTTTATACCTACATTTACAATTTATTTAATATTATGTATATAAAAAATTACGCTTAATAAAATATTATATTCTCCATTTACTTTTTTTATTTTAGTTGTTAGCTACACCAGGTCATAATTTTATAAAATGTTTGCGTAATATTTCTAGAATATACAGTATGTAATATAAAATCATGAATAGACACTATTTTAATAACAGGAATAGAGACGATTTTTTTATCACAAAAGTTGTTAAGAACATAAATCAGTAGGCTGTTTGTGTATCATTACAGAGTGCAGCCAAAGCGTTAGCGTCGTTAATCTGCGTGTGCTTCTATTTTGGTAAGCAATTTTCCTTTCATCATTTTTAATATGAAATAAAATATACAGTCTGGAATATTAAAATGTATTACCAGATAATATAGTCTTTAAATTTATTATCGTCATCTTGGTTTGGCATCTTGTTTTGAAAA
The DNA here is from genome assembly GCA_031893035.1 of Dermolepida albohirtum. NCBI lineage: Eukaryota > Metazoa > Arthropoda > Insecta > Coleoptera > Scarabaeidae > Dermolepida > Dermolepida albohirtum. The sequence goes on along the minus strand of JAVIWB010003025.1, from coordinate 338,119 downwards.
TTTGAGCGCCATTTTGTTTTTCCAAATTTAAGGCCCTTTTGACTTGGGGCCGCCATCTTGTTTTTTAAATTTATTGACCGAAGCTCGTATGTTTATTTTAACAACTTTTTGATCACACCCTGTCTCATCATATTGGGCTCACCACTTAATATATATATATATAAAATTAAATATACAGTTCGGAATATTAAAATGTATTATCAGATAATATACAATCTTTAAATCTATTGCCGCCATCTTGTTTTGAAAATTTTAGCGCCATTTTATTCTGAAAATTTGGGAGCCATCTTGTTTTTAAAATTTGAGCGCCATCTTGTCTTGAAAATTTGAGCGCCATATTGTTTTGAAAATTTTAGAGCCATCTTGTTTTGAAAATTTGAGTGCCATCTTGTTTTGAAAATCTGAGAGACATTTTGTTTTGAAAATTTGAGCGGTATGTTGTTTTGAAACTTTTTGACCGAACCTCGTATTTTTATTTTTACAACTTTTTGATCGCACCCTGTATATTGTGACGTTATGTGACGTAGACGTGTATGACGTCATGTGACATCACTGGATGTGACGTCGGCGAGGTGGAGGTGGAGGTGGAGGTGGAGGTGGAGGTGGCACCAGAATCCGTGAAAGCACTCTGCTATCAACTAGTAAAATTATGGTATACAATCACATGCTTTACGATTCATTATTAATCTTCGAGCAACAGTAAAATTCACATGTGTATTACGTTTCATATGGGACTTCCTTATTTTTTACATTTAAGAGGAATTCTTAATACTTTCTATTTTATCAGAAAATCTCTAAATATGCTACTCTATGACAAAAAGAGTTATGAAGTACTCGTAAGTAAAATATGGAACTTAGTATGTGAGAAATCAATCACATTCTGTTTCGTTGAACAAACGCTTTCGTTCATGTAATCAAATCATACAATGTATTTGTCACATTGTACAGCATTTTGTTATAAGACAAATTTTCAGTCGTTGCATAAATATTTTCCCTACACCGCTTGATTTCTGATATGTAATCGTATTTTTTTATATTAATTCATCTGTAGTCATACCATTCGATTAATCGATTAATTTGAAGCCTATTTCTAACTTCTGCAAAACATTTCTATACTATTTCTTACAATCTTTCAATTTAACCAGCATTACAATTTTTATGTAATTCGATCCCTCTCTCTCAAAACGAAAGGCGCGATTTTTATATTTGTTCATACAGAATTAAATTCTTTGTAGTGTTTCTGAATTAATCTGTATCTATGAAAATTTGTATTTAAAATCACAGACACAAATAATTTTAACAACAAACAAAAGATTTTGTTAATACTAGTCCCATTATATTCTTCCTCTAGTGATCATAAAAATCTCTCTACTATTACAAATTCTCATCGTAACTGTTCTTCGTAATATTTTTTACTGGCTTTTAACGTTGTCTAATTTATCACTCGTTCCTGTGTGTGTAATTTGTCCGAGTGGAATAAAATATTAATGTAATTCGTTATGGTTAACATGTTTCTTCTTCTAAAATTAATTATAACTATTCAACACTTGCGTGTCATAAAAACGTTAATCCCTTTACGAAAACATGTAGGTACACATGTTTTAATTAGTAAAGTATTTCAAACCGTATACATAATTTCGTAGGTACCACTAACTATATTGTTAAAAGCATAGACATAAGCACTCAGAACTAGTTGTAATTGAAAACTACTATTTATATCTATCCATTATGTAACCAATTGTAGTGCATATATTTCTATATTTGGGAGAGAGTGAGTATCGGTAAATCATGTATCTGTAAGTTGTGGTCACTGAGGATTGCTATTTCAATTAGATATACTGCTTTATTTGTTTTATTTGCGAGTGTGATATCTGAGCGCTATCCTAGCAAATTTTGTGTTGCTTACAGATTATCATGTACTTTTATAATAGGACTGTGTGAAGTTTGTATTTATAACAATATATACAATTTTCATCTTGACGTTATATGATCAATTGTCTCAAAATGCAAGCTGCCTTTTTTGTGTGAGAATACTTATTCCTGATATACTTCCTGTATTTTTTGATAGATAGGGCCTTCTTCGAACAATTTATATGTCCATTGGATATCTATTGCTTCGTCTTATACTATGTGTATATGATTCACATGTTTTTGTCGACTACTTGATTAGGAGTTACAAATTTTAGTTTTGATATTCCATTTCAGTATTCGTTTGAAGACTGGGAGGAATCTAGTTTCCGTCTGGTCTAATAAATGCATCATATATGGTGCTATTAGTTTTCGAGTGAAAGTATTCGGCGAATGTGGTTTATTACGAAGTTTTGATTTCTAATATTCCGTTCCTTCTTAGTTCTCTAAGTATGTAGATACAACCGTTTGGTACATTCTTTTAGATGTATTTCATTAAAACCGCTCTTGTGCATGTTAAATTTATCTAAATATACAATATATTGGTCTATTGATTATTATTTTATATTATTTCTATATATTAACAAGTGTTATGGAATTATTAACAACACACGAATGGAGTATACATATTGATTTCGCATCTTTTAATAAATTCGAATTATTCTATAAATATATATAAAAGAAACAATTTCTTAAATTAATCCAATCCAAGGACAAACTGACGCCAAATTTACCGCAATGTTATGTTATTGAAAATATCACTTACAATGATTTCTTAATATTAAAATTTGTCAATTTACATTAAACATATAAATGGTTGTTTTAGTGCGTATTTATGCGTTTCAATTTCGACACTAATTATTACACTGGTGGAAAGAAACTATACTTTCATCTTTCGAATAGAAATAAAACTCTCCAAAAGAAGGCAAATTCAGTGGACATACTTATCTCGTAAACTTACTAACTTAATGAGCTATTACTGTATCTTTGTATATACAGGCAGATGCCTAATAGTTAAATAAAGAATAACTCTGATATTGATTAAGACGCATTTCGCCCATTGAAGACTCATCAGTTAACCTAGATCTATACGAAACTATTGTATGAGTAATCAATTAACTTCTTGGTTTTAGATGTTTGTTATAATTTTCTTTTTCACACTCTTTACGTAATCAAAACTTTTTTCTAATAATTTCTATAGTTGCTATAATTCTTGCTCTAAATATCTCATCTAATCATCCTTCTGCTTGACTAAACTAACTTATTTCTAGTTTTGAGAATATTGACAAAGAAAAAAATCGTAGTCATTCTATAACAAATACAAATGATCGTAAGAATCGAAATTAGGAAACGACAATAAGACATTTTTCAATTGGAAGCTATGATCAGTTTGTAAAGAATCTAGAAGAATCGTTTCTATTTTCTTCTGCATAAGTTATTTTTTTCTATATATCAGATTAAGATACTATTTTTACAGTTAGTATATACTTCCTGTTAACTCGTTGAAATATTCTAAATTTTTCATAACAAATTATTTTGATAATGTAATGAAACGTTTATAGCATACTCTTGCAATAATTTTGCTATTACTTAACCTATCAGTAGATATTATATTTATTAATATGACATACCGCTACCTTCAAAGAAATAATAACACGTTTTATTTCGAATGCTGTTCCTTGAGTTATGTAATCGCTTTGTAATATGATGTGGAATTATGAACTGGAATAGAATAGTCTTTACAATGTGGCGTATACTTTGAATTAGACATTTACCATTGGCAAATATTTCCTTATTGTAAAAAAATAATTTTATGTACATAACGAGCTGGTAACAATAATATATAAAGATTGCATAAATAGAAGTTACAGATATTATACGATGCACCATACACACCTAATTCCAAACTTCACTCATTCAAAGCATCATTTTAATAAAAACATTACTTACAACACATTTCTTCAATGTAATGAATCTGCAGTTTGATGTAGTAACTGTTGCACATACACTACTTTCCAATGTTAGCGCTAGTCAATGTCAATAAAATTAGATATTTCTTTTGAGTTTAGCCGGGGCTATTTTATGTATCTTGACGTTTCGCTGAACATGCTGTCGTCTTCTTCATAGAATTTAAAAAGCCATCGAAAAGGAATGCTGGTATTATGATCAGCGAAACTCAAGTTAACTGTGGCCTAAGTACGGAAGAGGTTCCTCAATTAATTGTCTATGAAAACATTTACGAAAAGTATTCATGTACCGGTGAGTGAAGTACCTACTTTTTCAAAAATGAACTGCATTGATTTAACCTATTTGGAAAGCCCTAATGAAATACTTTATGCCTATATTGAATAACATTTTTTTATCCCTAAAATTCTTTTACAGCAACAACTGAAAACGATTTCTTGCATAGTTCTATTAATATTTCTTAATTGTCAAGTTTCATTCAAATCGATGTTTCCGGGTTGGGGGATTTACCTCTGATTAATTATAACTCCTTTTCAATTTCATATTATTTGGAATGGTTTAGTGTTTTCCATAAACTATACAACTTCTTCAAATTTTCTATCATGAAAGACTCTCTTATTTTGATAACTGTTCATAAACAACAATATTCATTATTTTTATGTATTTTTACACCCCTTTTGCAATATAAAAGTTATAGGTTCCATTAGGCGATGTCCGAAATTATATTTAATTTACTATAGGACTCCATTTAACAGCTTTTGCTATTTATTACAATGTACTACAATCACTTTACAGGTTTTCTTGTATTTGTAAAGAGAGAATAACAATAATTATAGCTTTATTAATTCATCTAAGTAATAGTCAGTTTTACATTGAAAATTCTTCTGTGTCAAAATTCTTATTATTATTATTAATATAACGTAGTGTTCTGGCACTTCCTCAGCCTAACACCGGACAACTTTTCACTCAACCCACGTATATATGGTTTTGAGCTCGGACTGTACACGGTTGATATTGTACTTACTACAAGTTATATGATGTTTTATATGCCCATTTAAAGATGGTTATCGTAGCTGTAGTCGTGTTGATCAAATGACGAATAATCGGGTTATGAGATCTTCTATTGTTGATTGAAGAATTTATGAACTATTACTGTTCTTTTTATTATATATAACTGCTTTTTATATGTTATATTTTGTACGTATATGTGAATTTATTTCTAGAGTTTATATGTTATGGAGAAATTATTTTGTTGTAATACAATCGATTGCAAAAGTTTCCTTTTATTTTTTAAGAATAATTGTAATATCTGGCCTGTTATTAATAATTTGTCTGTCTCTGTATACTGTCCTGTCCTAGTATAGTTTGTAATCATTATTTTCAAAGATACTTGCTGGGGTATATTTGACATTTACGGTAATAAATTAATTTAATACATGTATTAAATTAATTTATTAAAACTTAAATAAAAGGAATATAATTTCGTTGAAATTAATTTTAGTAGTGTCTATTAAAACGTGTGTTTTCTTACTTTTAATTAGACAGAAGCTTTATCCCATAGGTACATACGTTTCACGAAAACTGTGGGAAGTTCTTGAGAGGCGTCTTTATGTTTACACACCCATATTTAGAAGTGTACAAGATAATTTAGTGCAAAGATTATATGTTAAAATGATATCCTGTACCTCACATTAAGTAGCCTGCATGTAATTTAAATAAAAATTCAACATCATCAATTACACGGGTTAGACGAGAATTTGATTGTATTTAAGGTCATTAGCATACGTTCTACGCAAGCGAACTGGAAGATTTATGATGAATTATTGATACACAGGTAACGTAGTAAGTTCTAGCGATTTTATTGTCGCAGTCAAGTGAAATGAGTTATTACTGTATTCACCAGTGATGAAACCATAGATAATGAACTGTCAACGTCATTTTCTATTTTAAGGTTGGCACTAAGAAGTACATATGTGTGTATTCTATTTCAATTTTTTATTTGTATCACATTATTCTAAAACAATTCTACAAATTTTATTCTAAACGTTTAAATATTTTTAGATAATTTTTCTAAATCTAAAACTACGGCATTTATTTTCTTTGTTTATTTTTCCAAACAATAACAAAATATTCATATAAAATATGAAAGTATAAATAAATATTAAACAAGTTAAACTAATATAAACGTAAGATATATTTACTTCTTTATCTTAAATCAACCGTTATCAATATTAATTTTTATTATTATTACTGTTAATTTGATCAATAAGGTTGATATATAACCCCTTTCCACAATTAACTATTTGTAAATTCTGTATACGCATTTCGACAACCAAGTTGTCATCATCAGCAGATAATTTCAAAGTGTCGCACCTGGTAAAACACGGCGAAAAAATTGTACGAAAAATAAACTCCGTACGCGATCCGCACCGTTGAAAACCAAGATGTGCACATCTTGGTTTTCAACGGTGCGGATCGCGTACGGAGTTTATTTTTCGTACAATTTTTTCGCCGTGTTTTACCAGGTGCGACACTTTGAAATTATCTGCTGATGATGACAACTTGGTTGTCGAAATGCGTATACAGAATTTACAAATAGTTAATTGTGGAAAGGGGTTATATATCAACCTTATTGATCAAGTCAATCAACCACAGGCTCCATCAAATTCAATTACTATTAATTGCTTAGGAACAATTAATACACTAATAACAGCATGATGCAGGAGATAAAAATGAAGCTCTTTTGAATCATTCATTGCTTTGTATTTGACTTCAATCTACATATTCTTGCATGAATGCTGTATACTCTTGCTTTAAACCGGCATTTCTACTTAATTTCCTCTCTAGTGAAAGAAATCGTTTGTGAGCTTGTTCGTGTGCTGCCCAAAGAGGATACTTTCTTGTTAAACGGCAAAGATACTACAAAGCGTCCATCAACATCTCTCTTTACAGTCTCAGTGAAATGCATAATTTTTCCTCTCGGGAATACAATTCTATTCTTGTTAAGTTTTCCACTTCTCAGAATTTTCTTAAATTGTCTTTTATCTCCTTTAATGTAACAGAGTTGCAAACCACCAAATTTGATTATATTGGGGTGTCACAATTTTCACCGACACTATCCAGCCTAATAAAGTTTTCTGCAAATAAGGACCTTTATCTCCTATTTTAATTTGACCCATACATTGAAGTTTGTGAAATAATTCAGCCCCGATTAGCATAACTGTCTCTTGATATATTGAAATCAGGCTCAGCTAATTTAATGTTTCGTGGTATCTTGACGCCATCGCGTGCTATTTATGCTACAGGAAGGCGTTCTGATATTTTGTCAAGCATTAAACAGTCTAATGGTGCCCGGAAGTTATTATGTCTAGATCTTATAGAAACCTTCGCAGTTTAGGAGAGTTTTGTTGAGTATTGCATCACAATGTTAGTCTCCTTAACAGGTATTTTAAGAATGTTTGCCATTTTACGTGTAAGTAAATTCGATTGTGATCCAAAGTCTAAAAGAACTCGTCATGTATGTCTACGTCTTTTGCGATCTCATATCTACTAAAGTAGTCGCCAGTAATACATGACAATTTGCGTGGTGAGCGCCATGGTTTGACAGGAACAGACATAATGTCTTTTTCTCTGGGTAAATGGAGTAAATCGTTGTGAATTTTCTGGCAAAATTTACGTGCTCTAGCTGTGGATTTAAAAGTCCGATGTTTCATTTTCAGACAATTAAGACTTAATATTTTAGTTTTGATTTACTCTATTCTTTTGCCAACTGACAAGTCGAAAAATTTTTTACATCTATAAATCATATGGTTACCTTTGCAATACTAACATGATATGGAAAATTTGTTTATAGATATATTCATGGATGCCTTTTACTGGACATTACTCGACTATAAAATCGCTTCTAATGGTTGAATTCGCGTGTAAGGAAATTAATGAATTCCTTTAATGTAGGTAATTTTACTGACCATTTCTGAGATTCCCACTCTTTTAACGTGCATGTATCGAATTTCTTCGAAACCACAAATATCAGTAAATCGTCCCAGTTGAACGTTTTAATACTGTGAGAGCTCTGATATGCTTTAGTAAACCATCTAATATTTATCTGCTTCTGGGTTTCCGATCTGGAACCGCGTCACTTGTATATCTGCCGACGTTTCGTACCCTTTTGTATGGGACTACTGCACTGAAACTGTACTCAGTTTCAGTGCAGTAGTTCAGCCCTGAAGATGTCCCATACAAATGGGTACGAAACGTCGGCAGATATACAAATGACGCGGTTTCAGCTCGAAAACCCAGAAGCAGATAGCATGGACCACGACCGCGAAAGTCTACGTACCAAATCATCTAATATTTGTCTAAGAATATTTACATTTTCTTTTTGTGCTATTGGTAAATTAAAGATTTCATTAATATGCTTTCGTACAATTATTCTTCTGTTAGTGTATCTGTCTTGCAGCATTTGCCAAGCATTCGCATAATTTTGCGATGATATTTCTAACGAATGTAAAGCGCTCACTGCTTCTCCTTTCAAATAAAACTTCGAGTAATGAAACTTTTGTACATTTCCTTATAATCCGTAGATTCAATTACTTCTTCGTCCAGTTTTTCAATATGGTCCTAAATACTATCAAATTCGTCTAATATTAAGACGAGTTTTTCGTAACGTTTACTCACTTCATCACTACTTGCAGTTTGATCATGTTTATCTAAATAAGTGCCAGCTCTTATCAAACTCGTTTTTAATTACCCTCGTCGCAGTTTCAAGTTCTCCATCTTATATTATCCGAGTTCCGACGCAGTATCGTTTGTTCCGAAGCAACTTCAAGATAATCAAATAAAGACTTCGTCTTTTGCTTATCTTTAGTCAGTTCTCTTCTTGTTCTGTCACAGTATCGAATACTTTTATAAATGTGGCAAAACGGTTATCTATTTGCTCCGCTATTGTATGAGGTAATTCGTTGAAGCGTGCAATGATCACTTTATTTCTCTGCTGTCTCATGCTCCGCTACAGTATCAAGTACTTACAAAATTAAAAAATGTAAGCTCGCAGCGGTTACTATTATGCAAATGCCTCTTTATGCGATGAAATCACTGTCATTCACCCCGCCAGATTATGGCTACTTATATAATGCGGCCATACCTAACCATTTATTGCTATAGTCCGCTGCGAAATCTTGGGATACAAATATATACTCGTTGTATTCCGTTGCAGTTTCAGACTTATTTGTAGTGGTATACACCAAACACTTGTTATATATATGTACAAACAGAACAAGCTTATTTAAATATATGCGTAGAAAAGGACAAGCTTGTCTATGCGGCGAAATTACTAAGTTTCTACTCTGTTTCAGTTCAACTTTGTTTTTTCCGAAATAGTATCGGATGTTTCTATAAATGCAGTGAGCCAAATCGCTTACTTTTGTCCGCTGTGAAATCCGGAGATACAGATATGTATGTCTCCGCTGCAGTATCAGACTATTTTTGTATATAGTATTTTAATAAATACTATCCGGCACAAAGGCCCAATATGCAAAAGTACTCCCTGGTTTAGGATTTAAGTAAATATAAACCAAATCCTATTATGCAATAAATTCGAATACTAGAATATTTATTTTTTATTGTGTGTTCGTTAATCAATATATTAAAGTGATCTACAGATATAGAACACTTTTTATATACGAGATTAATAAGATCCTCAAAAAACTCAGCATCTAGGAAATTTTGAGAATCTTATCATTCTTATCATCTTACCATTGTAGATTTATATCTATTGCTATTTTCCGTATTCAAAAAAGTGTTACAAACTGAATCTTAAAAATCTATTTCTAGGAACAAACTTTTATATGTATATCCTTGATGTTTTGTTTTTAAAGATAAAAATAACTTTGGCGAACATATTTCAAATCATAATATAATACAAAAGAAAAATACTACCTCTGATAGCACTAACACTAGCCTTTGACGAATCAAAAAATTTTAAATCATTGATTGCTGTAATATGACGAGTTTCTTATAGATATTAAGTGTCTAAGCAAGTTTGTTCAATATAGGAAGAAACCTACTATATATTTTTTTAAAGTCATTGTATTATATATTTTTAAATTAACATTATTTGAAGATAATATAATATTTATTAAATTACTGTCTGTTATGTTTTGTATCTAAAATAAATATGTATTTTATTAGCAATAATGGCAAGAGTCATCAAACGGGTAGACGAACCCGAGGACGAGTACACCAAAGGATGGGTCAAATTCACTATGAAAGTGGAAACAATTTACAAGAAAGGAAGAGATTCCAAAATAAGGAAAGGCATTATGACTCTCGTTATCCCCGCAGTTGATTTAGCATGTAAATGTCCGAAAATCAAGATTAATAAGTAAGTACTAAATCTCAAAATTTATATTAAGTAAATGCTATTTATGACTATAAACGATTGTCAACATGTAACGTCCCGTCCTGCGCTTTATATGACAGTCAATAAACGCCCGTATTCTCGCCTAAAATGATCATTTTGCTTGACCTCCAGGGTGATAAAACTAGCTCAAAAAATAAGCTCTGAAAGTGAGGAGATTCTCTGTTAATCAGATCAAATAGGACGCCAAAATATTGTTTAGATTAATAAAATACGCTTGGTATTTAGTTAACTAAGGAAAAAAGAGGTCCATTTTATAGCAAGAAAAAAATTTAGCTCTAGTACAAGTTTATTGTATTTGTTCAATTATTTTTGAAATACACTGTATTAAAAAAATATACGAGGTATGGCAATTAATTGACGAGACTGCGCTCCGTCTATCGCGCAGCCGCATCGAGCGAGGCTGTAATTGGAATGTCATTGATCTTAATACTTCCCAAGCAATAACCCGTAGTTTCGTCTATCTGTCTGCTTTAGTTTACTTTCGAGTTTAATTGTAGAGAACTTAAACTGCCGTGGTAATGGTTGGCATAAAAATCGGCAGCGAATTAACCTGGAATTCCTTCTCAAATTTAAAAAAATCGCTATCAGAATATTTACAAATGTTAAAGAGGGTGTCGTGTGATAATGCTATGTTTCGTGCGGGAGTTTTTGAATGGCACAAACGGTTTTTCGAAGGTCGAAATTGAAGGCAATGCTGATCGTTTTTTTCGATATCAAGGGTATTATCATGACTGACTAGATGCCTAATAGTCAAACTCTTAATCAGAAATACTACCAAGAAGTCCTAATCAAGCTGAGGGAAAGAGTATGGAAGAAAAGACCGGATTTGTGGAAGAACGACTCGTAAATTCTACACCCCGACAACGCACCAACTCACAATACCCGACCTATGAAGTAGTTTTTAGCTGACAAGCACACTGCTGCACTTAAGCATCCTCTATATTCGCCAGATTTCGCACCATGTGACTTCTACCTGCTCTCAAAAGCGAAAAGTGCATTAAAGGAAACACATTTTCAATCTGCTGAACATGTAAAAGCAAAAACAGCAGAGTAGTTTAAGAGGCTAACAACACTGTTTTGAACAATGGAAGACAGTTTTTAGGTTTATTTACAATAAATAACATTTCTCACACCAGTCTCGTTATTTACTTGCCAGACCTCGTATTTACTAGATATGTATAATATAAAAAACGTCTATGTTACAGTGCGGAACCTTAATTACTTATCACCATCTATACGTATGGTTAGTTCAAACTAGTGATACAAAAAAATATTCTATGATATAATGAGCACTTCCCAACAACAAAAGGAAACAAACAAAACAATGACAATAAACCACATAAAAAAATAATGTTCAGTTTACAACTGAAATATTAATTACATTAAATAATTGATTTTATAGCGCAAAATTGGCTGTGGTCTATGGAAAATAAAAAGATTATATGAAGGAAAAACTATTGTGATTAGCTGACGGTTAACTATTTAATTGTCAGCTGGCAAAAATAAACAACTATGTCTAACTATTCAACGAGTCTATAACCATCTAAAGACACCTATAACTCATAGATAGTATCGATTATAAACTTAAGTTGACAGATACGAGAGGGCGATAAGGGTAACAAAGAAATGAAAGTTGTTCGAATAATTATGTTCAAAATTTTGCAATTACACAATGTACAGCGGTGACCACAAAATAAGAACACAAGTTGTGCATGTAATATGTGCATGTAATAAACTAACGCTTGAAAAATATGTAATTACAATATTTAAAAATATTATTAGAAATTATTTAGATAGAGCTAGACAGACGAGATTTGTCTGGATACATTCAGAGAAGAGTGAGATCTCTCAAAATTTTCTGGGGAAAGGCTTTTTAAAGATAATTAAGACATGTAGTTGAACAGCCGATAGTTTTAAAAAACATATTATGGCGGCGAAAATATCAAAATCAATATAGGAGCATACAGTATATGAAGCTATAATAATAAAAGTACATGATCTATCTATATTTTGTTCGCAAATTGATATATAAATTCTATAGTAAAACATAATTAATGTGTAATATATGTAATCTATACATCGTTTATGTTACGAAATGATTGCAATAGTGGCAGTCTTCAGAATATTGTTGGAAACACAAATACTGCTTACATCATGGACAAGTAAATAATAACTAAATTCTGCTTCTTTTACAAAACAAAATTCAACAGAATTTTTAAATCTACCAGAGCTTCTGATTATATCATACCATATAGTTCATAAAAATATCTGTATTGGAAAAAGTTTCAATGAAATTCATAATAGAAAATTTAAAACATCTAGAAGTTGTAACATTACTATAGTCCCCTTGGGGATAATAAGAATGTATTGTTAGATCGATAAGAATATGATTACATACGAGAGACTCTTAATAAAGACTAGGATTAATACTACCAACATTGTCTTAAGTTAAACAATACTTTGTCACGTTCTATATACACACTTCATGTAGCGTAATATTTAGGCAATAGGAGTCTTATCCCAACGATAATAACATTGTTCAAAGACATGACGGAAACCATTCTTTGAAAGCTTCTTCAAAATTCCCTCTAAAATCTTAACCAGCATTTAATTCTGTCTGAAACCGTCGTGTCGTTAAAGACCTTTTGTTAATTTAGGGCACAGAGAAAAATTGCATGGAGAATATTTGTACTCTCCACAAATTTTGTCAAAACAATAGTTACGTGTGGACAAGCGTAATTGTAGTGAAGCTTCCATTTCTTAATCAACCGATGTCGTTTTGTGGGAAAATGATCTTTCCAGCGTTAATAATTTTCACAATTAGCAAACTAATTAGAGTACCATAAGCAAATCTTGTCATAAGTGATTTCCCAATCATTATAAATTTACTGTTGCGTATTTTCCTGAACGAACACAAATTTGATTACACATATTTGCTCTTTCATTTCATCCATCACGATGATTCTGTCTCTATTAAAGTCAAATAAATAAATTGTCATTTTGCAACTTTATTTGAATGATATTTTATGCTTTTTAGCGCTTTGTAGCTCATCAACCATTATCATAATAAATTTAGTCGTCTATAATGAAAGAGTCTTACATAACTACCGAGATGCGAGGGATCGTTTTTAATACGACTTATAATATATTCTATGATTAGCAAACATTACCCAAATTATACGAAGATTCTTTTTTATACGACTAAGTATGTTGGCTAGATACTTTTATGTTATACATTTTATATGTAAAGAAGAAATATCATGTGAAATTTACTAAATATAAGGGTAAGCGAATACTTTCACTTTTACTAAAAATTAAAAGTATGTTCATTTGTATAGTTGTTTATTCTTATTTATTGCAACTCGAATAATGTCTTATCTTCTACATATGTATGTACATATAACACTTTCGTCAAACTCAAATTAATAATTGTTGAAAATAGTGTATTCTTTTCAAAATAGTAATAATTAATATCTTTCTAGGGCGTACTTATTCTTAGGACGAGAGAAAGATGATTCTCCGACAGCAAAACTTCCAAGCACAGTCGGGGTGACCCAGCATTCAATTGCTCATGAATGGAAAGGCGAATGGGACTTGCGCATGCGTAGATTCAGGCGCAGGGCTCGCAAATGCAAATGAACTACATCGACTACTAATTAATAATCTAAAATTACTTCGATGAACCTTTTTAACGCATCGCTTGCTTCGCCACAATTACATAAAATTACAAAATACTGACTGTGTCACTGTGATTAATTTACCCATTTTCAGTATTTTTCTTCTTCCGTAAGTCGTCGTTCCTCTAATAACCCCAAATCATGTTTCTTTTATGACTTGGTCTAATAATATTGTGATGACGCTAAATCATAATGAATTTGATAACTTACATAAGACATTCTTTGCGGTAATTTGAGGAATAATAAAATTTGAAAAAACGCGATTACTTATAAATTTGTATTAATCCCTAACGCCATGTACCAAATGCATTTATATAATTATTGTATGTATTTCGAATTAGTCTGTTTAATAATTTGTACAGATTTTATTAGAAAAAATCAATACGATGTTTATTATTATAAGTTATTTATTTTTTACCTTAATATTATTTTTATGAGTGTATGATTTCGAGTGATTGACATATATATTCTTCATTCATTCATTTATTATTTATAAAAATGCCTATTAACAGTCACTCTTTATAAAATACAAAGCTTTATAAAATAACAAAACGAATCTAGTGAATGAGGAGTATTGGATTTGTGAATCTGATAGTATGTGTCAAAGAAATATTGTAATGAGATTTGTACAGTATTATAAATTTAATTATTAATATAAATATTCCATAACAATAATAACAATTAGGCTTGTACGTTTATGTAACACTATACTAGTTCCTAGTTTCCTAGAAGCCATAACTAAAATTAAGTGTTTTCATCAAAACTTATAAAAATGTAGCAGTAGAAACTACGTTAGTATTCGATGTTACCAACATATCAATATATAAATGTGTTATTTGTAACACTTACCTATTATATTGGAATCGCTGCAGAAAGAAGACATTCTTTTTTTTATCAATAATACAAATGTGATAGGCGATTTATAATCGAAACATTTAATTTATAGAGCAGGGTCGTTCGTTAATAAGATTGCTCAGTACGTAAATTTATCTGAAAGTATTCCAAAGTTGTTTTATTTTTCTGCATGATAATGTGTAAGTTGTAATAACAATATTATATAATGGAAGAATCCACTGTCATTGAGACAATGGAAAATAGTCACCATTTAATATTAATATAATAAATTATTTGTAAATTTTTGTGTACCTAATACAACTATATTGTAATAAATGTATTATGTATTATTTGTTTTTTATTCAACTAAAAAATAATTGCAGTAACTAGAGTAAGTAATAGATGTTACTACCTGTTTTCTTACTGAGGAAAGTTAAATAATAGAAATTGTAAATATAGCTTGCAAAATGATTTTAGGCTGACTATTTTATACGATTTGTCAATTCATTTGACTAGTTTTTCAAAATATAGACATTAATAACTTTTTTACAAAAAATTTACATGCCACATTGTTTTTTTGGACTGTCCGTACTTTTGTTATATTACAAAAAATATATCCCTTTATATTTCTTTTCTTACCACTACATTTGATTATTCCATGTATTTTTTAAAATGAAATTTATTTTTATACGGTTTTAGTATAGCTTCTTAGTCTATTTGCTATCTATAAACCATGACAATGTAAAAGTATTCCCGTTTATCCCCCTTTCATCCAATATAATATTTAGTATTTCCATTGTTATTAATTATAACAAATACAAATACAGAAAATATTTTAAATGCATTATTGTCATCTAATTTTAAACATATTAAGGGTATCTGCTCAGAATGCTTAGTATTTGCTAAATGCGAAGAATCTGAACCTACTTTATAAGATCATTATCAACCAATTAAGGTTAAACATTCTAAAAATTATGCAGACAGTTTGATGCAAGTTCAAAATGAAAACCTTAAATTTTTCTTTGTTCTTTAAGAGATTGACAGCAAGTGAAAACGGAAAACTGATACGATCCGAGACTTTAGAATTTTTAATTTTTATCACTAAATCTAAACATTATTTCCAAAATGTAATGTTATTTTACAGAAAAAAATAGATTTATATACCAAACTTTATCGACTTTAGGGATACCTTCTTGATAAAAAGTTTCCTAACACTGCTACAAATATAACTGAAGTATTTAGATTTCTAAATTTATTCTTAATCAATGATAATGTGTTAACTTTAGAGATTTTAGTATACGTAATTTCTTATCTTTTTTTTGTTCTAAACCAGTTTCTGTGCATTAGTTTTGTAATATTTCAAAGCAACAAATTATAATTTAAAAATAACTGATATGGACCGAAGAAATATCTCATCCTGCATTAGAAATGAATACTAAATTTCGAAATATGATATTTTTAATTGACTTGTAAATATATTATTATTTTTACTAAACTCACTAAATGTTACTACGAACTTCTTTTGTATCGCTCACTAGGCGAAGCAGGCGACATAGTGTCTTAGTATAGAAGTTCACTTGTCTGACTCGCTAGAGCTTACTGTGATGTATCTAAACAAGAGTACATATCATTAAATTTTTGGTGGATGTAGAATCTGAAAATTTTGTCTAGACTAACTAAACAGTTCGCTAAAAGGATCCTTTGAAAAACCTAAGAAAATGACTGACTCTGTGGAAAACGAATAATGCACGTCGACCGAGGACAAGCATAATTAAAACAAACATTCATGCATACTGCTGATTGATTTCCGTCATGGGCGACGTATACAGACAGCGCAACTGTCAGCTTCTTGAAGCGAAACTAGCCAATCACCGAAAAAGACAAAGAACGCTATTTTTCTATTTTTATTGGATGATGCGGCTTTATAATTTTTGCCAGGTTTTAATTACATTATGAACTAGGCTACTTTCCATATATTTGGAAAGTAATTAAGACGAAGCATGGCATGAAAAGGAAAGTAGTTTACAGCCTTTTTCTGATAATTCTTGTAGTAGTTTACCTGTGATATGATCAAATCCATGTGCTTTGGTTAAGTTCCTTCGTAATTGTTTCTTTTATCTCTGATTTTCCGAATTTATTATATATATATTATATTTTATTATACAAAGTTTTTATAGCAAGTCTTGTATTTTATTTTTTTCTTCGACAATTTCGGAGGAAAGTACTTCCTGTAGATGATTTGCAAAAACTTAAGCTTTTTCCCTATCGCTTCTACACCGTTTATTTTTATTATTTTTAATAGGAGGTTCGTTCGCTGTTAAATAATTATTAATACTTTGTTTTTTTTAATTCGTTAATACGTCTTTTTTAGTGCTTGATCTTTGCCATTGTTTTCTTAACTGTCGTTTTTTCTGCAATTTTCCGTGTGATTGTTATAGGAATCCTTTCAATATTAAACCAAATTTTAATTTCTATTTATTTTTGAACGATCTGCGGAAAAATATGTTAACCTCGTAGGAAAAAAAAATGAAATTGGTGATAGAAAGTTCGCTGTATCACCAATTAGGAAAAATTAATAGTTCAGAAAAAGCGAAAAAAATAAAATAATAATAAAAGGAAAACATAATTCAGTTTACAAGGAAATTTTGTTTTTTAATTATAAATATTTGCAATACAGTTCATGAAGTTTATTAAATTAGCACCTAACAATATTTTATTTGTCATAATATTAAGGAAAGTTCTTGCTTCACCTGTAGGTAACAAAAATTCCACTGATATAATATCCCGAATTTTTTTAATTTGCTATCCAGTTTTTTATATATCTGTCCGCTACACTGATTGATTTCCAACTTCCGTCAACATGAAAATTGAAACTCAAAAGATTGGGCCCAGAATCTGCTAATAAAGTGACCAACCTTTTGTGGAATTATTTTCGATAACAAAAAAATTGTATTAATTTTCTGGTTGGGCATACGAGTTTATATATCTAAATTTAAGGAAAAATCCGATGTGTTTGACATTTGATAGACATAATTAATATATTCTCTAATAATATCGATAAAGACCTCCATAGTAATTACAAATTCTAAAATTACTTCTGTTTTGGTATTAAGAATATGAAGCTTAAAGAAGCGTTGTTTATCCACAAATTCCTCAGCATGTAAAACTATTAATTTTTTTCCAGCATGATCTGGATGTTTCAACAATTAGAACCTATAAGAAATAATCATATTAAAAATTATCAATCACATATCAAGTCATTTTTGTTGACCTTAGCCATTAAAAAATTATGGTCGTCAGCCTCTATCAAGAATTTGAAAAATATTCTGTCATAATAATACGTCTGAGTATTACTTCATATTTATACTTCTTTTCAAAAAAAGAGATTTATCTTCTTTTCTTCACACCACATCTCAAACTTTTCGTGCACTGGTAGAAATAATGCATCCAGTCATTGCAAAATAATTTCGTTCATTCAAATATTTAAAAAATGTTAAAATGAACGATTACTTCAAGAACTAATACTTTTAAGCCAAATAGAAAAGTATTTTGAGTAAACAAATACGCTGCCATTTCAAAATATTTGTTTTGAATAAAACCAGTATGATATTTAATATGAAATTATAACTTATTAGTATACTCTTTTTTTGTACAAGGAAAAAAGCAGAATTATTAAATCAACAAAATAATAATTAAATATATAAGGTAGTAACTTATGTTAATTTCACTACTGCTAGTCAGATAATTTACAGATCTTTTGTCGACAATTTGTACGTTCATGGTGTCCTGGTCCTATCAAAACAATATATTATGTGCCTATATATATGGTCGAACGAAGGTTCTCGCCCTTGTAAGTATGAGTAATATTAGATTCTCGGGTTCTCCGCGATATTGGACAAAACTTCTCGAAAGAATCGGCGTCTCGACGTTTCGATTACATCTCAGTCACCTTCTTCAGGAGTGAAGCGTCGACCTGAAACTGACTGTGCCTGCTCCTCCCGTTGCTTTATATACTGGCTCCTCGAAACTCTTCGGGTTACATTGGTTTTTCGGTGTAATGGGATTATAATGAATTTTTAATGCGTTTTGGAACATTCAGTCCAGTTTTAATGGAATTATAATGAGGTGTCATTAACAATAGATTAATGTTAATGGGTTGTTTGCGGATATTTGACAGGATTATTTTATGATAAGTGGAAAAAATTCGTAAACCGTCGTACCTAGTATTCAAGATGTTTCCTCGTTTTTCAATTACTATTGCCACTCTAAATGTTTTTACTCAGAAATTTTCTATAGATGCTATTGTCGTTGTATTTTGGAAATTTATTGAATATCCTGTACAGATTTCCAAAATACAAGGACAATAGCTTCTATAGAAAATTTTCGAGTAAGAACATTCAGAGAGGCAATAGTAATTGAAAAACGAGGAAACATCTTGAATACTAGGAACGACGGTTTGCGAATTTTTTTTACCTATCATAAAACAATCCTGTCAAATATCCGCAAACAAACAACCCATTAACATTAATCTATTGGTAATGACACCTCATTATAATTCCATTAAAACTGGACTGAATGTTCCGAACGCATTAAAAACTCATTAACCCATTACACCGAAACCAAAATCGATTTAACCCGAAGAGTTTCGAGGAGCCAGTATATAAAGCAGCGGGAGGAGCAGGCACAGTCAGTTTCAGGTTGACGCTTCACTACGAAACAACTTTTAAAGAAGATGATTGACATGTCATCGAAACGTCAAGACACCGATTCTTTAGAGAACGTTTATCCAACATCGCGGAGAGCCCAAGAATCTAATATTACTATATATATATATATATATATATATATATATATATATATATACAATATATATACAATATATATATATATATATATATATATATATATATATATAGTCCGCTTAAAGGAATTCCATTAATTGTATAGAAAAGCTTTATTACGTAAAAGCAACATATTTCTGCATGTCTATATATTTTTGTACGAATACACATGAATAGGTAGTCGTTTTCTCTTGGAATTCTGTAAATCAATCAGAAAACAATATCGAACTCTTTATTATCATCATCATCTTAAAATTCTCATAATTTATGTCAGTGAACATTTTTAATTTTTAAAATGTTTTCTATTTGCATCACTATATGTTTATTTAACTAACCGTTAGTTAATCTAGCTTATGAAAAAATGGCATTCAATTATTTATTGGATTGAGAGATTTGTCTTCCTCAGTGTAGATAAAATCATATTTCCTCTTCGATTTTTCAGGAATTAGTGATAAAACAGTATTTCGCTTCTGTATTACATAGTATATATGAGTCGGATACGATGTTTTGTTATATAAAATACAAAAATAGGCTCCTATTAAATTATAATTCTAAAACAACACTATTTATATAGCTTCGTTTTTAAAACTGACACGACAATTTTACCAATTAAATTGTAATATATAATAAAAACAATAAAGATAACTGTGGATAGATGGATAGCTACTTTATTTTTAGCATTACTAAAAACCGGGTGAACAATATTAAGTGCCCGCAGATGAAAATAGAATATTTGAATTGGTGTCAATGTACAATTGGCTAGATAGTTTTCCCATTTTGTCATATGTATGTTATTTCTGACTGATGGGGATGACATTAAACTATCATAATAATGTATATAAGTTATTCAATTGAAATTTCAATAGTGAAAGGTATTTTATACTATATACTTTTATTAACAGTCACAATAAATAATTTATAATATTCCAGAAAATTAATTTCAATTTATCTTTTACGAAATAAGATAGTATTAAATTTTAAAAAAATATAAAACAGCATATTTGTTTGTTGTTTGTTGTTAAAATAATGATTACACTTTACTTGTCTCAAAGATTTTGAAAGCCGACCTATCGCACATACAAATATGTATAAAGTATTATAAGAGATACCTAAAACGGCCTATATTCACTTCAAGGTCGATATTTACGCAACTTATCATACTATTAAAAACGTTCTTGAACATTTCTGCAGAGACGTTATTTATGGTTTCTTTAATGGCAGCTTTCAATTCATCTAAATTATGGTACGGTATGACTTTCAAATATAACGTCCTCTAGGTATCCAAACCAGAAAAAATCCGAAGGAGTCGGGTGTGATAAGTTGGCTGGCCACAAACCAGTGTAGTGACATAAAATTGTTTCAAATATATTATTGAAGTTTGTACAGTATGTGTCAGAGCTCCATACTGTTAGAAAAACTCATTTCTTATTTCTTTATACAACTCTTAATAAGCAGCTCTAAAATAATTTCTCTATAAAGACCAGTATTTGTCAGATCAGTGAAGAAAATAAGTTTATAATCCGCTTTCTACTAACTGCAATCCAAACACAAAAAGATAATGAAGATTGTCTTTTGCCCAAATACGGTAGTACTGTTAGAAGAAGAAGTAGTGTTACACCAATGACAATAATTTGGTCGTTGCTAAAAATCTTGTTCACGTAAGTGATATAAAATAGATACTACGTTGAAAAAATTTGTACCAGATGACGTTCAAATTGCTCACGGTGTATACACATTTTATTTTATTTTAAAAGATTTTAAACATACAGTCAGTTGCAAAAGTGTTCGTGCATCCTATGAATACTGAATTTCATCAAACGTGAATATCCGGCTATGATAAAACATATTTACTTTGATTTGGCAACGTTAACAAACTTTAAAAATTTCTAATAATTTGTAATAACAATATAAAAACTGTTATTATGTATGGTTTTCATAGTATCACGATTTATGAAAAATAAGGATTTGATGCTTTTACAAAAATGAGATATAAAAGTAAACACATGTTTGGTAATATGCGCAAGTTAACAACACTACACAAAAAAAATCCTTAGGCCAAATGTATGGAAAAAACGTATTCTGTAGTGCAGATTGAGAAAAAAAATCAAAACATCCTGAACTGTTGAAATTGTTCCGAGAAATAGGCATCCAAGGAATTTAAACAAGTGTTACAAGTGCAATGAGTTAAAATTCATGAATGAGAACACTGAAGATAGCCGTACAGATGGAAAATTGATACTGGAAAGAAATTACGTTAAGAAAAGCCGTAAAGAGAACATAGAGAGAATTTCAAGAAAGACTGATTATAGAGGAAGAGTATCACGTAAAAACCTTTCATTGGTCGTCGTTAATGGTTACCTATTGTAGATCATAAATTATATAGATAAGTATTAACGTCGCTAATGAAAGGTTTTTTTTACGTGGTACTCTTCCGTTATATCCAGTTTTTCATAAATTCTCTTTATGTCTTTAAGTACTTTCTTTCCAGTATCAAATTGCGTCTGTACTGCTATCCTCAGTACACTTCTCCATGAATTATAATAGTTCAAGATATTTTAAATATTTTTTCAATCTGTACTGCAGAACACGCTTTTTCGATAAATTTGGCTATTTACCCTAAAGGTTTTTTTCTTCGTCTAGTGTTTGTAAAAGTATTAAACGTTTCTTTTTCACAAATAAGCACTACTATAAACACTATTTAACGAACTCCTAAATTTATGGTTTTCAATATCTTATAAAAATAAAGTATAGGATAACTTTTGTGACATTCGATGTTTAGCGAATTCTTTTGTAGTTATAAATAATAACAGCTTTCATATTGTTATTGCAGTGTTGTAACTTCGTTAAATGGAAGTAAATATGCTTTATCATAACCGGACCTTCTGCATTTGATGGTACTCAACGTTCACGGATAGTACGAACACTTTCATGACTGACTGTACTAGCAGTAAAAATTGTATGTATGAAATACATTACGAAAAACCATTTTGTCTCCTGTCATTTTGCATTTACTCATTATTAGAGTTGTGGGTTAGCAATATATGTATGTATTTTAACGTTTCACATTTTTAGCGTTTTTAATTTTCAGCATAGAGCCATGCATATTTACTTTTAAAAATATTAATAGTTTTTGACTGTATTTGATTACAGTTTATGAAACAAACACATGGTATATCTTCAAAATTACAAAATTCTGTAATTTGAAATTAATTTTAAAATATGTAGTGCCATCTATAAATTAATGTTTTAATTCTAGATAGACATAAGTCAGACCACGAATAATGTTTCCTCCCGTCCAATGGCACTTCGATTATCTATTTTTACAACAGATCAGTTGACATAAATTTACCCTAATTTGTAAAATCGAAGAAAAGGTTATTTTAAATTCAAATCAAATGTCTGGAAAAGGAACTTTTCAACCTGTAAGTTTTAATTAAAAAATATATATGTATTTATATGAAACATATGTTTTTGTTAAGGACTCAGATGTACACATAACCTATGAAGACCAACAAAAAATTAACAAATTTGCCAGGCTGAATGCAAAATGGGAAGATCTAAAAGAAGAAATAAAAAGTAAAGAGGTATAAGTCTAATTGTGATATATATGAGATAAATAAATTTGTTATTTTTATTTTAGAATGATATGAAAAATTTAGAGGAAGCATGTGATGAGATTGCTTTAATGGATGATGAAAAAATTCCATATTTAGTAGGCGAAATTTTCATATACCAAGATAAAGACACAACAGATGTAAGAATAAGTTTAGTACATAGTTGGATTTTTAGCTAATTGTTTAGTTACTGATAATTAACAATATGCTAATGCTTAAATTACTACTATTCAAAAATTTGGTAATACACACAAAATATTAAGTTATATAAATATATAGCCAATGTTTTCAACTTATAAAAGTAAGCAAATTTTAATTTCAAATATTATTATTATAAACGTTCACATAATGTTAACGTTAACAGTTACTCTTAATATAAAATTATATACTTGATTGTTTTGACCTATTAAATTAATTCATATAATTTAATTTCTCCAATCTTTATTCATATATATATATATATAAATATATATATATATATATATATATATATATATATAAATCACAAATCTTTAATCAGTTCTTAACTATAAATGACAGACTTGTCAAAGTTTTGATTTATTAAGTACACATCTTAATAAAAATATATTATATCTTCCTATAATCACCATACAAGAAATATATTTGATTGAATTTAAAATATTTATTCAGTTGAAATAATTTAAAAAAATACAAAGGAAATGTCCAACTTACTACTCAAGCATATTTCATAATTACATAGGATACCTTCAATATTTTGAGAATGTAGTAGCTATTTCACTTTTTTTATTTAATACTACTTATGATTTAAAATAGCATTTATTGTAAAGATGCAATCTGTATTTAGAATCACCAATGTAAAGTACTATATTGAAATGGATTGTTTTTAGCAATGTTTAGAAGAGGCTAAGCAAAATACTGAAAATGAAATTAGCGATTTGAAATCCCATTCTAGTAAAATCAAAGATCTGATGGATGATCTTAAGTCGCATTTATATGGAAAATTTGGAAGCCACATCAATTTAGAAGCTGATGAAGATGAGTAAATTAGATACTTAATATTTATTTCAGCATCCTTACATTTTGAATACATTTTATAATTACTCTATATTGTAATTATTAATAATTATTTTATGAATTTATATGCTAAAATTAATTAAATAAAACTCTTGAAAACCAAATTAATTTTTAATTAAAATATACAGTCAATAGAAAATTAAAGTAAACGTTTTTGTAACAAGATATGATAATATAAGCATAGCTATATTTTGGAAATTATTAAAAATAAACAATTATCCTTTCAGATACTCTTCATTCTGTAATATTGTGTGATGATTTGTATATTGTTTCTTCAGCTTTGTGCAGATTTGTTTAAATATTTTTCATCAATATAAAATAAAATTTATTGTTATAGAAAACTTTAAGCAATTTTTAATTACCTTATGTGTTTGTCTAAAAAACAAAAAATTAAGCAAACCATAACCTGAATACTAGCAACGTGATATTGTTTATAAATGCTTTCGAAATTGAGTACAAAAAAGAGTTTTAAAATTTTTATTACAAGCCACAACAATGATGTACAATAAAAATTCTGAAGCTGATCTTTGTACTTTTATTTATTTTGTTAGTAATAAAGTTTCAACAAGCATCTCCATTAACAGTCAACAACGAAAAAGTAAATATTAAAAATCCAAAAGTTTAATATTACGTGGTAAGTAAGACCTGAAACAAGTGCCTGCAAACAATCAAACATTATGAAAACTACACTGTATCTTATTTCTTCTTTCCGTTTTACTATAAGTATTTGATATTTTAATACTGGCTTTTTAATAAACGTATTCAAATGGAAATTTTGATCAAATAAAATATCTAAACCTAGTTGGTCAAAAATGCAAATGATTATACCTTATTCAAATTTTTACTATAAAATCTTTTTATATTCACCATATTTTCAGTAAAACTTTCAAATACGCACAATCCCCATTTCGTGCAGATACCAAAAATTTTCTTTTCATTTCATTCATTCATGAATGTGAGTTTTACAAAACTACTTTATTTTATTTTAAACACCCGTATATAGAATATTTTATAAAGTTATGTAACACAAGATACACTCGTCCGTCATTAAACAAACCAGACCACATAAATCAAAAGTCCATATTTTTCGCTGCCTGTTTGGTTACATTACATATGAATATCTTATGTATCACTATACCGTGAATATATTTTATAATGCAACATGCACATACATACACTAGTTGCTAGAGTTACGTAATAATGAAATGACAGCAATGTATTTTAGCGTGTATTTTATTTTGCAACATAGGATGTCAAAATAAGTTACTCTATTTTTGAGGTATGTATAGTGTAGAAGAAAAACTGTTATTAGTGAACTGGTATAATTCGAATATGAGTTTGAGGAGAGTAGCAGATTTGTTTCAAATTACATATCCTGACCGTCCAAGACCGAGTCCAACCACAATAAGTAGGTTAGTACAGAAGTATAAAAATAATGGATGCATCGTTCCTAATCATAAAAAAAAGAATGGGCCAAGATATGTTATTACTGACGCCAAAAGAGATGAAATTCTACAAACAATCGAAAATAATAATATGCTCTCCACAAGAGCTTTAGCACAAACTACAAATGTAAGCAAATCTTCCGTGCATAAACTACTAAAACGAGAACATTTTAAGTCGTATCATTTTCAAAACCATCAGGAACTAATTGCGAATGATGCAGAAAGAAGAAGTAACTTTTGTGAAATCATGTTGGATAAGCTTCATAATGATGATACTTTATTACGCAGAATTTGCTTTACAGATGAAGCAACATTTTATGTAAATGGTGAAGTAAATTCACAGAACTGCCGCTACTGGAGTAGACAAAATTTGCATAGATATCATATCACAAGGACTCAGCGGCCACAGAAAGTCAATGTTTGGACTGGGTTGATTGGACACCATATTGTAGGACCGTTTTTTATTGAGGGTACTCTTACAGGAGAAAAATATTTAGAATTGCTTGAGTAGAGAGTTATGCCAGCCCTCCACGCTTTAAATATTGATGGTGAGATTTGGTACCAGCATGATGGCGCGCCGGCACATAATTCTCATATGGTTAGAACATTTTTCAACCAAAGATTTCCAAACCGTTGGATAGGCCGTGGAGGAGAAGTAGAATGGTCCGCAAGGTCACCAGACCTGTCTCGAAACGATTTCTTTCTTTGGTCATGTATCAGAAATAAAGTTTTTCATGGAGAACCTCTAAACAATATTGACCAATTAAAAAATAGAATACGAGTTGCTGCAAGAGAAATAACTCCAGAGCAGATACAAAATACAATAAATGAATTCTACAATCGCTTAGGATACTGTCTGGCCGTCAATGGTGACATTTTTGAAAATTTGTTAAATTAGTTTTTAAATTTTGTTCAACTACTGTATTTCACATCCTATGTTGCAAAATAAAATACACGCTAAAATACATTGCTGTCATTTCATTATTACGTTACGTATGTATGTGCATGTTGCATTATAAAATATATTCACGGTATATTTACAATATGTCAACTATTTCATTTTGTTACTTTAACTTAATATGTTGACATTTGGCATTAATCTGGTTTACAAAATGTCTTCCCTGGCGCTATTAATGATGATAATGAATATTACCTTCATAGACTATCATAAGTAAATAATTTTTCATGCAATTAATAATCTATCGTGAACCACATTCTTTTTCCATTTATTAACCTTATCTGTATTTCTCTTCTATACTATATTTTTAGA
The DNA here is from genome assembly GCA_031893035.1 of Dermolepida albohirtum. NCBI lineage: Eukaryota > Metazoa > Arthropoda > Insecta > Coleoptera > Scarabaeidae > Dermolepida > Dermolepida albohirtum. Next base: position 311,088 of record JAVIWB010003025.1, on the reverse strand, counting down.
TTAAAGGTTCATAATTGGTAAGAAGTTACAGAAGTGTGCTATTGTTGGAAATGACACAGTTCATTTTAAAGATGCTATTATTGTTTTGAAATATGCGAGCAGCAAGTTAGAAAAACATTCTCTTCCACAAGTACAATCATTAAGTGCCTGTAACAGAATATAATCCAGGAAATATGAGAATATATATATATACAGAGTGAGCAACAATGATTGACCTGATCTTTTACTACTTTCCGTACGCCCCATATCAGTACTTACTTGCTTTTTTCTATCTGAAGTTAGTAGTTTAGTAATTTCTAGTCAGTTTTCCTACTGTCATTAACCTTTCTTTGACGTGCAGTGTACAAAACTTGTTTTATGATTAATATCCATTATTTATACTTATATGCTAGCCTTCATCAGTCTTTTTAAAGTCTTCAGTTCACATATACGCAGCGAAAATGCCGTTTTCACTGAAACACGACAAATTCATTTTGGTAGCATACTTTCGGAACGGCGAACGCAGAGCAAACGGAGAATGGAAATACTCGCCAATACGTTGTGCCGAGGAATTTGTTAATCAGTTCCCTAATCAACAAATAGATCAGGACATACTTATTCGGCACTATTCCCGAGTAGTGAATCGCTTTAATTCAATAGAAAGCGTCTGTCATGGCAAATTATCTGGCTATACCTCCGTTATTACAGAAGAGGTTGTGGAAGATGTACGTATTGTACTCGTCTGGAACACAGTCCATCAAAGCCATTGCGACAACTTTCTCAACAAGCAGGTACGTGCACTCATTTAGTACTGCAAATTAGGTTCTCATTTATTTGGGTAATTTTTGTATCATCCTTTCTTGCTATAGGTTTATCATATGGAACTATGGAAGATATATGGAAGATTTCAGTGGTACAGGAAATATTGCCGCTTGATTTTGGAAAACGTGTTGAATATTGTAATTGGTTTAACGTAAACTTGAGAAACGACGATGATTTGGATAAAACCTTTTTTTCTGATGAAACATGGTTTCACTTAAGTGGCTACGTGAATTCCCAAAATTTTAGAGTATTGTCAGGTGAAAATCCACATGCTTTTCAAGAAACACGGCTGCATCCTATAAAAATAGGAGTATGGGTTGCTTTGTCAAGAAGACGTGTAATTGGACCCATTTTTTTTTTCAAGAAACAATCACAGCACTTTGATATAGAAATATATTAGAACAATTCATTAACGATTTGGATGACGATGAACAGGAAGGATACTTCCAGCATGATAATGCTAGTGCTCATACAGCATATGATACTAGATAATACCTGGAACAATATCTTCCTGACCGAGTTATTGGTTTAGGGACATGGCCTCCAAGATCACCAGATTTAATGCCAGTAGACTACTTCCTCTTTGGTCGTTTAAAAAATACCATATATCGTAACCATTTACATACAATAGAGGAATTGAAAGATGCAATTAGGTTATAAATAAATAACATAACTGCTGATCAGTTGGTCAATGTATTTAATAATATGAAAAGGACGGTCGACGCCTGTTTAGATTGTGGTGGTTCACATTTTGAACAAATATTGTATATTTATGTATTTCTTTAACAATTAAATAAAGTTTTTAATATATTTAAGTGAAAATCTCACAATTTTTGTGTTTTATTGTTAATATGGATTTTCATCAAGTGTCGGTCAACTCCATCAAAGTACTTCTTTTATATATACATATATATGTGTGTGCATACACTTTAATACATACCAAATGTATTTTTATTAATATTATAGTTTAAAGTAATTTACACAGTAGTATTTGTTGTTTACATAGTAGCTAGCATATTTTTATTATAATTGTTAGATTTGCGTGAGACACTGTCTAATTTCACTTTTAAGAGGAAGTAAATATTGAGGTGATATGTATGGAAAGAAGCATAGGATCAGGTCACTCATTGTTGCTCACATTGTGTATATATATATATATATATTCACAGGCTCTTATCTGCTTAAAAGACATTCTTGCCGTAATTAAATGCTGCTAAATCTCCTTTTGTTTGACTTGCATTCGATCCAAACAGATCGAATCTTAAGAGTGATTAAAATAACCTTAAAAGACGAGCACCAGGTTCGAATAAGGAATCCAAAATCCTTGCAGATGGCAACTGCAAGAATATCCGTACTGCCTTTATCTAGACCCCTTGTCAAATACTCGACAACAATTCTAAATAATACTTTGAAAATAGATTTAAAATGTAAAAAATTGTATTGATAATCAATAATGATATTTAATTTACTATGTTAAATATTAGAAGCAGACTATGTACACTGAAGTTTGTAGCCAATAATTTTCATTATGAGCAACACGATTTATTCAACATTTTGATTTATTTAGTTTTAGAACTATATATACATATATTAATAAAATATTGAAAGGTGTTGACAGTACAAATATCAAAAGAACAAGAAAAGAAATAAAAAAATTAAGACTAATAAACAAATGCAATAGGTATACATATTTTTGTTTTTTAAAGTAGATGGCGTAGTAGTAGTAGTAAAGTAACTTATAAAGAAATGGGTTGTATTAGTTATTATTATCCTTGAACAAATAAATTTATTTAAAATAAGACAGTAAAATAGAAGTGTGAGCGTTTCTTCCAATACTGGCAAAATTATCTCTAAGAGGTTATGGACCCAACGAATTGCTCATAAATACTATTATATTGGAAAATAATGTATACAGTATGAAATGGATGTGTAAAGATAATGGATTGAGTCCATATCCCTACCATTGGGACCAATATTAATGAGAAATTTAAGAATGAGATAGAGCTAGTACTGGCAAAACATTTGCATTTACCTCATGTGTAGAATGAAAAGCAATTGTTTAGGTTACTGGTTATTGCAATTATACGACATACTAAGTTTTATGGGTCAGTAACAAAGTACCACAGGTGAGTACATACGTAAATACAAATATTTATATCATATTAAAATTATCTTCTCATATTATATTTATTTATACATTTAAAGTTTCCCAGTAATAGTATACTTAGAAAAAATGGATAATTGCTCTCAAAAGAAATAAATATGAACCTTCAAAACGGCAGTCATTTGTAGTTTGCATGTTCCTGAGACTATATGTACATGGCAATAAAGTATTAAGAAAGAGCTCAATACTATATTGATTTAACTTCCCAACATATTTGAAGAAAGTATCAGCAAGACCAAGAAATACAAGAGATTGGAGCTAATATTGATAGTAAAGAAGGATGTACAATGCAGAATCGAAATATTTCTAGTAATTCATGAATGTTAAAAGGAATCATTCAAGTATTGATAACATCCTGTTTACTACATTTGTTTCAGAGATTCGTTCATCAGGTAAACTGTGATATTAATTAACGATTCCTTACAAGACTATCTTACCTTTTCCATACAAAAGAATAATGAAAAAGCATTGCCTCCCTCTCTTGCATAATACACCTGAGGATGAGTGAATTTCTGAAACATATGTAGTAAACAGGTTGTTATTAATATTTGAATGATTCATTTTAACATACACTTTTTAGGCAAATCGCCAAGGTAGTAAGTGTTTGTTTATACATTCGTTCTCGCCTTTTCGTTCAATACATTCATATGTTGTACGAGAGAGGAAGGCAATGTTTTTTTATTATTTTTCTGTATTGAAAAAGTACGATAAAGTCTTCAAAGGAATTGTTCGTTAATAACACAAGTTTACCTGATGATGAGTGAATCTCTGTATGTAGTAAACAGAGTGTTATTAATAATTGAATGATTCCTTTTAACATTCAGTTTTTCGACTAATCGCCGAGATAGCAAGTGTCTGTCTATACACGCCCTGGAAGCTATGTTGACCAGCGAGATAATGTGTTCTCGCGTTTTTGTTCAATACATTCGTGTGTTGTACAAGAAAGAGAGGCAATGTTTTTTCATTTTTAGCAATAATAATGCAGTATCTCTAAGTGAAAAAACTGATCATGTTGTATTAGAAACTTTAGCACACGAGATATAAGCGATACCCCAGCAAAAAAGATAAAGATTTATCTTATAAATATAATTATTATTGTTTATTCAGACTATCAAATGTAAAATTACATCTTATCATATAGAAATCAAACTTAACCACTTTATTTTGGAGACTTTGTAAAAGAAGATTTTAATTGTCCTATAAAAAGAAAAAATATTGAAACATCTCCCAATAAGACATGAAATGCTTCAAAAAGAAAATTAAGTACATGCAAACCAAAACGAGAAGACTCCAAACATAGAGTTCAAACATTGTCTAATTTAATTAGTTATTTATGTAATGAAAACAAATTAGTAGTGATTGTTCTTCAATTTTAAAGGTAAAATGATGCTTATAAGTAGTATATTGTAAAGTATAGAGCAATGACAATAGTTCAATTTGAAAGAAACATATTTAGACTGCCTTCTGATAATGGAAAAGAATATTTGTCACAGGAATTTACAAACTTATGCAAACAAAAGGGAATTTGTTGTGAATATACAGTATATCATACACCTGGATACAATAGTGTTGCTGAATGAATGAACAGAAAAAGTGTTGAAACAACATGAACAATATTGTTAGATTCAAAATTATATAGGAATATGTGGTTTGAAAATGTATTCACGGCTATTTATGTTATGAATTTCGACCTTCTGTCTACAAAACAATGCAGAGGCACCTGAACCTGATATGTGAAGCAAAAGGTATTTAGATGTGTAATATATTTACATATTTCTAAAAAGTTTAGAAAGAAATTTGACTCTACAAGCCGGAAAACATATTTTACTGGATATGCACTTAATGGGTATAGATTGTAGGAACTTGATCAGGGAAGAGTTTGTATAAAAAGAGATGTAGTTTTTGATGGGGAAAAGTTCAAGGAAAATGAAGTGAATTGAGTTGAAAGTGTTACAGACATGGATGACCTAGGAACTTTTAGTAAAAGTTAAGTAAATAAAGAAAACGAGGAAGAAGAGTCATTTTTACAACAAAAACCAAATGATAAACCACTTTCTTATCCTACTGACTATGCTTTTTGTGCATTGGCTTTACATGCAGAAAATGTTCTTCAGGATATACCAAAAACTTTAGAAGATGTGGAAAATTTGCAACAGAAAGAAAAATAGGGGGCAGCTATCTAGGACGAATATGATGCATTGATGAATAACATGGCATGGAAGTTGGTGAGACTACCTACAGGAATAATGTTACTTGACAATAAATGGGTAATCAGAATTAAGACAAATAAATTTGGAAAGGCAAGCAAGCATAAGGCAAGATTGGTGATGCATGGATTTACACAGATTCAGTGGTTTGATTGTAAAGAAACTTTTGTTCCAGTAGCAAAACTAATATCAATAAAAACAGTCACAGCAGTGGGGAACCAGGAGGGAATGTAACTACATCTGAGTGGACATAAAAACCACATTTTTGAATAGTTGCTTGGATGAAGACATCTACAAGCATCAACCAAGTGGTTTAGAAGAGGAAAAAGATTTGATTGTTAATTGCAAGTTAAAACGACCTCTTTATCAATGGAAATAGAGTTCGCGGTTTTGGAATATTAGGTTTAATGATGTTTTATTATAGTTAGGTTTCAATCGTTCACAGAATGATTATTGTTAATATACTAGAATTACATCAACCCATAAAACTTATTTTTAGTTAGTTTATATGTAGATGATTTAATACTGTGTTCTAATTCAGTATCAGAAAGTAATATTAAATACTACTTAGAAAGAGAATTTGAAATACAAAATTTAAGAATTTTAAAATACTTCCTTGGATTGAATGTAGAAACAGATGATGGTTATTTAAAATTAAGTCAAAATCATTTTATTTTGAATATGTTAAAAAAATTAACAAATTGTAAAAGCATAAGTACGCCAATGGAACCAAATTTGAAATTGTTAAAGATACTAAAGAATGTGTTACCAAAAAGCCTTATAGGAAATTAGTTGGCATTTAAGTATTCATAATGTTAAGTACAAAACCAGATACATGTTTTTCTGTAAACATATACTTAGATATTTAAATTTTACTAAAGAACATAAAACTTATTTTACATAAAAAGTAAAGATGCAGATGTCTAATTGGGTATGTTAACGCAAATTGGGGAAACGATAGTAATAGGCAGTCAGTGACATGTTATTTACTTAAAGTTTATGGTAATAATGTCTCGTGGGTTACTAGAAAGCAATTAGTAATTTCATTGTCTTCAATTGAAACTTGATACATTTCACTTTATAATGCAACCACAGAAGCCATTTAGTTAAAAGGATAATTGAAAGACTTAGACCTGGAAATGGGTACTAAAATATTTGAAGACAATCAAGCTTGTATTGCTATGGTAAAGGACACTATATCACAAGAGAGCTAAACATATAGATCTAAAATATTTTATTTGTGAACGAGTAATTGCTGATATACTAACTAAAAGTTTAGACATAATATTATATGTAAAAAGCAAATTAGTTACGTTAGAATACCTTCAAATATTCAATTGAAGGAATGTATTAGAATGTATAATCAAATGTTTGAATTTCCGCGCTTACATTATAGAAAGTTGATCGCGCAGTAGTGTAAGTAACTTTTAAGAAAGTGCGTTATAATCGTTATTGTTGTCAATGAACAAATCTATTTAAAACGAAACAGTAAAGTAAAAGTGTGAGTTTTTCTTCAAATACTGACAGAATTAGCTCGGCTAAGAAATGTATTTTTGCTATTTTGTTTTAAAAGTTTTTTTATATTTTGGACAATTGAAATCGAAATGGTACTTAAAGTCAATTAGCAAATTAATTTACATACAGTTGAGTTGATCAATAAGGTTGATATATAACCCCTTTCCACAATTAACTATTTGTAAATTCTGTATACGTATTTCGACAACCAAGTTGTCATCATCAGCAGATAATTTCAAAGTGTCGCACCTGGTAAAACACGGCGAAAAAATTGTACGAAAAATAAACTCCGTACGCGATCCGCATCGTTGAAAAACAAGATGTGCACTGTGTCTGTTTCACAAGATTTTTAAAAATACTTTTACTTAAACTAACATGCACTACATCGAAAAAGGTTATTATGGTCAAAAGTGTGTGATTTATGTGTGTTTTATGATATTGTTCCTCTTGTCTTTCAGTAGAGAGAAGAGAGGCGTTTGCAGAGGGCCGGCGTCATAAACGTTAACCAGATGGCTTGAATTCTTTACGATGTGCATGCTTTCATACGCGTCCAGTTCGCGATAATTGTACACGTTCTTTATCAAATGATTGTAAATTAGAAAAAGGAGAAATTTTAGTTTCATTCGACGTAACGTCATTGTTTCCTTCGGTACCGATCCCAGAAACTTTAAAATATTTAGAAGAATTGCTTCACAAAAATAAGATCGAACCAGAGAAAATAAAGGAATACGTGAAATTAACAAACCTTTGCATGTCCCAAAATTGTTTTCAGTTCGAAGGGAAGTTCTATGAACAAAAACAGGGAACTGCAATGGGCAATTGTCTTTCTCCATTCATAGCGGACCTGTTTATAAGTAACTTTGAAATAGAACTAAAAAATAAAGCTAAATATTTTCCTAGAATTTGGGTCAGGTATGTCGATGATATTTTCGCGGTTTTCAATACACAAAAATGCAACTTAAATGATTTCGTTAAACAGTTAAATTCAAAATTCCCGACAATTAAATTCACAGTAGAAAAAGAAAACAATGACAAGTTGCCTTTTTTGGACACCTTAGTTATTAAGAAAGATCTCAAAATAGAAATTGATATTTTCCGAAAAGAAACCAATGTCAATAGATTCATTACGGCTGACTCAAATCACAGCATGCAACAGAAGATGGCTTCATTCAATTTTCTGATTAATCGTTTGATCAATTTCACATTAACAAAAGTAAGATATGAAAGAGAATTGAACCTCATTAAGAATATCGCGGTATACAACGGTTTCGATTCGGAAATAATCAATGGATTAATTAGAAAGGCCAACATAAGAAAAACAATCCGTGACACCACATGTCTTTCACCACAGAGCAATCGGGAAAAGTATTTTGTTTGTTTACCTTTCCATCGTGTGACAAAAAATCTGAATAGTATTTTTAAAGACCACGGGTTTAAAGTATGTTCCCGCCCTAATAATACCCTTAAAATGCTGTTAGGAAATGCAAAAGACAAAATTGAAGAGAATAAAAAATCGGGAATCTACCGAATTGAATGTTTAGAGTGCAATAAACAATACATCGGCCAAACCAAAAGATCGATCGAAACCATGTATAAAGAACACCTTTCGCACATAAAATTCAACCGACCGGAAAAATCGGGTATAGCGAGACATGTATTAGAAAATAACCACAGTGTTAATATGGATTGTTTACATTTGATAAAGAACGTGTACAATTATCGCGAACTGGACGCGTATGAAAGCATGCACATCGTAAAGAATTCAAGCCATCTGGTTAACGTTTATGACGCCGGCCCTCTGCAAACGCCTCTCTTCTCTCTACTGAAAGACAAGAGGAACAATATCATAAAACACACATAAATCACACACTTTTGACCATAATAACCTTTTTCGATGTAGTGCATGTTAGTTTAAGTAAAAGTATTTTTAAAAATCTTGTGAAACAGACACAGTGCACATCTTGTTTTTCAACGATGCGGATCGCGTACGGAGTTTATTTTTCGTACAATTTTTTCGCCGTGTTTTACCAGGTGCGACACTTTGAAATTATCTGCTGATGATGACAACTTGGTTGTCGAAATACGTATACAGAATTTACAAATAGTTAATTGTGGAAAGGGGTTATATATCAACCTTATTGATCAAGTCAATCAACCACAGGCTCCATCAAATTCAAATACAGTTGAGTGCATTTATCTTTTGTCGAATGTGAATTTGGCATCGCAGTTTTCCGTTAAAATATTTATGACATATGTATCTGTTAGGAGCAATATATGATATACCTATATTTTATGGTAGCAATGTTAGAATGATACAGACAAGAACCCATGTATTGAACAATCCCATATCTCTACTTGGCTTTTTTCATGAAATCAACCATAGAAAACAACTATCGATAAAATAGCCCTTGTTTTATACGTTTGTCACCTATCGCCTTGTTCAGAAAATTTACTTAGTTCAATTTTCACAAAGCAAAAGCTATCAGTTTTGACTTCACTATCGTGCGTCTTAGAAACCCGCATTTCGTCATCTAAATATCTGACCAATATTACAAAAGCTCGCTTCTCTTGTCATGCTATAAGTATCTTAACACAACTTCTTTACGTTATTTTTCTAATTTACCTTTTTTTATGGCCGTTTCTAGATACATTAAAAATTTGGGAGTTTTCGTGGTAGTTGAAAATACTCGATATTTATCGATTTAAAATTTTAATTTATCAATTTTTATTGAATATTTAATACTTTCTAAATTTAGTGTAAAATGAATTAGAATTTTTTTGTGTCCCACCTGAAATTAACGAAATTGTGAAAACATCGTAAATAATGTACTTCACATTAAATATTTTATCAATTATAAAAACCGGTTTATGGAAATTGAAAAATTGTGCATTTAGTTGATAATTCAACTTCACATTTTTTGACAATTGGATTTAATATAAAATTTCTATTGATCAAAAACAAGTTTTATAAGAAAATGTTTTACTTGTATATTTTCAATGGCAGTATTCTAAATACACCATTTATTACATTTACAAATTATTGTGTTAAATCGTTTATTTGTTATTTAGTTAACTATACATCTTAATAGTTCGACATTACGTTTTTGACATTTAGATTTTAATTAAATTTCTCCAACCACTCTTGAAAAACTAAATCGGACTTGACTAAAATAGTGTATTTAGGATTGGTTAAAAAGCATAAATGCACCGGTTCCAATGCATTAATAGCGTTTTTATGATAATAAATTAGAAAAGAATATTTTATTTTAAGACAATATTCGCATATATCGTGGAGCTACATAATTTTTACATATAATGCATCGACAAAAATCTATTAAACATTAATTTAGGTTATTCCAAAAAATATATAGTAGCTATTTTTAATTTATTTTTTAAAATTTTTTGTAACGGCAAAAGTATAAGCACTTAAAATAGTTTTAAATCTTTTAAATTTCTAGTTATATTGTTAAGGAAGTATAGGATAACGCATATTATTATTGGCACTTTTTGCATTTTGTTACTATTTAGAATTCTTGATAGACAATAGCTTTTGCCATTGTAATATACTTTTTTTTTACATGTATGGTATCTTCCATGTTAACTGTCACAGAAAAGAAACAAGAGTTTTAAATTCATGGTAGAAAAAGAAAACAATACCCTACCTTTCTTAGATACCCTAGTAATTAAAAATAATAATAATGGAAATTGATATTTTTTGAAAAGAAACACATGTTAACAGATTTATCATAGCAGATTCAAATCATAGCATGCAACAAAAGATGGCCAGTTTAGCGAAACACGTGCTAGAAAATAATCATAGTGTAATTGCGATTTGTCTACATTTAATCAAATCACAAATATAAATATTTGCCGTGAATTTGATAGCTATGAAACAACAAAAACTATGTGTTAAACATAGATAAGGATCCGATAACATTTTATTGCTTCTTTCAGTTCCAAAATATATGACCGTTAAAAAAGGCATAAGTGTAAGTGTGTGGGGGGTACTTCAGTTATCTTTTTTGATTAATACAATCAACCACAGTCTCCATTAAAATTATTTGCCTATTAAGACATTATTCATATTATAAACCCATAGTATGTTGATCACCTCCACCTTCATCATTTTCATTATTAATTGGGAATTCAATATTATTGTGTTCTTCAACATTAATTTTATATTCAGCTCAATCAGTTATACACATGTGAAGAACATAGCAAGCTCTTATAGTGTGTACTATATCTTGAATATTTCTTAGCTTATGTGGTATAACAAATGAAATATTTTCTTAAAAACTCCAAAACAGTGTTTAATTGTATTGGGTCTGGGAAAAAGTTCGTGGCGTTTTTTCAGTAAAATTCAACTGGTCCCCGCATGGCGCGTGGACGAATTCATTTAAACCGAATATGCTACATTATTATCGACAATGTTTCGCAATTTTTTTGGTAGATCCATGATCCCATCGGTGAAAAACTTCTGTGGTTTCTGGTCGAAAAACTGAATCAAGTAGTTTTCACAGGCTTCTTTTGAAACCAACTTAATTCCATTGAGAGAGTTCTGCAGAGATCGAAACAGATGATAGTCAGAGGGTGCTATATCCGGACTGTAAGGTGGGTGCATCAAAACTTCCCAACCAAACTCTCTCAATTTTTGACGGGTCATCAAATAAGTGTGTGGTCGGGCGTTGTCATGATGGAAGACAACACCTTTCCTATTAATCAATTCGGGCCGTTTCTTTCAATCGCCTGGCGTAATCTCTCTAGTTGTGCACAGTAGAGTTGAGAATCAATCGTCTGACCAGTTGGAAGTAGCTCGTAGTGGACATTCCCCTCCAGTCCCACCATACACACAGCATCACTTTTTTTGGCGTCAATGTTGGCTTAGCGAACGCTTGTGACGGCTCACCATCCTTTATCCACGATCTTTTACGCTTCCGATTATCGTACGTAATCCATTTTTCATCTCCGGTTATTAAACGTTTCAGAAATGGCTCGATTTCATTCCGTTTCAGCAGCGCATCGCAGATGTTAATTCGGTCAATCATGTTTTTCACGCTCAACTCATGAGGAACCCATACGTCAAGCTTTTTTTTTTTGTAACCAGCTTTGTGTAAATGGTTCAAAACAGTTTTGTGGTCAATGCCTAGCTCCATGCCAATATCGACACTGCTGATATGCTTATCTTGTTGGACTTTTTCAAGAATTTCATCAGATTTTTCAGTGATTGGACGACGGAGCGTGACTCATCTTTCACATTGAAATTTACAGAACGAAAGCGAGCGAACCATTTCCGCGCAACATATTTCGATAAAGTACCTTCACCGTACACAGCACAAATTTTATCACAAGCCTGCGCAGCGTTCTTCCCCTTATCATAATAATATTGCAGAATATAGCGAAATTTCTCATTATTCTTCTCCATTTTCAAGTGCGAATAACTTTCCAACCACTGCACCGATTACAATGTTTCTACGTCAAACTAACGTTCGGAAGGTCATCTAAAAAACGAGCCCTCGGTGGTGTCGCTGTGACTTGTTGTTCTTTATAACCAATGCCATCTTCGGGAAAAACGCCACGAACTTTTTCCCAGACCCAATATATAGATTTCTTGATAGAATGATTTTGTGCCTCTAAGCTTCAGTCAGTTTTCTTCTATCTTTAGAGTTAATAGATTAGCAGACAGTTTTCCATATTGTTTTGTAATAAGCATTTTGTCCAATTTTGTTTGCCATTCAGTTAGGAATATCTCTTGATACACAAAAACGTTCTTTGAATTCCATTTCATACTGAGGAATTATTTCTTCAAAGTAATTTTTAGGGCGAATACGCTGTTCAACAATAATTTACTCAAGATTATTATCACTTAAGTTACAAAAGTGTGATGCATTATATATATATATATATATATATATATATACATATATATATATATATATATATATATATATATATATATACATATATATATACATATATATCACTTTCAGCATCATCCATTTCGCATTCAACCACTTGATTTAGAACCTATATATGTATATATATAAAAAGAAATATACAATACAATGTACATATAAATATATTCACAGTAACATAAGGGATATTAACAAAAGAAAAATTAGAGACATGCAGCTGTCACCTGTCGCCATAGAAAAATTATCCTGCGCGTCAAACTGTCAAAGCTTAGATATGTTAGAACACAGCACACGAACTATTCCTTCCTTAAATAAGATTGGTATCTTTCGTATAAAATAATATTAAAAAAGTACTCCCTTTACATCGGATCGCGCTAGAGGAACTGAACTAAAATTGACGCCATCACGAATTGGTGTTTCAAATTTTATTTTGATAACGATTTTTTGAAGAAATAAGCAATATTTTCTTAAGTTTTTTTAATACTTTCATACAATACAAACTAAAATGGTTAAATAGAAGTTATATAAAGTAATAAACTTAAAACACCAAGTATAAACAAAATAATTTATAAAATAAACTACAATAAGATTTTATCATTTTTAGAAGTTAATATTTGAAAGCATTTTTCTTTAGTAAATATTATTAGACTATGAAAATGAAAAATATAAAGATTATCACTAAAATATTTTCTTTTTAATTTTGATTTCATAAATTGCGTAGCTCTCAAATCTGTAATGGAAAATCTCTTATGAAGTTCTGAATGTTTTGCTTTAGTCTCTATTTTTCTAGAATATAAAAGGCTCCCAAATATATTTTCTCCTATTTCCTAGTAATTCTATGCTATCCTACAAAAGTATTCACATATATTTGATTAGGCTATTTAATAATTTTTTTTGGTACTTGAATATGTTATTTTTATCGACTGGTAATAAAATAATAATTATTATATTCTCTATTAGTAAATATTGCAGAGCTATTTGTTTAAATTGAAATTATGTTTGCTTTCAAGACTCGGGTCTTACCAGTGAGTTCATAATCTTTCTCTTTAGAATGGCGATGGTACGTAAGCTCGACACTTTCCTAATTCTATATAGGTCAAATCATTTATTTTTTCAGACATCGCAACAAATTTTGATTTGTTAAATAAAGTAAGATCATTGATCACAAAGATGGATATTTCAGCACACAACATATTTGTCCCATGACCTAAGAAATTTCAATTCTTTATTTAAAAAAAATATATATTAGTAGTACTTCCTGGATATTCGCGAAATCTGTTAAAAAAAAATATTAATTAATCTAATTCTATAAAACGCCTTATGTCTAGTTTACACAATATTTACAAGAAAAAATTTTATCGAAGCAATCAATAACTAAAACCAATATTAATGTTCTAACACGTTTAACAAACTCAATATACCCTTACAAAATAAATTCATACATAACCGCAAGCGCTAATTAAGGAGGGATAAGTGGCGCCACCACACAGGAAACGTTAAGAACACTTGACACACTTAAAAAATTGTATGTATCATAATGTACGCGCGAACTGTTAGTTTGCCGATAATTCTCAAATAATCCCGATTGACAAATAATTTTCAAACGAGTTCGAATTGTGTTGGAACACACTTGTCAGTAATTTCTTTATTCAATGTTAGAACAGTAAATACATATGTAATACGCGTGCATAGTGGTGTTTCAAACGGATTATAACTTTTTTTGGAAAAAACTTCATGTATTAAGAATAGTTCTTAGAACAGCAATTAATAGTAAAAAAATATACAGTACCAATTCGGAAGCCAATATGAAGAAAGTACCGACTACACTATTTGCTTACCTAGAAAATTGCTGCAACATTAAAATTTTGTTATATATTATTATATACATATGTATTTTTGTTATATAATACAAAATGTTTTAAAATCTTAATAAAATATATTTCAAGCAATTTTAACAAATACTCTTTTAAATTGGTTTTAATTTTCGATTCGTCGATTTGGCCACTTTTATTTTTTTAGATTTTATTCCTGTCTGGCACATTCTCGGTATCCTATTTACTAATTTCGTCAGCTTCCGGTTTTATTTTTGGTCATGCATCCTGTAGTTGAATTCATAATATTTTTGTGGATGTTGGAGCTGATTTTCGCACTTGTCTGTCTAAGTCCCATAACAGCATTATAGGGTTCAAGTCGGGGTTCTTGGGAGGCCATTCCATAATAATAATTATTCCTTCTGGTTCTAATTTCTCTAAACACCCTCCGACATAATTAGGACGTGCGTTTGGTATCGTAATATTGTTAGAACATACAGTTTTCTCCAATTAGTTGTGTTTCGGAGGAAATGGCATTCGAAACCGTTTTTTTCTTAGAATACTATTTCAATTAGATCGTTTACAGATGTTCTAGCAAAATAACCTCAAACCATTACCGATTATCTTGCATGACTGGTGATAGTTACAATGCATGATTTGAGAACTCCTTCCGCTAATCTTCAGACAACATTCTTCTTTTTGAGCCGAATATCTCAAATTTTGATTTGCTGGTCAAGAGCACTTTTTTCAACTCTTTCAGCATCTCCTTATGTTCTCTTACGTTTTCATATGACAATTCTCCTGAACAATCTTTCTTTGCGCAAATGCCTTTTAACCATTGTGACACTAACTAGTTTATTCCGGTTAATATTTGCTGCAATTTCGGGTGCAGTTTTTCATCTATTTTCTTAACTTAGCAAAACTATTGCTCGATTCTCTGTCGATGTTGGTGCCTGGCCGCTTTTTATTCAATAAACTACTAGTTCCTTCACATTTTTAATATCATATGGTAGCTCACAGTTCGGCTTAAGTTCAATAATTTCGCGATTTCCCTATTACTTTTGACAATATCATGATCAGACACTGCAAGAGCACATGTTTGAGCCGATAGTTCTTTTCTACGCGGCATTATTAAAAATATCGATTTTATTTTAAAATAATACACAAACACTACGACACAAACTTTTTTTTCTTTGAAAAGTGAAAGGAAACTAACATTTTTATACAAATATGATTCCTCTCGTTACTTGATCTATGGCCTAAGAAATCGTATTTAAAATTTCCGAGAAAAAGGTTTTTATTTAATCTTACATAGATTGTAAAATAGTCATTGACGATAATTAATTTTTAAAGTACTTTAATACATAAACACCGAAGTATATGCAGGTATTATGCTTATCTTTTAGTTAAAATTCATGAATATATTGGTTTTAGTTAAGATATGATATTGTTTATTTGAATATGAATATATACACATGGGCAAACACTTATGGCTGCTGGTGTACATATTAAATCAAAATGGAAAAAGAAAAAAACAGTTCCTATAAAAGATAATTTTATAACAAAGTTTATGTTTCGTGAATATGTGGTTCTGGAATAAGAAATTTATTATAGAATTAAAACACCTTATTTTTTCACAAACTGTGTGAAAAAGTAAGGTGTTTTATTTCAACAACTTTGGTTTTCATAAGTGCTCAACTACTTTATAGTAAGAAATTCATTTTATTTTCTCTACTTGTTTAAAGATGAGTATGTCATATACAGGAATATATTAAGACACCGTCAAAATAAAATACCTATCATTAATATGCTTAGTCTGACTAATATCGGTAGAGTGAACACTGCAACTCAAGTAAATAGCGCTTGTAGACAATCAAGATAAAAACACAATAAATAAATAGATAAAAATGGATATATTTTATCAAAAATTGTATAAAATTTTGTGGGGTATTTGTACAATTTTTAGAATAAGTGTTACTGTTATAGATGGAATAGTATATCTAGGGTAGTAAACACAGATTACGAAAGCTTCCTACTTTAATTGAATATTTTGAAAAACAAAATTTTAAATCTGCTATCCTTGTCTAAAAGCACGAACAATACCATTACCCGAAAAATAAAAACATTAATTTTTGGCTCTTACTTTTTTACAGAATAAAACTACACATTTTTATTTTATACCAGCACATACACTCTTGTGAAACAAATGCTATTCAGATAAAATATTCTATTTGCTGGCACAAAGGCAGTATGTGATTTGAAAGTATCCAAGGTAAAGAGAGATTTACTTTGACTTTTTGATTTAAACATTGCAGTAGTAATAAATACTATATTAAATAAAAACAGATTAAAAACTAAACTGATAGTATTATGTGATTGACAAGCTCTATGTAAAATTGATAGTGGGTTGCCTTTCTTGGACTTATTTTGCAATATTATCGAAAAATTAAGTGTAGAATTGACACAAGCCTCTTAAAAGACGTTTGAAACTAACCTTGCTACATGGAATTGGTCATTGTTTAATTAAAAAATCCTTCAATTTATGGAGGAAAATATGAATATGAAGTTTACCGGCTTCTTAATAAACCTATTACTCTTACAATACTATTTGTATCTCTTGTTTGAAGACAAAGACTTTCAAGTAATTATGGTAAACTCAAAGGAACATAATTTTATTGGATGGACTCCCTTAAGGTTCAATCTTAGTGCCAGTATTGTTTCAGTTTTTATATTACAAATATGCCCAAAATAACATCTAGGAAGTTAGGTTACATGAACAACTGGGCAATATTTCCAAATATGGAGACAAATTAAATATTAGCAAACCTGAATTAAACTATTTCTACTTGAGTAATAAAATGGCTTATAAGAACTTGAATATTGGGTTGAGAATCCGTATTAACAAGAGATTTCTTAAATATCTGGGAGTCACGTTGAATAAAACATTATCATAAAAAAGCACTGCAAGATTAAATCACGCAATAATATTCATCATAAATTGTACCATATTATTGAAACCAAAATCATGTTTTATGTTTATAAATTGTCTTTTAAATATGTCTAATAGATTTTTCATGAAAATATGCATATATTTAATTTACTTATTCTATCATATGGTTCTTTTATTATAAACAATTATTCATTACAGCACCGTTGCTGTAATTAGAAAGCAGCAAAAGTTATAAAAACTAAATAATGAACTTCGAATGTAGAAATGCAATACTACAACCACTGCAATTTTTGTCTCAATTTTTTGTCGTACATTTGGGGAAAGTGAAAGTGATTTCTAATTCATGTTAAATTTACAGAGATACATATATTTGTGTTTATATACGTATTTATACCGTTGCGTACAAATATATTTATTCTTCAAATTCTAACTAATTTAATTATTTATTAATATAATGGTCAATTCTTTTATGTTATGAGTGCGTTTGACCATTTAACAATTAGGTGAAAGTTTGTAATACAACGGCCATGGGACTAATAAATGACACTAAGCACTAATTTATTTAGTGTTCAATAAGATTGACTAATTTACTTTAAACGGATTTAATGGTGTTTAAGAAAAGTATTTTGCGCTAGAAATCTTCTCGAAATGAAAATGCTTATTTTTTGCTGTGCCGTTGTTAATTAAAATCACAGAAAATAATTAAACATTTTTGTGCTAGAGCAGGACTCGAATCTGTATCTGCCGTTTGCTAGATGGCTGCCTTGCCAATTAGACCACCAGACAGTACAGTTTCGAATCTCTTAATACGCCATAAACCACATTATGGACACAGATCTAATTAATTGATGAAAGTTAGTATTTTAAAACACTAACTTTCTTCAATTTAGCATCGAAACCTGACAACGGATTGTAAACTATTAAATCTGTTTTCATAATGTGTTTATGGCTCATTATAATTCGAAATTGTAGTGTCTGATTGTCTAATTGGAACGGGAGCCTTCTAGCAAACGGAGATACAGGTTAGAGTCCTGCTCCAGCACAAAAATGTTTAATTATTTTCTGTGATCTTAATTAACGATGACAGTAAAAAATAAAAATTTTCATTTTGAGAACAGATTTCTAGCGCAAAATACTTTTCTTAAACACCATTAAATCTGTTTAAAGTAAATTAGTCAATCTTATTGAACACTAAATAAATTAGTGCTTAGTGTCATTTATTAATCCCATGGCTGTTGTACGAGGGTAGCCGTTTATATTTCGGGAATGGCAAACAAAACAAAATTTGTTATCGAAATAGTTTTATTGCTTTTCAAAATATTCTCCTCGAAAATCAATGCACTTTTGCATTCGTTTAAACCAAGCCGAAAAGCATTGCTGCCACTGTGAAGGCGGTATCTCCAAAATATGAGTTTTGAATTCGTCAACTGTCTCTTCCGGTGTAGAAAACCGTTGACCACGAAGTTTATTCTTTACGTGTGGGAACAAAAAGAAATTAGGGTGCTGGATCAGGGCTGTACGGCGGATAACTCATCAATTCAATGTTTTGCCCGGTCAAATATTCAGAATGATCTATCGTTTTCGGTTTGTTTTCTATATTTCTACAAAAACTTTTGACAAACAAATAGTTGTGTACCATTCGGAATTGACCGTTCTACAACTTTGTTTTGATGTGCTTCGAGGGCGAACAACTTTTATTAGTTTTGGCCCATCTTGAAATACTCACAGTGTCGACTGCTGTTTACTATCGGGCTTATACGTATAGATCCAAGATTCATCACCTGTGATGACTTTATAAATGTTCTTTGAAGCACCGCCATTGTATTTTTTGTGCATTTCTTGGTACCAATCGACGCGAGTCCTTTTTTGAGCGGTTGACAAATTATGTGATACCCAATGTGAACATAGCATCTTAACGGCTAAATGTTCATGCAGGATCTTATGCACGCTGATATTACTAATACCTACCTTGATCTCACGGTATGTCACATGACGGTCTTGCATCATTAATTCAGACACTGTATTAATGTTTTCCGACACAACAACATTTGTGGGACGACCTTCACAAAATTCATCGTCGAAAGAATGCCGTCCAAGTTTGAATTCATTATACCAACAACAGTTCTCGATGGTGCGTCATCACCATATAAAGAATTCAGCTCGTCGATGCATTCTTGTTGAGATAATCCATGCCGAAAGTTATGAAAAATAATTGCAGGAAAATGTTCAGGAGTTAATTCCATTTTTGCACTGACATAAAATTTCAAGTTACTGTCAACAATAGAAATAGCGACCAGATAATAAAACTGTCAAGGTAAATATATTGTCAAAAATGACAAACTTCACGATGCAATTATCAGATCGGAGGCAACACTACCAGTGTTGCCAGTCCCCGAAATATAAACGGCTACCCTCGTATTAAAAAGTTTCAGCTAATTATTAAATGGTCAAAAGTAACATAAAAAAATTGACCAATTTATTGTTGAGGGGCGATCAATGTTTATCTCGGCTTATTTGTGTACTATTTTGATACCTTTCTGTAAGAGCTTTTTCACTACAGTCATCATCCACCGTGAGATTAAGAGGAAGGGGAAAGTTCTATAATCTGCATAGATCATTTCCTGCAAGTCCAACTTGTAACGTAGAAAGAATATTATAGAATTAAAGACGAAAGTTCTTATTATCCGAGCTACATTTCATTAGCAACAATTGCATGTTTTCATTCTAAAGCACTTTATTAAGACTATTTCCGTGCAAAATTGATTAAGAGCTACAGAGAACGAAGAAAAATTACAAGTTAAACATGGTAATTCCGACCCTCACTAGTGGTATTGAACTTTTATGATACGAATTTAAAGACCAAATCTTCATTACTAAAACTAATAGAAAGTTTTTTAAGAATAGCGTACCCTGTAATTAATGCAAACGCGGTTTTCATTAACTATTAGCTTAAATTCGGGATATTTATTAGTTATAACCTATATTTAATTTACATGTTTGTTATTACTAAAAAATTAATAAGTATATTCTGTTATATTTATATTAATTATCTTCAAATTTGTTTTAGACGTGTTAAACATTTCCCTGCGATAGTGAGTATATGAAAGCAAAGTTAAAGTTAATATAATAAATCACTTTTGTATATCGTATTAGGAAAAACAATATTTAAATCTATGGATAAAGTACGGGAGAATGAATGATTAAGGAATTATAGGATTATATATAATATGTCAGCACTCAGCAAATAAATTTGTCTTGTAATAAATTATATTGGACAATGATTTTGGAACGTCAGTGGAAATAGTTCCTTGTGCTTTCGCTTAAGCGAAGTTGTGAAGTCCCTATATGTTATACGAAGTAAATGCTTGTCTGCTATAATACATTACAAAACAAATTTATCTACCTTACTCTGATATATTATATCAATACAATGGCTCCTAAATTAGTCACCTGTATGGTACATTCGTGTCAGATTTTAACATATTTTAAATTTTAACACTAACAATGAAATAAATGTAATATATACGATACTAATTTTGCTTAGTTCAAAAATAATATAATAATATTATTATATAGTAATCATAAACAAACTTACGAGAGTTTCAAACAGGAAATATAAAAAGTAATCATCTAACATCAACATATTGGTTTGCAAATCCCAGAAAAAAACATGTTCTCGACTTTAGTATAATAAAATTGATCTATTTTAGTTCCTTGAGAGTGGAATGAGACAACTAATTGTTTCTACACTTTCCAGGAAATATAACTTTAAACAAGAAAAGTCATAGTAATAAACTATATGTTATGAATCAGAAAAGGTAATATGAGCCATATCAAAAAAAATGCTGCAAAAGACCGTTTCAAAATATAATTAATATCTGGATATGTTCATTTCAAAATAATTTTTACATACATTTGTGCTTGTAGACTATGGTACGTCTTATATATAAAATTGTACAAAGTGTAATTAATTACAAAAATGCAATGGTTTTGAAAAAAATGCTAGATAATATTCGTTTTTTAATGAAATTAATAAAATCTTAACAACTATTATATCTTGGAAAATAATCAGATATGCAATTTCTATTTATAATTGCAATCAAAGAACCGAAAAAAGGACCCGGAGTGATATTCAATGCTACGATATTAAATTGGTTCACATTACTGTTCTTTAAAATACAGCAACATATTTGCATAGCTTTTTAAATTAGTTAAAGTACAAAAATTTATTTGTACTGATATATAAAGTAAGTAAGCATAAATTTTCAATATCGCAATTTATATATACGTGTACGTTGATGAGTCCGCGGAATGAAAAATAAAAAAGCTTTGTAGTTTAAAATTGCATTTATTTATCATCCTTTTTTACCTCGATACATTTGGATCAACGATAAGTCTTTTGATAAAATTTAGAGCTCTGAAGAAACAACACTTATGTTATATGGAAGTGTGCATGGTCTTTAGAGGTGGAGAATGATTTTTTGTTGGCTAAACTAAAAATGATGCTTTTTATTCATTTGCCTTACTTTGTCTAAAACACTAGCGTAATATGCGCCTGTAATGGTTTGGTCTTTTGAAACGTAATCAGCAACAAGGCTACCTTTCGAATCCCACAACCTTTCTTGCAGATACGACAGCCATAGTCATCACATGTTCTGGGAGAGGAGAACCACTATGCTGCTACTGTTTAGATTATTTTTTATTTCGGACGTATACTGATGAATCCAAGTCTCATCTGTGGTGATAAATCAGTGCATTAAATTGAGTTTGTTTTTTCGAAAACGCTCCGATCTCTCACAAATTTTTGATCAACATTCAGTAGTCGCGGCATCCACCCCGCGGGCAGTTTCTTCATAACCAACTTTTCATCCAAAACATATGTTGCGTGTACTTTGGAGAAATTTTTTTAACGACATCTTTTAACACCATAGGACGCATTTTTCAACATTTAGGAGATGATTATTTAATAGTTCTACAACCAAATTTAATATCACGAACTCATTTACCAACAATGATAAATGAAGGAGCCGATTTTTAAGACGATTTTTTAGTATTTGTTGTTGATAAGTCTTTCGAGAAGAAATTTTTAATGGCAGACGTTCTTAATCAAACAATTATTTTCGCTTAAGTTTTTGTTATAAAAATATGGTCATATTATATGAAATCCATCGCATATTTGTACATTTTATTTAGCAATTGCATATGTAGACTTTTCATAGATAGTAATTATCCCAATAAGCACAACAGATATTTAGATGCAAAGTTAAATGTGAAAATTGTGTACGAAATGTTTAAGTTCTCTCATGAAAGTTTTTACTTGAAATTTGGTCGTCCAAAAGTAGTTACTTGTGTTTGTGAATAATTAAATATGAAAATCAAGAATTATTCAAATGATATGGCGAAAAGACAACTGCAGCAGAACTACTTCTCCATAAAAGTAGAGCTAAGAAATTTTATACGTTTCTAAATTGTGTAGACAAAGAATGTCGGGAACGAAATGACACCGTTGGAATGAATTTTGACCATATGAAAAATGTATGCTTGTTCAGAATCCCTTTTACTCAACGTAATTAACATTTAATATATTCGGCATACATGATTTAAACAGTGGTAAGTCATATTACCACATTTATCAGGAAGGAATTGCCAACAAAGGACCAGAGGAAGTAATACCAGTTTTAATAGACTACCTTACCTATACATAGATACAACATCTACGAAAAACTGCTTATTTTATGACAATTGTCCAGGCCAGAATAAGAACAATACTTTTATTTGAGTGAGTACGGTCCGTGTTGAATCGAGAAAATTTTAAAGTATCGAACAATTATTCACTCCCCGCTGCTTTGCGATCGAGATTTTGTTGTAATAAGATGTCTTTCAAAAAATATGACAGAATTTAGATCGTCCGTAAACATCGCAAGCAGCATACTTACATATGCATACATGACTATAATGTTATCAATAAACATTAACAAAAACTATTCTCATGACTTGGACATGCTTCGATTATTTATCGTTGGTTATTTAGTATTAATTAAACTATAATAAGCAAATAAAGGGCATGCGAAAATATTGCTTAAAGCATTACTCGGGGGTAAAATGCCAATAATGCAACGCAAAAGCATTCATATACATATGTTACGTTATAAGGGAAATATTTCTATTAGTACTCTTTATCCAGTGAAACGATAAATACACCTTGTTTTGTTAAAATGAGACCAAAATGAAAAGAAACTACCGTTATGGATATATATATATATAAACTTGCGTGCATAGAAATCGGCCCACTGTAAACTTTTGACTTAAACTATATATTTTTTCAAAATTATTCATCAGATTAAAAAAAAGAAATATGCTGTTTTAACGACAATTTAATATGCTTTAATGTGAGTATAAATTTATGAAAACTTATTTCGACTTCCTATGTTTACCATAGTGAAATTAATGCATTAAGCAAATTAAGCTTTTTTATTATTAACATAAATAGGGTTATTGGCAATTTAAAACTTAACACTTAATTTTTTAATAATGGGTATGACCTCCTCTTGCCCTAATAACATCTCTCATACGATTAGGCATTGATCTAATCAAGTTTGCTATTGTTTCTTGAGGGATGTTAAACCACTCTTCTTCTACTGCAACAATAAGCTCTGGGATCGAGTTTGGGGTATGAAGTCTAGCTCGAATTCTTCGTTTTAGCTCATCCCATAAATGTTCGATGGGATTTAGGTCAGGACTGCATGCTGGCCACTCCATAACCCGAAAACCGACTTCTGCAATGTAATCTTGCACAATTCTTGCGGTGTGCGGCCTTGCATTGTCATGCATAAAGGTAAATTCGTCTCCAATGTAGTCGACGTAAGGTACCACATGAATTGCTAAAATCTCCTCGATATATCTAGCAGCCGTTAAACCTCTTCTTCCGTGAACACGGTCGCCCCTACGAACTAATTCAAGGTCGGTTCGTGCTCCTATAGAAATTGCACCCCAGATCATACAGGAATCACCTCCATAAGCACTCCGTTCTTCAAGGCAGCAATCTGCAAATCGCTCTCTTGGTCTTCGGTACACTTTCCTTCTTCGGTCGCTACCATGGAGGCATATTCTGGTCTCATCTGAGAACAGAACAGATCCCCATTGTTCCAACGTCCAATTCAAATGATCCCGTGCAAAACGCAGGCGTGCTTGCCGATGAGCTAGAGTAAGTTTTGGGCCAATCGCAGGTGTTTTAGGGGTCAGGTTATTTTCCTGCAGTTTTCGTCTTACTGTCCACTAACTAATAACCACTCCTCGCACCTCACGGAGCTGTCGTTGCACTTGAACGGCATTAAGGTGACGATTTCTTAATGTTGTTGACACAATAAAGTGGTCATCACGAGCGGTAGTAAATCGCCTTCTGCCTGTTCCAGGTCGCCTATGAAAGGATCCAGTCTCCTCAGAATGGTTGCACACTCTTCGAACCGCTGCGCGTATCATATCCAATTGTCTAGCAACAGCTCGCTGCTCATGCCCATTTTCGATTAAAGCAATAACTTGGGCGGCTTTTTCTGATGTAGTATGCATTAAACTAACACACTTGAACACTATTGAGATTAAGAAAAACGAATAATATGCAAATATCAGTTGCAAACGCAATAATTTTAATATTGACAAATTTGTTATTTTCGTTGGAATCATCCACGTTTTATTTGTTTACCAGTTGCTACGCTATAAACGATAAGCCTTCTTGATAAATTTATACTCACATTAAAGCATATTAAATTGTCGTTAAAACGGCATATTTCTTTTTTTGATCTGATGAATAATTTTGAAAAAATATATAGTTTACGTCAAAAGTTTACAGTGGGTTACAGTAGAAACGGCCAAAATGCTTACAACGTATAACTCCGTATCACCAAAATTGTATTGCCTTCCTAAGATTCATAAACCAGGATACCCCTTGAGACCCATAGTAAGCGCTATTAATTCCCCTACCTATAATCTATCTAAGTTCCTATCGAATATTTTATCGAATGCCTTTACAGAAAGAACCAACTACAATATCAAAGATACCTTCACGTTTGTTAATACGGTGGAGCAACTTTCTTTACCCAACAACCATGTTCTGATTGCCTTAGATGCAGTTTCCCTATTTACTAATATCCCCTTACAGTTAGTCAAAGAAATATTAATATCTAGATGGGATTGGATAGAACCTTACTGCATGTTAACAAAGAACAATTTCATAATTTTAATAGAATTCATATTCAACAATAGTTATTTTAACTTTAATAATACATTTTATTCCCAAAATTTTGGAACTCCCATGGGCACACCAATTAGTTCAATTTTGGCATTACTTGTGTTGGATTATTTGTTAGACAAAATTATTCCGCAGTTACCTTTCAAACCCGGTCTCATGTTCAAGTACGTTGATGATATTATTTGTTCTGTACCGCACAATATGATAGAGGAAACTCTCTGTATTTTTAATTCTATGGATAAACACATTCACACTGTAGAAACAGAAAAAGAAAGATCTGTTCCTTTTCTAGACACTTTGGTTATAAGATCACCTGACAATAGAATTAAACTGAACTGGTATCAAAAACCCACGGCTTCTGGCAGATTCATTAATTATCGTTCTCACCATCCCAATTCCCAAAAATTTAATACTATAATATCCATGAGAAACCGAATCCTTCACATCTCGGATCCAGAATTCGCAAAAGAAAACTTGAACCATTTATTAAAAATTTTCATCAACAACGGTTATCCCAAATCTCTACTAAAACACTTGATATTTAGTAAAAACAACAATTTTTATGATGGACCGCAAGATGATAAGTTACATTCAGAAAGAAAATACAAAAAGTTACCATATGTTGAGCCATTGACTAATCAGTTAATTAAAATATTAAGTAGCACCAATATCTCTAGCACAATAGTGAAATACAATGTTAAAAAAATTAAAGATATCTTTACAAAAGTCAAAGATAAAATTCCCTTGTGGTCAAGGTCGAATGTAGTGTATAGACTATCTTGCAAAGACTGCTCTGGATGTTACATAGGTCACACATCACAATCAATAAAACAAAGGGTGACTCAGTACATAAGTGATTGCAAACTAGGTAAGAACTCGTGTGCCTTGGCCACACATGTCAAAAATAATGATCGTCATTTTAGAAATAGAAAACAACTACAAGAAAAGAATATTCTTGGAAATGGCTCACATCTGTAAAAATCCAAACACCATAAATTATAAGTCTATCAGTTTCAGTGCAGTAGTTCAGCCCTGAAGATGTCCCATACAAATGGGTACGAAACGTCGGCAGATATACTAGTGACGCGGTTCCAGCCCGGAAACCCAGAAGCAGATAGCATGGACCACGACCGCGGAAGTCTACGTACCAAATAAATTGTAAATCTGATATCTACCAGTAAAGTACTATCTATTGCAATTTAATATAATGAAAGTCAGTATCACACGGATCAATTCTTTACCACTTTCATATATTTTATGTTTTTGTTATGTACCTCGTATATCAGTTCTTTTAAAATCTAGCAGTTTTCGGAAAAAAGGTTTCCCCTTTTTTTTAGGATTTTACACGTAAAATGATTTAGTTTCAGATGCAAATTATTTGGTGAACATGCTCTGACCTTTACCAACCACTGACGCTAGTACAATAGTTTATAGTTTTATTTATTAGTATTTAGTATGACAAACCACATTTTTATGATTTTTAAGAAATTTTTTAAATTAATCTAGTTTTTGTAAGAAAAAGATAATAATTAGGAGCATGATTAAGATATTGTACATGTTATTGTTTTTAGAACTCCTGAGGAAGCTATAAATTTATATCGAAATATAGAGGATAAAACAAAAGATTGGTTTTTCATTTTCTTAACAGTTGACCGAATACCCGACGAATTTTATTGATTTGGATTATCTTATACACGGTCGACCAAAACACTTTTAACTAATTTTATATATATATATATATATATATATTCGTTAATCGGACTTTTATAACTGTTCAATACGCTACCGGAAAATTTAAAAAAGTAAAAATATAACCACAAATTTTATAAGAAATGAGCAATCGAGAAAAGTTACGAAAAGAGAAGCCAAAGGAAGTAAAGGCAAATCCAAAAAATAGTGCGATGAAACTATCTGCTTGTTGTCATCATCAGCAGATAATTAAAGAGTGTCGCACCTGGACACCTATGGTAAAAATACCCGCACGAAAACCCTACCGCTGAAAGTCAAAACGTACACTTTTTACCGTAGTTGTCTGGGTGCGACACTATTTAATTATCTGTATACAGAATACGAAAATTAATGTGGCAAGGGGTTATATATCAACCTTCGGTGATCCAGTTAATCAACCACAGGCTTCATCAAAATTACCTATAGATATGTTTATTTGAACATCTTTAAAGAAAATATTAATCAAAGTGCTGATAAATTTGAAATCAGTGGTGATAATTTTTTTGTTTCAAGATATATTTGAGATATTCCACTTGAATCGTACAAGAATAGTTACTATACAATATGCCAAAAGTATTTAAAACAACACCCCAATTGCCGGACATTAACCCCATAAAGAACCTGTGGCACCATTTGAAGCTTCAAAATTAAGAGATGAACATGAAAAGTAAAAGTAGTTTGAAAAGTGTAGTGAAATAAGAATGGAATAAGATAAGGCATAATAATAATAATAAATATTATATCATTAAAATGTCCATACTTACGTAAGTATAATAAATAAAACGATTTAAGTACTTCTCAATTTAATTCGTTTATTTATACTTCGTAAATGGTAACTAGTTTCGATCAATTATGGTCTTCATCGTATGTAAATAAGGATTGAAAGTTTAAATTAATTTTATCGTTGAGATTAATATTATGATTCGTTTTTTTTGTATTTATGGATTCTAGTAGATTTCATTTGTAACTTTTATTATGTTCATTGTACATTTAAGATATCTAATTTATAACAATTTTCATATAAATGTTTACAGGTATTAGAATTTAAGTTATCCCTTATATAATATTTAATTTTTGCTTGACAGTCGTTCAATTAAGTTTACAGATTTCACTTTAGCTTACTACTTTAACCAGTTTACTATAAATGTATGTATATATTGTAAATAAAAGGTAATTTTATGTGTCATAAACTAGAATATTATAATTTTGTAATTGTCATTTAATTCTCCATGTCACGTATCTGTAAACACTTTTTAAAATGTAAATATACTAAAATTTTATAATTACTCTAACAATTAGGTTTAGTCTAACTTTGTACAATTATTCCAGGCCCGATGGAGACCATAAATGATAGAAACTAATTGCCATTTACGAAGTATACATAAATTAGGAAGCACTTCGTTTTACTATACCTTGTCTCGGAATAAGGAGTGATTCAAATATCCCGCTAACACGCGGAACACACTGCTTAAAAATGTAACTTACCATAAAAATGAAACAAACAATTGTGAATGTAGTAGTTTGTCAACAATATTAATCTTTTTCTTTATTGTATAAAAATTAATGCTAAAACAGATTATACAATACAGAAAAATATAGTAAAACAATGCAAAAATGTAATTAAACGTTTACGGATTATGAAAAATGGCGGATATCTTCATTTATCCATATTAAACTTGCCTGTTCAAGAACCAAATAAATCTCTTAAAAATATGTACTATTTTGGCCCAATATTTGAATCTCACTTTCTTATTCTGAGACAATGTATATTTAAATTAATGCCCAGAAGGCTGGGTATAGTTAGAGATGCTCGAAGTCCACCAACAAAGTACTAAAAATGAAAGTATAGTCTTACTTGATTTCATATTTTAGAAGCTTTAATAATTGTATGTATGCCTTTGGGTCGTATTATTGTTTGTAATGCAGAGTAACGCTTTAAATTATATTTTTACAGTTCTTTTTCAAGTTAATCTGGTACGTAGACATCCGCGGTCGTGGTCCATATTATCTTCTTCTAGGATTCCGGGCTGGAACCGCGTCACTGGTATAACTGCCAACGTTTCGTATCCATTCGTATGGGACATCTTGAGGGCTCAACTATTGCTACTGTCTATCGCACTGAAACTTCTTGAAACAGTTTCAGCACATAAATAAATAATATGAACTTGACAGAAGAAACAAGTAGATACTGTCAAGTAGAGAAGGAAATCGATATTCGCGTACTACAATAATGTGAGGTCAAGAACGCGGATGAACATCTTGAAGTGGAACTCTAGGTAGAAAAATATCTCTGGAAATTGCTAGGTATAATTAAAAAGAATGAAGTTAGAAAGGTCGCAGTGAAATAGTCTCTATTCTCATCTCAAGCAATTTAATCTAGTTCCTATCGGTATGTACCAATAGGAAAATTAGAGTTCCTAGGAGACGTGGAAATAGTAATATTATCGCGTTTGCTTAGTTATTTCACTTGACCATGTCTTGAAGAGAATAATCAAACAGGTAAAAAACTTGCTAGCACTCCACTACTCTGCGCTGAAGGTAACTTACCACAAGAATAAGTTAAGTTGATTCTTTTAACTGCATCGTCGAATTATAAATAAAATATTTTATGGCACATTATTGGAATAATTTTAATTAGTATTATGTCACAATAGGACTTTCACAAAATTTTGGATGAAACGGATAAACGAATCCTGGATGCTTATACGTGAAAAATATACTTATTTCAAGAGATAATTATCTCTAACGTGGCTTCTTTAATTAAGATCCTTTAAATACTTAATGATGAATGAGCAAAAATATCCTTTCGATCATTATTTTGAATACGCACGCACTTCGCTGGTTTATTCTATTTAAATTATTGTTAAGCATTTCGTAATCATACCTTTATCTACTTATTTGTATGTAGTACGTATTCATGCTCGCCAGCTTTATCTTACAAACGACTTCTCTTTGTATTATTGTTTTGGTTACAGCTTCACAATAAGCAAAATATAAAATACTTTGTTTATCGTGGAATGAGATACTGACATACATTACTCCCACACAAAATGAGAATCGAGTCGTAGGTTACCAGTACATTCCCATTACACTTTACCAAGATCATTTATAACTAACTAAGCGTGTTGAGCTACATTTTTAATTCGCGCATCTATCTATTTGTTACAATTATGTTTACTTTATTATCATTTTCACTAAAAGTAGTACGTCTTATTTTTGACTTTAATGAATTAACATACTCGTATTTTTCACATACTATACGCGCACAATTTGTATATATATAATCTTTATTACAGCTTCCCTATAACACAACAAAATAAATTATATACCAACATACATTAAAGTTATTACATATACACTGTTGTTCATAATTAAGTGGTGCGTCTGAATAACCGGAACGTGTAACCAAGAGCGTTATGTTTGATCTAATACAAATTGACGTTGATATGATTAAATATCATTGCCCATCTGTATTTCGCCTTGAAGACGAGAGCGCTTAATAATAAAGCGCGCACAAGTATCGTAATGGGAGAGGAATGACGTTGGTAACTTCGACAATTATTAGTGCAGATTAAGTCGTTCATATGTCGTCAAGTGTCATACAAGAGTGGAAGCACGCCAGTAGTCTTTTAGAGAATTTGAGAGAGGTCAGATTGTGGGATGCATACAGTGTGTTTATCTTTTTGCGAGATCGCACGCTGTCTGGGACGAAGTTTTACTAGTATTCAAAAGGCACGTGTGTGGAGAAACAAACACTACGGACACAGAAAGTCGGGCCATTGTTCATGCGGCATTAGTCGCGTGTACTTCCTTCCGTCGATAATTAGCGTATGTTAGGCTGGCGGTGAAGGAAGCAGCACACAGTGCGCGAAGTGTATGTCGGCATTTACGAACTCATCGTGCGTTGTGACGAATGTCACTAACACCGGAATAAAACGTACACGTAACGACTAGTACTATGCGAGGGAATGGTGACGTATCGAATGAACGTATATCTTGGTCTCTGACAAATTCCGATTTACGCTGGCTGTGAGAAACGTACGAATGTTGGTTCGTCGGAGATGTGAATATCTAATCGAAGTATTCACCACCAACAGCAGGATATCATGGTATGGAGTGTAATAACATACAGGGACACTGAAGGGTCACTATTATATAGACGGAGTTCTACTATTATATAGACGAAGTTCTATGTGCAGTTGTACTCCCCTACAATCGGCAGCACACACCTCTACTAGCATGACAACGCATGACCATACGTGGCACCCGCAATGCGAATCTTTATGGACACGATTGATTGGAGGCTTGAGCAATATCGGGCTTCCCTGGCTAATGTTGGAGCTATGGAGGCAAGTTAAAGCGCTATGGTTTGTCATCCCTTTGAGCTCCATACAGCGACCGATTGACCCCATGCCTTACGTTGCTATTCCCATTACTAGTTTATCCCCACTTAGCAGTCCTAAGTCGCTCTTTTGGTGAGTATAATATATATTACTGTAATCGCCAGTCACTAGTCGCTTTTAAAAATGTACAAGCCCTTTTATTTGCAGTAGTACATAAGTTGAGTTACGCTGTACTTATAAGTGTTGGCCTCGTTAGGGGACCAAAAAGTAATACACGCTCAAACGCGTGAAGTAGTTTTTAATATTTACAATTATTTTTATGAACATTGTTCGTGTGAATGTAATCGCTGAGTGGACTGTATTTGTTTTCTTTGAGGTTCACATTGGTGTAAATGAATTAACTAATCTTACTTATGAGGTATATATTGAATATTTAGGTTTCAATGGTAATAATAACACTTGCTACATTGACATTACATTATTCATTCTCGTTCACTGCGCGCATGCGCCTACTTCCTCTCTGGTTAAAGCATCGTTAAAAATAAAAATAAAAGTGCTGTAACATATGCCGCCCACCTTAAAAGGTAGCTTTCAATATTAGTAAAAATGATAAACATAGTTGTTCTGACATATAGGATATAAAATAATAGTACAGTTCATTATAAGTCCAACTAGTCATTATTTTCCTCAAGGGGGATAATACATATTTTCGACACTGAGCGTTGAAACACTTTACCACCAGGCGTTTTCACAGACACTACACGAGTGATGTTGTCTAATCCTGGTGGAGTTTGATGATCCTCGCCATGGGCCAGTGTAGTGGAGACAAATTATCTTCTTTCAAGATGACCAGTGTGCCTTCCTGAAGTGATGGATGTGAATTCGTCTTCCATTTGGATCTCTTCTGTAGTTCGGTTAAATATTCACGCGACCACCTTTTCCAGAAATGTTGTGTTAATTGTTGTAGGCGTTGGTACCTAGTAAGTCGGTTAATCTGTTGATCTTGAACATCTTCTTGTGGTGCAGCAGCTAATGATTCTCCAATTAAAAAGTGAGCAGGAGTTAAAGGTAAAAAGTCGTCGGGATCATTGGATAAAGGGGACAGAGGTCTGGAGTTTAAACAAGCTTCAATCTGAATGAGTATCGTATTTAACTCTTCATAAGTCAAAGCGGCCCTTTCCAATATTCTCCGTAAGTGAAATTTAGTCGACTTTACACTCGCTTCCCATAAACATCCTACATGAGCTGATCTGGAAGGAATGAACACCCATTTAATTTTATCATTAGCTAAAAAATTGTGAATTTTGTCGTTGTGGCATTTATCATTTATTAATTGGTACAATTCAATGAAATGGTTATTCGCATCAACAAAGTTCAGACCGTTGTCCGAATGAATTACGGACGGTTTTCCTCTACGAGCTATAAATCTTTTGAGTGCATTCAAAAAACTCTCGGTTGTGAGATTACTGACTAATTCAATGTGAATTGCACGCGTAGCAAAACATACAAATATGCAAAGGTATGCCTTGACTAGCCTTGCATTTCGTAAGCTTCTGTCTTTGATTAAAATAGGACCAGCGTAATCTACGCCGCATTTTGAGAAAGGCCTGCATCAACAGCTGCTAAACTAATTACTGATTTCTTAGTGTCAGGTAGGAATTCAAAATCTATCATATCTTGTTCGTGATTTAATTCATTGGTTATTATAAAATCTGGTCCATGCCACCAAAGTTTTGAATCCTGTATCTCCAAAGCATTAAGACCTCTGGAAATAATATCTGCGGGATTAAGTTCTGAAGGAACGTGTTTCCATTCGGTTACATTCGATAATTCTCTTATGGTTGTTACACGATTAGCTACAAACGTCTTCAACTGACACGGGTCAATTTGTAACCATGCCAAAACAATCGTGGAATCACTGTAAAGTATTGTCTGGGTTAATTGAATGTTCAATGTACGTCTTATAACATCTACTAATTTTGCTAATAATACTGCTGCTAACAGTTCTAATCGTGGTAGCGTACATTTTTTCTGTGGAGCCACCTTGGACTTAGCACATAAGAGATTGGAACATTTTTCACCTTTAGCATTTCCTGATATTAAATAAATACATGCTCCGTAAGCTCTTTCCGATGAATCACAAAATCCATGCAATTCAATAAATTCTGGTTGGTAACATAATATTTGCCTTTTAATAATGACTTGATTTATGTGCTGCATCTCTTCTAGAAATGTTAACCAAAGTTTTCCCAATTCCGGATCTAATTCTTTGTCCCATGCGATTTGTAGCTTCCATAATTGTTGCATAAATAATTTTGCTCTTATTATTGCGGGACCTATTAATCCAAGTGGGTCAAATATTCTAGAAATGGTAGCTAAAACTAATCTTTTTGTAACATATGTATGTTTAATTTCTAAATTTATTGCATAATTTAGTGTATCTGGTTCTGAAATCCATGAGAGTCCCAGGGTTTTCAAGTCTCTATTATCACGAATTTCAATAATTGTCTCTGTGTTGTTGCTATCTTCTGCTATTTTGTTTAAAATCTCCTTATCATTTGAAGACCATTTTCTTAAATGGAATCCTGCTGTTCCTAATATATAAGACATTTCCTTGTATATTTCTAATGCCTCCACTCTGGAATTCACACTAACGAGTAAGTCGTCCATGTAAAATGAATTTCTAATTAGTTCACAGATACGTGGATATTTATCTTGACAATCCACGGCTAATTGTCTGAGTACTCTTGTTGCCAAATAAGGTGCACTTGCTGTACCATATGTGACTGTATTTAAGTTATATAAATGTATTGCTTGATCATCATTAGCTCTCCACAAGATCTGTTGATATTTACGATCATCTGGATGAATCAATATTTGCCGGTATATCATTTGTATGTCTGCACTAAGTACAAAACTATGCAATCTTAATCGTAAGACTATAGCAAATAAATCATCCTGTACTGTGGGTCCTATCAATAATGTATCGTTTAATGAAATGTTCAAATCTGTTTTTGCCGATGCATCGAATACTACTCTGCATTTGGTAGTAGTACTACTTGATTTGAATACTGCATGATGTGGTAATATATATGACGGTTGCATCTGTTCAGTTTCTACATTGACGCGTTGTTGCCTCGTCATGTGGTTTAGTTGTTCGTATTCATTCATGAATTCTACATAAGTACCCTTTAAGGTTGTGTCCTTGCGAAATTTAGCTTCCAATGAATAAAATCGTTTGAATGCCATCGCCTTTGAGTTCCCTAAGTTAGCAATCTTTTCTAAAAAGGGCAATCTGACCACAAAACGTCCATTTGCGTCTCGCGTTGTGGTTTCAGAAAAATGTTGCTCACACAGTTGTTCAGTAGGTGATAAAAAACGTTTCTGTAGAATTTCTTCTAACTGCCAGAATCTTGTCAAATTCTCATCTAGAGTTTCATTTGAAATTTCTGTTGTAAAATTGCAAATTCGTTTTTTGCTTGCCTTCGATGGTGTGTTAATATTACCCGTAACTACCCAGCCTAAGAGCGTTTCTTGAAATACAGGTTTATTTTCTCCTAGTTTATACTGATTAGCAAGAAGTAATTCATAAAATAAGCTTGCACGTATTAAGATATCTATGGTACCTGATTTATCAAAATTAGGGACAGCTAACATGATGTCTTGGATAATCTAATGTATATTTATCAAATCCAAGGGGTGGCAAATTCTCAGTGATAGTTGGTAAAATTAAAAATGTTAAAGTTGCCTTAAACTTGTTGTCTCGTGATTCGATAATTGTTTTTGTTTTCTGGTAACTGTGGTTAATTCTTGATTTATCCCTGCTATTGGAATATGAATATCTTCGTGTTTTAACCTTAGTTTAGTACACAATGACTTTGTCATTATATTGCTCTGACTACCTGAAGCTAATAATGCTCTACATGTATGGGCTCTTCCTAGGTCATCATAAATTAAGATTTGTACCGTTGAAAGTAAAACTAAATTACGATTTGAACTACTATGTGCAATTTGAAGTGATTGTTGATTTTCTGCTTCGTTTTTGTTATTATCATGTTTATTTTCTGATTTCCTTTGGTCAATATTTGCTGTTGCACTCAAATGGCAAAGTTCTGTGGATCCATGCGTGTGCGTTTTGTTTCGTGTATGTGAGCTATTGGTTTGAATAGCAAGTTCATTTAACTCCGTTTCGTTTTGTAAATTTGTATCATTATTTTGATCTGAATTTGTTGAATGTGTATTAAAGCGTTTACGATATTCTTCATTATGTAATAAAGTATTGTGAGCCAACCCGCATTTTTTGCATTTTCTTGACCTGCAATCTCGCTGTGAATGCCCTGAACGTAAACAATTGGTACATAAAGACAACCTTTTTACTTGATTGTATTTTTCTTTCGCGTTTAATTTCATAAATTCCGGACATGCATAAATGTAATGATTTTGTTTACAATATTGGCAACTCCGGTCCTGATTATATTCTGTCATGGCAAAGTTTTGTTCTGCATATGTGTTCTTATAATCTTTGTTATAATTGCTCGATTGGTTTTTAATAAAACTTGGTGAACGCGAATTTTGTGTGCTTTGAGGGTATTTTTTGCTTGTTGTCTCTAATGTAAAGCATTTTTTGTTTAAAAACTTACTTAACTCATCAAAAGTTGGTATAGACCCTTCGTCGTCTAGAGAATTTTCCCATTCGCGATTAGTTATTGCGTCTAATTTTGATGTAATTATATATATTAATAATACATCCCATTCTTTTGTTGGTAGTTGCAACTTGTTTAAAGCTGATACATGATAATAAACTGTGTCAGTTAGTTGTCTCAATAATACAGGCGAGTCTTTTGTTACCGATCGAACAGCTGTTTGAGATGATTATTAATTATAATACGTTTGTTTTCATATCGTTTTTTAAGTAATTCCCATACAATTGC
This sequence comes from Dermolepida albohirtum, assembly GCA_031893035.1. Taxonomy (NCBI): domain Eukaryota; kingdom Metazoa; phylum Arthropoda; class Insecta; order Coleoptera; family Scarabaeidae; genus Dermolepida; species Dermolepida albohirtum. The sequence continues at coordinate 274,481 of JAVIWB010003025.1, read as the reverse complement.
ATAGTTGTCTGATGAAATTACATACGCTTGCACTAACCGTAACGCCTCATTTTTTAGACAAGATTTCAAATAGTAAAATTTTTGAATATCTGTTAAATTCACATTATCATGAATAAGTTGTTTAAAAGCGTCATGGAACGGTAACCAACCATCGTAATTTCCCACAAATACAGGTAAACTGATTGTTGGCAATCTTAAATTTGCTGTCAGATCACCCGTATTATTAGTATTTGATGAAACTGAACTTGTAATGTTTTGATTAACACTTTGTGCATTTGCATTAATAATTGATCTAGCCTTGCTGATAAGCTCAAAAAAACTATCTTCTATTTCTTGCCGCTCCGCTTCTTTATATATATATATATATATATATATATATATATATATATATATATGTATATATATATATATATATATATATATATATATATATATATATATATATATATATATATATATATATATATATATATATATATATATATATATATATATATATATATATATATATATATATATATATATATATATATATATATATATATATATATATATATATATATATATATATATATGTATATATATATATATATATATATATATATATATATATATATATATATATATATATATATATATATATACTGTTATATATATATATATATATATATATATATATATATATATATATATATATATATATATATATATATATATATATATATATATATATATATATATATATATATATATATATATATATATATATATATATATATATATATATATATATATATATATATATATATATATATATATATATATATATATATATATATATATATATATATATATATATATATATATATATATATATATATATGTATATATATATATATATATATCAATGATTTCTAACTTCGTTTGCACCTCTTCGAATGTTTCGAAATGTTTTTCAAGTTTTTCTAACCTTAATTTAACTAGGTATTGATCATTTATGTTGTCACTGCTTTCTAAAAAATGTTTGAATCTCGTTAAATGGCCTTTTAATATACCCCGACTTTGTATTAATTCTCTTATCTCGTCTTCTGTCATTTTGTGTTTTGTATATATACGTAAATGAGTGTATTTATTTTATGAATAAGATTGCTCGATTCAGATTGAATTTTATGAGGATATTAAATATGTAAGGAAAAGAGGACTCACCAATGTTTTTTGCTGCTTCTTTATATTGCTCGTATGTACGTGTTGTTTTTTGCTGATGTATGCGGTTCGTCTGGACCAAAAATATGTTCGTGTGTATGTGAGTGGACTGTATTTGTTTTCTTCGAGGTTCACATTGGTGTAAATGAATTAACTAATCTTACTTATGAGGTATGTATATATTGAATATTTAGGTTTCGATGGTAATAATAACACTTGCTACATTGACATTACATTATTCATTCTCGTTCACTGCGCGCATGCGCCTACTTCCTCCCTGGTGGTTAAAGCATCGTTAAAAATAAAAATAAAAATGCTGTAACAAACATAAAGCCAGTTGGGTAACATTAAGTGAGATAAAACAATGAATTCGTGAAGCAACTGGTATGTCGATGCGAACAATCGAAAGAAAGAATTGTTCAAAAAGAAAATGCTACAAATTCTGATAAAGATATTTAAAAGTCATGCTAAGAAGAGGCCAAGGCGAAAAAGTATCAGAAGCTTACTGGAATATCAATTAGGATGGCGCGAGATATTATTTATGACTTTCATAACACATGCGAACGACGCCTTACAGTATGGATAATTGGAATGTAATGAATCGAACACACAACGAAGAATAATTTCAAGAAATTTAGGATTGAAGTTGCGATGTACACAAAATAATACAAAGTATTAAAGAAAAAATTGATATACGAGCACTGAAAATTGGTTATTTGGCAAAAGTAAACACGTGACACGAATCGACACGTTGTATATATTGTCGAAGACTTACATTCACAGTGGTCATACACATTCCAGTTGAGCGATGAAAGTACAAAAGGTCTTTGCACACAGCAGGCAAGATGGATTTACTGATCTTCAAATCCGGCGTGAAAACTGGCGACTATCATTCCAATATGAATTCCAAAAGTTTTTGCACATGGCTACAATGGAAGCTTATACCAAACTTACCCACAAATTCCGTTTTCATGATAGAACCTACCATAATACACAAAAACCATGCTCCAAGAAGTAATAGTAAAAAGACGAAATGATTGAGTGGTTAACGCTAAAAAGAATTCCTTTCGATACTAGAATGTTAAAAATATAGTTCTACCAGCTAATTATGCGCTTTAAGGATCGATATATCGATACATAACGTATAAATTTGATGAACTTCTACAACGCGAAGGATATACATTTTGAGACTTCCATCATATCACTCCGATCTCAATCCTATCGAGTACAGCTAAGAACAATGTCGCAGCAAACGTAAGTTTTAAAATAGAAGAAGTTCGTAAAATCGCCTAAGAAGAATTTTCAAGAATTTTTCAAGAAGATTGGGAAGACCGTTGTAAACATGTAACTAATATTGTAAATAAATATTTGGTGCTAGAAATATTAGTTGATGAAACGACAGAGAGTTTAATTATTAATGTAATAATTATAGTGACAGTGACGATGACAACTTAGATTCCGAAGAAAATTAAATTTTTGGTTATATCTATTACAAAACTGTAATTATTCTTGCACATATTATTCTAGAAATGAAATTATAATGTTAGTAATAAATAAATATACTATTTATAAATTAACCAGTCATTTTGTTATTACCAATTTTGTGACTACTTTATTAATGTTTAATTCTAAATAGTTATTTTGTACCAGTTATTTATAAATTCATTAATGTTACCTCCTAATTATGATAAAGCTGCTGTATTCTTTTCAGTTATTATTACATGATTTGACGTCGGCATATGGATAAAAGAAACACTAACTCAACATATCAAGTATATCTGCAACATATGCAAAAAATTAAGTTTGCGTTATCTAACACGTCTATTTTTGATTAGTACACTAATGTTTGCTGAGAGGGCAAAGCAATTGTTATTTTAATGAAACTTATGAGGCAGGTTCTTTAACCAACAAATTCGTACAGTGAAAGTTTCCAAAAAAATCGGATATTACCCACTAGCACTATCTATACGACTTTGTCAAATCTAAATTACGTGTTTGGTAATCGTTAATCAGTTTCTCTATCAGTCAGTATTAATGACGTTTCATTCTTCTATCTCTATACTATGAGAAAAACCTGCGTATGGGCACCAATTGAATTTAAAAGAGGACGGATCGTATCCTTATGGAAAGATACATTTTAAATGCGGGAAATACAGAAACGAACTGGTCATTACAACATCGCTATTGTAAAAGTATAATGAAAAAGACTTTAAGAAGCAAGATTCACTAAGATCGGGATCTAGGGAACCACGAAGAACAACAAACGGCACAATAGTAATGGATAGTAACACGACATTCAGTTCTACACACCTTTGGTTACTTGCCGCCTTTTCATTCTTACAAAGGATATAGTTCAAGAAAAGACAATAGTGGAAGCAATATTACTGAAAACTCGCCTTTAAGATGAATCTAGGTTTTGTCTAATATGATTCCGTTTCCATATTTTGACAATCGTTTTCTTTTTTATCATTACTACATTTATTTGAGTATAATAGACTTTCCTATTTGAAAAATTCAGTCTTAACTTGCACTGTCCTTGCAATTATTTCCTCGTTTTTTGTTTTGAAATATATATTTTTTGGAATATTGTTTTAACTGGAATGAATAATAGTCGAAAATGACTCACTAGAGGAAATTTGCCAAAAACTATTAAACTAAAACAAGGTTGCATCTTATTTCAGGATATAGTTCTAAAATTAAAAGAAAAGTAACAATCTAATTCAAATTACAATATTCTAAGCTTATATTTTTTTGTTAGATCTTTTTGTTGTTTTTGTTTCGTTTAAAATTAGAATTGTACATATAACCTAATTTTAATGGATGATTTTTTTATGAAGAAAAGCTAATGTGGATGTTATAAGAATTTATGAAGTCATTCACTCTTACGGCAACTAAAAAATTCAATGAAGTTAATTTAAACCAGAATAAAATCAGTAAAGCGGTCGAACAGAGAAGTCAAAAAATGTACTAAACTCGATCTATCCTAATTGGTCCGTATATAATCCATCGCGTACTGAGTGATGTAATGTTTGAATTAAAGAATAAATAGCCCAGAAATTAAAAGTTAATATCTATATACATGCTATATGGTTACTAAGATGTTTTGGATTAAAGAAAGCTTCACATTGACTTTTGATTTTATGTCAGTTGATAAATATGGCTTTTACCATCCTATATGTTTAAAAATTGGCAGGGGATATATGTATATGCCGTGAATTTTCAAAAACGGAAAATTTTTAATTATAAAAGTTGCAATTTGTTCTTTTAAATTTTAGATGACCCAGTACATTTTCACCCTTCTCTGTTTTTTAACATTTTTAATTTTGCAGAGAACAGCTCTGCAAGATTACTAAGATTATTTCATTATTAGATATATGATAATTGTATAATTTTTTTAATATGTTCGTTGATAGTTGTCGTTCCAATATTTCAATTATTTTTCAAAAGAAGGTATGTACATCTTCCAATAATTAAAGTTTTGTATTTTAAATTTGTAATTGTTTATATATTATACCTTTTTATAGAGAATAAATTTTCTTTATGTACAAATATATATGTATTTCTCTTTATAAAGATATACGTTTGCAACTTTACTTGCAATAATTATTATTCTACGTTCATAACTAAATTATAATAAAAAGTTGTTTCTTTATTTATATCCTATTATACAGAGTAACATTGAAAATTTGGTGTGTTTGGACTAGAGTTGGCACTGCGAGCATTTAAAAAAAAGTGCAAGAGATTTCGCACAAAATAAATGTAAATAAACATTCACCTAAGGGGATAAGATCAATTAAATATTCTCTGCATCAGATATGTTTCAACAGTTTCTTCATGTAACCGTGTTCACCGTGAGGAATAAACGTTCTTACATGCAGATAACAACCGTTCGACATCTAATTATGAAGTGTCTGTTAAGTATTAACAAATATTATTTTAATAATGCAAGTATTTATTTATTAGATGTCGAACGATACTTCTGTAATATAAGAATATTTATTCCTCATGATAAACACGGTTAGATAAAGAAAATATTGAAACATATCTGATGCTGCAAATATTTAACCGATCTTACCCACTTTCTGTATTTGCATACTTAACATGCTGCTTAAAAGGGTAAGTGTTTATATATATTTGTTATCTGCCAAACCCCGTGCACTTCCTCGAAGCAGTTAGGCCGAAAATATTTTTTTTAAATAAAATAATAAGAGTCTCAATAATATAGAATACCAAACCTTATTAATTGGAATATGTAAACCTGTTCAACAATAGTAGTATGAGAACATTAAAACCTTAATATTTACTGTATAATCGCAAAATAGACAGAATTCAAAAATTTTAAATTTATCGCTTTGCTAATAATATATCTTCACAATGAGTGGAGAAATGTTACTTATTTATTCGTAATTAACTTTTATTTATAACCTTCCGGTTTGAAAAAATAAATGGAGAAAAAGATGTATAATTAAGCTCATAAAACGGCTAGAATAACTAATGTCATAAATTAAGGTACTTCAGAATTATTATGTATGTTCACAAATATTAAAAACCCGATTTATATCATAATAGAATCTTTGCTTCAATGAATGTTGAATAATATTGTCTTTCATTGCATATTATTGTGGGTATATTTCTTAGTCATGTTGGTATAGATAGTTCGCGCACAGTTATATTATATATATTATAAAATACGAACGAAAATATTTACTAGAAGTTTCTCTAGAACATATATTTTCGACTTAAAAATCGTATGCATGTAAGGTCATTATTTACCTTTATTGAGATAATCTAAAAATACAAAATAATATATCAAGAAATTGATTCACAAATTTGAATATAATCTTACTAATGCAGTTTACGTGACCTGTAACTCCACGTATACGTGATATGTTCTTCCTAATCTACTAAATATTATTATTAAACATGTCATATTCTCTTATAACAACATCAAACATAAACAATCTAACAAATAATATATTGATTTCTAAAACAACATTGTCGTGATAAAATTTAGTCGTTTATTTCCGGATTATAAGGACGTAATTACAAAAAATAATATTTAGAGAGTGATTATTTATGTATTCGAATATTATTAAACTCAACACATAATGAAGGTAAATTTGATGGAGCCTGTGGTTGATTAACTTAATCACTTAAAGTTGATATATAACTCCTTTCCACATTAATTTTCGTATTCTGTGTACGTATTTTGGCAACTAAGTTGTCATCATCAGCAGATAATTAAACATTGTCGTATCTGGAAACTACGGCAAAGACCTGCACGATATAAATTCTGTACACGATCTGTACCGTCAAAAGCCGTAACGCACACTCTATATATTCGTTTCACATAATTTGTAAAGAAATTGTATTCTAGTCTTCTAGTACCTGCATGCATTCCACACTAATTTTCGTATTCTGTATACGTATACAGAACACAAAAATTAATGTGGAATGAGGTTATACATATATCAACCCCAAATGATCAACACATAATTATAATTTGATGATATGAAAATAATATATTGCTTTATATCTATTGAAGATGAGAAAACGTGTTATGTAAAAATATCAAAGTAGTTAGAAGCTACCTAGTCAAGTCATAAATACTGGTACACAACTGAACGCACTCATTAGGAATGCAACACTGGGCGCATCCATTTTGTATTGATTGCGATTTGATAGTCGAAAATCGTATTGTTGTAGTTGGCCTACTAAAATGCAACATGGAAAAAGGCGATATCTGTAGGACGTTGCGACCGCTTGGAATCACTCGCAATTTTGTGTATCGTGCTGTGAAGTTGTTTGAGGATACTGGTGGAGTACGAGGCCGTTAAAGATCCGGCCGTCCACACACTGTGAGAACTCCGAAAGCGATCAAAGCTGTGAAGAAACGAATCGACCGAAAACTGCTGCGAAAACAGAAAATCTTGTCGTGGGAAATGCAAATTTCGCAAAAATCCATTATCTCGCATTATCAAAGAAGATTTGGGACAAGCGAAAATCGAAAGCTTACTTACTTAGCCGGTACGCGAAGATCGCTCACCGACGAATTATGTTTACTGATGAGAAAATCTCTACTGTAGAAGAATCGTTCAATAAACAGAACCATCGTGTGTATGCTCGGTTATCCAGAGAAGCGTCCCAACTCATCCCGAGGGTTCAAAGAGGCCATCATCCCGTGTCTGTAATGGTATGGTGGGGAGTGAGCTACGATGGCGTTACGAAGCTCCATTTTTGCGAGAAAGTAGTAAAAACATCGGCTAAAGTATATCAATCGACCGTCTTGGAACCATTATGAAGCGTCTCAACCAATCAATATTCACCAATAAGCTATGGACTTTCCAGCAAGACTCTGCTCCAGCTCACAAAGCAAAAACGGCTCAATTGTGGCTCCTAAACACCGTTCTGGACATCATATCAACGGATAATTGGCCAGCTGGTAGTTCATATCTCAAACAGTTGGATTACAAGTTGTGGTCCGTATTAGATGGCATGACTTGCTCTACGCGACACCCAAATATTGAGTCCTTGAAGCGAGCCCTTGTCCGTGCAGTGGACAATTTCTGCATGCATGAAGTGCGTCTCGCGATCGATGAGTGGCCACATCGTGTCAAGTCGTGCTGGAAGGCAAATGGATGTCATTTCGAATAAGTTGTTCTAAGATTTGTAACCATTGAATAACCCGATAATAACAAAAAAAAAATTTAAATATTAATTCGTTTTCATTTGGCGTCGATTTTCTATGTACCAGTATTTATGACTTGACTAGGTATATGCATGGTATACAATATTTATCTTTTTTGTATGCCTCTAATAAACGTGTGCATTATCTATAATATTTATATTAACAGCAACAAAATAAAACAAAGCTAATACTTTTAATGAATGCTCTAGTATCAATTATTATTAATTACAAAATTATCATCGGCACTTATGCCGTTGATCGGATAAGAAAAATAGCAACTCATCGCTAGTTTCATCGTAGAAAAACTTCCCATGTTTCTCCATTTTTCTTCCGCTTCCACTTTTACACTGAGTACTAACCAAATTCTAACTAAATTAAATAAGTACATATTAAATTTTATCTTTTCAAATAAGTGTATAAAGAATTCGATATATTTTGTTGTTCATATTGAGAGTATTTCAGTTTGATTAAAATATTTCATATTTCAAATTTTCGTATGTTAAGAATTAAGAATTAGATATATTAACTATGAAAATCATGGAAAGTATATACCTACAACATCTGGTAACTTTAACTTCATTAATAATTTCTACCGAAATTCAGCAAATATTATTATATTTGAATGGTGAATACTTAGTCGAGAAATTGTTCATAGAGCACTTCGTCCATTTTATGGTCACCATAATCGGCCTAGTGAACAAGCAATTCGTACAGTTATTGATCGTTTTCGCGCTAATTTTACTCTTGTCGATTCAAAACCATCAAGACGAAGAAATGTGCGTACCGAAGAGACTATTGCTGCTGTAGCGAGAAGTTTTGAAGAAGACGCCGAAATGTCGATTCGTCATCGTTCTCAACTTGTTGGCCTTTGTCCTTCGACTACGTGGAAAGTTTTACGTAAGGACCTTGGTTTATGTGCCTATAAAATACAGCTCGTGCAAGAATTGAAGCCAAACGACCATCGTTTGCGTCGCATTTTTGCTGATTGGGCTCATTTGAAACTCGCCGAAGATGAGCATTTTTATCAAAGAATTGTGTTTAGTGGCGAAGCTCATTTCTGGCTAAATGGCTACGTCAATAAGCAAAATTGCCATATTTGGAACGAAGACAATCCTCAAACCGTTAGCGAATTACCATTACATCCATTAAAATTGACTGTTTGGTGCGATTTACACGCTGGCGGCATCATCGGTCCTTATTTCTTTCAAAATGAGGAAAGAGCTGCCGTTACGGTGAATAACACACGCTATCGAGCCATGCTGACTGAATTTTTGTTTCTAAAAATTAATCAGATAAACATCGACGATATTTGGTTCTAACAAGGCGGCGCAACTTGCCATACAGCCCGCTTAACAATCGATTGATTGCAAAATCAATTTGGTGACAACTTTATTTCCAGAAATGGTCCTGTTCACTGGCCCCTTCGTTCACGCAATTTAACGCCTCTGGATTACTTTTCATGGGGCTATGTTAAGTCATTGGTTTATGCCGACAAACCAGCAATTCTTGAAGCATTGGAAGCCAATATTCAAGCCACGATTGACGCCATACGACCAGATTTATTGGAAGAAGTAGTCCAAAATTGGGCTGATCGAATGGACCATGTAACCGCGGCGAACATATGCTGGAAATCATATTTAAAAAATAAATGCCATGAAATTATCTACCAGATTATAATAAAAAAAATTTCATTCCAACAATATTTCTGTCTTGTATTATCATTTAAAGTTCTCAAGCTCTTAAAAAAACACTCTATATAACATATTGTCTCGTTCTTGTAAGGGCTGATTACATTTTCAATTATTTTTGTAGCTTATGTTTTACCGCAAGATGTATCTGCAATTACACCTTTATCTAAATTTAAGCTTTACATTAGACTGAACGAATAATCAGCTACTGTACTAGGGCTACCGCTGTAGTTTACTACAAGTAGAAACATATTAATTTAGTGTTTGCACACAATAAAATTGAGCTATATTACTAATATTTTTCTTATATATCATGTGTTTAAGTTTTCCCGAATTCCCGCAAGTGTGTATAATCACTAGAGCAAGGCTTCTAAGAGAAAAGGTTACCCTTTCTACTAGGAATCACAAAACTTTCAAAAAGTTCAAGGGTACTAAGTACTAAGCATGTGTCTTCGGATATACATATGTACTGAAATCCAACCTACTTTCAGAATATTAGCTTAAGTTTCGCCTAGAGTTTGGCTGTAAGACCACTATGTTGAGTGTTACCAACAGTATAATTGCAAGCACTGTCAAAGGAAGGCTACTGATACTATTACTTGATTTTAGCAAAGCATCTAATACTGTTTCTAATAACATGATTCTAAGAAATTACTGAGAAACTATCTTTCAAATCGGTATGAGTCTGTTTAATTATCAAGCGGTGTTTAGGACATTGGCATTTTCAGGAATCCAACCTTCGTCAATTCAATTGTTATTTTCTATATATATTTGTAATATATATCACAGTATTAACATATAACATTCTTTCGAGTTTTCACAGTTTCTTGAGCCTCTGGCTAGGATCCAACTATATCTGAATACTATAGCAACCTTGTGTATGAGATCTTCTTTGGGCTTGAACCCTGCAAATCGACAGTAATGCTGTTTCGGAAGATGGGGTACGTGGCCAGGTGGACAGAACGGGTTCGGTTACAGTTAAAGGTAACCGCCTCGCGGTTACGCAATATGCCTAAAACCAGAGCTTTTTTAGAATATTATAATTTGTTTAAAACTGTTTGCAAATATGGTAATTGATTTTTTTTTTGTATTTTCACAGGTTTCCAACTAGATATCAGTATAAAACCCATGTCCCGACGCTGCTTCCAAATATATTATATAAAGAATGCAGAACTACTGTCTTATATATATTATAGTCATGAATATGAATTATTTCGGCATTGTTTTCCATTTACAGTTTATAAATTGTACGACAGTGTCCCTTATACAAGGATAGCCGTTTATATTTCGGGTATAACAAATAAAAATTTTTTATTATCGGAAATAGTTTTAATGCTTTTCGAAATATTCTCCTTGAAAATCAATGCACTTTTGCATTCGTTTAAACCAATCTGAAAAGCATTGCTGCCACTGTGAAGGCGGTATCTCCAAAATATGAGTTTTGAATGCCTCAACTGTCTCTTCCGACGTAGAAAACCGTTGACCACGAAGTTTATTCTTCACGTGTGGGAACAAAAAGAAATCACAGGGTGCTAGATCAGGGCTATACGGCGGATAGCTCATCAATTCAATGTTTTGCCCCGTCAAATATTCAAGTGTTTGAATTGACCTGTGAGAGCTCGCATTGTCATGGTGGAGAATGATCTGTCGTTTTCGGTTTGTTTTCCTTATTTTTTCAGAAGCTTTTGGCAGACAAATAGTTGTGCACCATTCGGAATTGACCGTTCTACAACTCTCTAAAGGCACGGTTGCACCGTAACCGGTTTTTTCGAAAAAACAGGCCACCATTGTTTTGATGTGCTTCGAGGGCGAACAACTTTTGTTGGTTTTGGCTCATCTTGGAATACCCACACAATCGACTGCTGTCGAGCTTATAAGTATAGATCCAAGATTCATCACCTGTGACGACTTTATATATGTTCTTTGAAGTATCGCCATTGTATTTTTGTGCATTTCTTGGCACCTATCGACGCGAGTCCGTTTTTCAGCGGTTGTCAAATCATGTGGTACCCAACGTGAACATAGCTTCTTAACGGCTAAATGTTCATCCAGGATCTTATGCACGCCGGTGATACTAATACCTAGAGATGCCTCGATCTCACGATATGTCACATGACGGTCTTGCATTACCAACTCAGACACAACAACATTTGTGGGACGACCTTCACGAAATTCATCGTTCAATGAACGCCGTCCAAGTTTGAAATGACTATACCAACGATATACTGTAGTTTTCGATGGTGCTTCATTACCGTATAAAGAATTCAGCTCGTTGATGCATTCTTTTTGAAGAGCAGTGTTATCCAACAGATGCTGCGAATGAGAACTAAACTCTTAAATATGTATTTTCTCATTGAATCATTTTTGGAATGACTCTTAAACTTTTTTTTTGGTTAATATGCATAAAGATTTTTTCTCTTTCAAGGTCAAGTGGATGGAAGATTGGACACAACAAAGTTTCCATAATTCAAACTTGCGTCTTGTAATCTGTAATTTGCTAATTTTAGATTGTATTTAGCATTTTATTTTTATACGACTTAATTCTAAGTTTTTTTAATATGTTTATATATATTTCATAAACAATAGTTTCTATTCAATATATATATATGTATATATATATATATATACGAGGATAGTTTGACAAGTAGTGAGAATGACACATAGGTGGCGCTCTAATTGGTAAAACAAATGCACTGTAATTTAGGTTGGCTTTTTATATGTTTACATTCCGATACTTAGATAAATCGGTTGATTAGTTTATTTTTGACACCCGATTGAAAAAGAAGCAACACGTCGTTTAATTAAAATGGAAAAAGCAGAGTATCGTGCGGTGAATAAATACTTCGTAATTAATGGTTTGAAAGCTACCGAAATAAAAGATGAGTTACGGGAAACATTAGGTGAATCTGCTCCATCATCCGCCATAATAAGTAGATGGGTAAATGAATTTAAACGTGGTAGAACAAGCTGTGTTGATGAAGCGTACTCTGGAGAACCCAAAATCGTGACTTTTAAAGAAATGATTATAAAAATCCATAATATTATTACGCAAGATCGACGACTCAAAGTGAGAGAGATAGCAGACATGGTAAACATTTCAACAGAACGCGTACACCACATTTTAACGAAAGAATTGGGCCTTTCCAAGCTTTCGGCAAGATGGGTGCCGCGATTGCTTACGACTGATCAAAAGTTCACTCGTTTGCGCATTTCCAATGAGTGTTTGGACGTTTATAAGCGGAATCCGGTTGATTTTGGTAGGCGATTTGTTACTTGCCATGAAACTTGGATACACTACAGTACACCCGAAACTAGACAACAGTCGAAACAATGGTTAGAACGTGGTTCTGCACCTCCAAAGAAAGCGAAAACCACTTTATCGGCAAACAAGGTCATGCATCAATTTTTTGGGATTCAAAGCGCATTTTGCTCATTGATTACCTTCAGAAAGGTGCCACAATAAACGGAAAATATTATGCAGAACTTCTACAAAAATTAAATGTTGAGATTTGTGCTAAACGGCCAGGAATGGCAAAGAAAAAGATTCTGTTTCACCAAGACAACGCTCCCTCGCATACCAGCACAGTTGCGATGTCCAAAATCCACGAGTTGCATTTCCAATTAGAACTGCATGCGCCTTATTCTCCGGATCTAGCCCCTTCCGACTTCCACCTTTTTCCAAAATTGAAAACGGCACTAGGTGGAAAGAAATTTTCGTGTAACGACGTAAATGGGTATTTTGCAAGCCTTCCGGAATCGCATTTTAGAGATGGCATAAGGGCATTGGAGCACCGTTGGAATAAATGTATTGCTAGGAGAATATATTGAAAAATAAAAATTATTTTGCTTTTAAAAAATTCGTTTTTCTTTTCCATTCTCACTACTTGTCAATCTACCCTCGTATATATATTTCATTTGCAAAAATGTCAGTTACATTAATTTTAAAACTTCCGACTAAATTACGAATATAACAATTTGCTGGATTTAATGCAAAACGTCAAATACTATTTCCAGTTGCTAAACTGAAAATCACTTTAGCAACTACTTTACTTCGTGGATGATTTCTTCTCATCACTTTCTCCTTAACTAAACTCTTTATTTAACGCATATACATATGTCCGGCCGGAAAATCAAGTATCATATCAGACAGATTTTTGTGTAAATGTAATTATGTAAGTTTACATACTTGTTGCGATTAAATTAATTACGATTATTATTTTGTATTATATGTTGGGCTTCGTTTTATCTGAGAATTAATTTATTTGAAAATTTACATTTCCGCATTACATTTTTTATAATAAATATAATCGATTGTTTGGAATTGAACAGTTTTCAAACATCCTTATAAAAACTACTCCTATTGACGCGAACACTACAATTTTGTACTAAGAAGGCAATCTACTAATTTGAATTTATTATAGTAAGCATAATTTTAAAAACATTGCAGATATCAGCAGTTGGAACGTAGTAACCGCTACGTATGTTCTTAATTAATTAATAAAATGATTAATAAATAAAAAAAGACAACGGATGTAATAGTACAAAATACGATATAAATAAATATAAAATAAATAAAATATAAAATACGACTGAAACATATGCATTAAATTTGAATGCATCAGTAGTAAAGATCTCGACAAAAATAAAACTATTCCAATATTAGATCAAATAATGTACATACATATATGAGGTATGTATATATACTAGAACTATATCAATCTATGTATGTTTAAACATACCTTACACTGTTTTTACAATCTTGGTACAAAACTACGATATATTTAACCTGAGATTCAAGTGATCAAATAAATATTAAAAAGCTGTTGAATGAAAGTGCTTTAATATTAGCGAATATATAGGAAAAGAAGGATAGCTACATTAATACCTAAAATTGTCTCTCCGATAAAGCGAAGAAAACACGGGTATACGATATTATCCAAAGAAGAATAGACAGAAAAGGAAATAGGAAACACAATGTATATAGTGTCAATATGGTAAAACGTAAATCAGATCCTGGACGGGTTTATAGATACAAGCGCGAGTTGTTGCAATATATCTTCCAATCGACGGATTAATTTATTAAATGGCTACATATGTATGTACGTGGCTTCCTTTCTTAAAATCGTCTACGGGGAAAATTCCAACACTTTAGAGAACTAATCACACTGCGATCACCTCGCTTATTTGTTAGTCAGTGAACGATGCTTAACTTCCCAGGGCAGGGGTGAAGGGTAAAAGAAGAAGAAAAGTTCTAGAACAATCCATAAGTCAGTTCGAAGCGAATACGATAAAGAAAACTCAGAAGAACACGTATAACCAGGTGGAGCTAGGTAGGAGCAAGATAGCTAGATCATACGACATAAGTACGACATCGCAAAAAGGTGAATGCGTTAAGGAGTTTAATTTCCCACTATTTTAGAAGTGCATAAACAACTCTTAAATTTAAGGACTAAAATATTAACTAAATGAAATAATTTACAAAGAAATATACAAATGTATATGTAACGTAAAAAAAGGTTAATCGGTGATCGGAATAAAACGTTACAATAAAGGTATGCGAGTATATATAAACAGAATAAATATATATGCTATATAGGGTTTTCGACATTAAAAGGTGCAATAACATAAAATATACGTAGGGTGATAATTGAAGTGTAACACAGTGTTTTTCAAACCCAATATGCTCGTCTAAGAAGTATTCAAATCTATTTTTATACTGTCGGTTTTGTGTACACGATCTCGCTTTCCTTCGGTATTTTCTAATGATGCTATCAATGGACGTTTCATTTTATGCCATGTTTTCAATCAAATTAAAATGTATGACCTAAAGTCAAAATGTGTCACTTGAAATCAACACTTTGAAAGAGTGGTGGTTTGTCGTAAGTATTGCACGTTTTCGCATCCTCAAATAATTTCGGAAAACGAGCGAGTAAAGAAGTGGTAACATGTAAATAGATAATTGAAATATAAATTAAAACTTTTAAATGCGGACAGGTGAAACTACAATCAGACAATACCGAATATGCGTTTTAACAAGAGTTGCTTGCATTAGTTTTACAACACAAACGCTATTAAACTAATATAGCCGAAGCTATGTTCAGGTAGAATTGTATGTGTTTTTAATGGGAATAGTGTGTAGTTTATGTTGTGTAGACGTATGTATCTTTAATTGCTTACGTCATATAAATTCTGTTAAAAATATATTGTCTGTACCTTTTATATTCTATGAATACACATATTAAATTCATTAGAAGACCTATGCCAAATTTACACTTATAACAAAATATTGAATTCGGACATAAAAAACGTAAGTGGCTTTATTGTAGTTTAAGAAGAGAGCTGCCTTGATTTCCTTTCTTTTTTATAGTGTTCACTGTTACTCTATCGAATATAAATTTTTATATGTTTCAATTTCTTATTCAAAACGCCTTTAAATATTTCTTAAAGGATGCTATTAAAAAGTAGCCATGGCATGTTTAACGTATTATAGTTATTTTTACGAGTGTAGTTATAACATCTACTTGTTTTACTAGGAGCTGCCACTGTATAGAAACATAATCAGAATAATTAATTAAACTATTTTCAAAATGTTTTTATGCTGTTATGCTTTTATATAGCAATAAAAGAACATCCATTGCATCTCAGTACTCTTCCCATCCCCCTCCTCTATTCAGTTGGCTAATAGTGATAACAATGGAGAAGTACCATCAGTTTTTTAAATACATTTTTATAAAGGAATAACTTCTATCAGAAAAAAGTGTTGTTAGTGCTAAAGAGCGTATAAAAGTAAAAATAAATATTCTGTAAAGAGAGAATTATATCGAGCCTCTATTATGTCCTAATTTAGTTTTATGAAATCATTGTGAACGTAAATTGCAATAACAACGTAAGAAGAAATTAACTATGTGAGCGGTGTATAAACTTAATTGACATTTACTCGTGACACTAAGGAAGTCACATGTACTATCCAACATTCACGTTTCCCGTTGAAATCGTACTACTCTGATACCTACTTTGTGAAACAGAAGAGAAGGGGCCGCTAAGCAACTACAAGGCTGCTGCTACGACGGGATAATTGTCAGTCGGTCATAGCGGCCGGTAAATACAATACGTTTAATTAAATTTCTTCCAGGAACAAAATCTACTTTTCTCTAAACTGAAAAACACACGTTCCGTTTGGGTATACCTAAACAACGTTCCTGTTTTTACAATATTTGATTTGCGCGTGTTGAAATTAATCTGTAGTCCTGGAGAATTACATTAACGCCGGTATGGAGAAGGAAGGACATCAACCGGAGTCTTTGGCAACAGTTACCATTAAACCGGACTATGCTCCTTCTGAAACTTATTCTTCCGAACCGCCACCTGTAAGTATTTTACTTCACACACAGAAAACATTTTAATCCGCAAGCACTACGACTTTTTACAATACAAAAAACTATTTATAGTATGATTTCGTAATGCTAATTATTGTCATTTCATAATTTACATAACTTCACATAATTCATTTTACTTTGTCACATAT
This sequence comes from Dermolepida albohirtum, assembly GCA_031893035.1. NCBI lineage: Eukaryota > Metazoa > Arthropoda > Insecta > Coleoptera > Scarabaeidae > Dermolepida > Dermolepida albohirtum. The sequence goes on along the minus strand of JAVIWB010003025.1, from coordinate 257,377 downwards.
TTTCTTCATTAATATTAAAATAATAAGTTTCGCAACCAAATGATTGCGCGAAAATATAGTAAAATAGCGATTTCAATTCTAGCGTAGACAATTAACTTTTCAATAATTATTCTAATCGTCACAGCTGAAAAATCACTTAATATCGTTGAATGTATACTAGAGTACGTAGTTTTATTTTAACATAGGCGAATAAGTAGTAGAAAATGGATTACGAAATCTAAATATGGCGTTGTTACTGCTCTCTCTTCGAACGTACTAAGTACATTTGAATAGATATTTATGATACGATTAATACGCTCACATAAATGATGCAGCAAAAGGCAAAATTATTTGATATATATACGTACAGTCATATTAAATAACATATTTTACATACATTCTGCGACGTATTTAATGAAAATGGTATTTACACAGGCACGACCTTCAAGTTTTATTTGCAATATTCGCTTAAAGTTAGCGTTAATATATACATTAAATAAATGTCATACAAGGATAGTAAGTTTGTATAAATAATACATATCAGTATTCCAAAAGCGAATAAATTGATGGTAATTATACATACGAATTTTAAAATATTTTATTTAAAGATTCGACATTAATCACAGTCACTACATTAAGAGAATGTTTACTATGGAAATAAAATTTTCAATTTATTTAGTAGATGTTAATATGTAGTATGTAATGACTAAAAAAATATGTTTTAGTCATATCTCATACTCACACAATATCAAATAAATACTTCATACGCTTCGATTAGAATACACACAAACATATGACGTTGTTAATTAAAAATAGTTTTCTTCCTCGTTTTACCCTAGAATCATTGTGAGAATCAATATTCAGCTCTTCATACTACCAACTTTTTCTGACAGTAAATCTTAGCTGCATGTATAATACATGTACACATACACATATGTATAATAACTAACCTACTACTTTTCTACTACGTTTCTTAAACGTTTATGTTCTCTTTAGTTGGCAATAATATTTCAAAATTAATTTCATTTGCGAGTATGTAATGATAGAAACCTGTATAATAGGAGAGCTCAATTTATTAAGATAATTAAAATACCAACAGATCCTAAAATGTACAAATCGGTCGCAAAGTACCTACATCGTTCGATAGTAAAACAGCTACAAATATAAAAAGTTTGATAATTTGTGGGAGCGTGATTCAAAGCACACAATTCTGAGTCAGCCAAATAAAGTGAACTATTCGAAAGAAAGGCCAACATTACATTAAAACAAACCCAAAATCGCTAATCGTGGGATACACGAAAATAATATTCTATAAATTAGTGTATTGGTCAAATTTCTTTTGTCGCAACTACGTGTTAATAAGTGTTTACTTTGAACACAGGAAAATTTAAAGTGCTAATGGAGTAATGTAATCTGCACATTTTTTTGCTTTTGTTCGTCAACAAAAACCATGGATAGTGTCTGGCGAAAGATTGATCCACAGATCCATTAAACATCCGATTAAGGTAGATATGTGGAGCTGCTTCACTGCTGCTAGTTTAAACAGACGCTTAAAGATGAAAAATTGTCGTCTGCTATAGGAGAATAATGGTCCACAACTTCCTATAACACACTGTGTATTCTAGAAGAATGAAAATAATGTTCAAGTCGTACCTCTACAGAAACTCTATAGAAAATGTGGGCCATAATGAAATACAAACTTTGCGAACAACTAATATTTATTTTAAAAACAACTATGCCAAAAATTAGCTTCCAATATGTCGACCAATCAAATTTCGCTTTGCTATTTCATAACATATTTCAAATAATTTCTAAATTATCAATATCTTCCAAATTAGTAGAAAACAGCACATTAAATACTTTTCCAAGTGCAGCTTAAATTAAATACGAATTTATTCAATTCCTATCGTAAAACCTTATTATCTCTCCTTGAAACCAAACCAGAGTTTATGATTCAAACTGAATTTTACTTTTCTGAAAATTTGCAAATCAACTTTCTACACAATTCTCGTTTATAAGTTTAACTCTAAAATATTTCTACGCATTGTTCTTTTTTTAAATTTCATAAATCATTGTACTTCAAATAAATTTTATCGACACACATTTTTCCGGTTTTCAAACACAACACGCACTAACGATTGCGATTTGAATATGGTAAATATTGTATAGGTATGTAAATATAGAGTAAATATAGAAGTAAGTAATTTTAACCCCACTTTTCAATTCAAAGATTGACTGGTAGACACCATATTTGTATAAGTATGTAAAATAATTAGAAACTATGCATGTCAGCCATCTGAAAGTTTATCTTCAAACGTTATTGGGTGCGATCATATATAACAATGCCGAGTAAACGAGAAACAATTTCTTCTCTAACGGATATAAATTTATAACTTACCGTTAGCAGTTAGTAGCTATATTCGATTTTTTGCACCGCCATGTGTTCAACTGCCAAACAACATACTAAAGCCTAAACCAACATATTAAGTTTGGGAATTCATCGTGCGCCATTAGCTATGTAATCATTGAATACTTTAAATGGTTATATCAAAGACTGAAAGTTACTTGCTAGGGGCAATTTTGCTTATGAGCCTTATTAAAATAATGTATTTAAATATGAAAAAACTATTTTAACTTTATATTGTTTTCGTCAATGACAGAATTTCAAGTATTTGTAAATAGAATAAATATCGATTTATATATACTTACACATATGTACATACGAGGGAGCGTTTTTATATTCGCGGAATGAGCGGGTTGTAGAGGGGTGAGTATGCGCATTGGGGGCGTGGCCTGTGCAGCGACTCATGATTCATATAAATACGAAGTTTCATTGTCATTAGACAGTTACTCTTTGAGCTATCGTCAACCAAGTAACATAATCAGGAGTGAAAAGTGAAATATGGAAAAAATCGAATATCGTGCCGTTATAAAGTTCCTTACCAGGCAAGGAAAATCAGTCGCGACCATAATGAATGAGATGTCATTGGTTTACGGCGACTCTTGTCCAGGAAAAACCATGGTGTACAAGTGGCATAGTTTATTTAAACAAGGAAGGGAATCCCTTGAAGACGACCCGAGGCCGGGCAGGAGCATTGAGGTGACCACGCCAGCACTTATCCAAAAAGTTGAACAAATTGTACTCGAAGATGCTCGACTAAAGAAGAAACAACTCGCAGAAATAGTTGAAGTATCCGATACAACAATTTTTAAAATCCTACACGATCATCTCGGCATGTCTAAGGTCAGCGCAAGATGGGTGCCGAGAATGCTCACGCCGCCGCAAAAACAACAGCGCGTAGAGTGTTCGCGTGCATTTTTGGACCTATGTAATGAAGACAAGGATGGTGTATTGAGTGGAATTGTTACTGGAGACGAAACTTGGGTTCATCATTATGAACCTGAGTCCAAACAAGACTCCATGCAGTGGCATAAAAAGGGCACAGCACCTCCCAAGAAATTTAAAGTGTCACAATCAGCTGGGAAACTCATGGCAACGGTATTTTGGGACTCGGAAGGAATATTGTTGATTGATTATAAAGATAAAGGTGTTTCCATAACCGGAGAATATTACGCTTCAATATTAGAGCGACTAAAAGAAGCCATTAAAGAGAAAAGACGGGGAAAATTGACAAAAGGTGTTCTGCTTTTGCCCGACAACGCGCCCGTCCACAAGAGCCGTGTTGCGTTAGCTGCCCTGCATAAGGTGGGCTTCGAAATTGTGAATCACCCACCCCACAGCCCAGACCTGGCCCCGAATGATTATTACCTGTTTCCGAAAATGAAAAAAGAGCTGCGGGGTAAAAAATTTACTGCCGATGATGAAGTCAAGGAGGCAGTTTCGGCGTATTTTGCAGATAAAGAGAAATCATTTTTTTATGAGGGTATAAATAAATTAATTGAAAGATGTGAAAAATGTATCCGTCTTGCAGGTGAATATATTGAAAAAAAAATAATTTGGTTTTTTTATTTCCACTCCTTGTCCCCCATTCCGCGAATATAAAAACGCTCCCTCGTATCTAGGTCAGCGACAAGTTAAGTGGCCACTAGGACATGATGGATAAATCTAAATTTTAATTATATTTATTTAACAAATTACAAAGTCATATGTTATTCTAATAGAGAAAAATATTAAATATAATAATTTCAATATCATAGAGAAATATTAGAGAAAAAAATTAATAGAAATATAAAATAAATTCTAAAAAGATAAATAAAAACAAACGTATTATTTTTACTTCATAATGGCTTCCTCTTGCTGCTATTACAATCTGCAAATGTCGTGAGATGCTTTCGACTAAGTTTTTGAATAACTCAGGATAAATTTCTTGACGGGAATCCTCTAATACTCTAAAAAATTGTTTTTAGTTTTCCCTATTTATAATTTTGTCCTTTTGGTCCAATAGTACTAAGATTGCGATGATCATTTCAATACCTCTATATAATTTTCTGCCAAAATTTTCTTGTTTGTCTCAGCGGTATGTTTCGATTCATTGCCTTGTTGGAATAGAAATGCATTTTCTAAACTCATTTTGACCCCAGATCCCTCTAATTTTTTATTAATTACTTCTATAAAACACACTGTTATAGATGTATTTTACATTTCGTTTATATTTTATTGGCGCTGTATATTGTTATCCAAAAATGTGGCATGTATATTTAAATTACATATATAATTTCTAATTTTTACCCATTTTTGCTATTTTGCACAATCCATTGATGTGCATTTCATTCAAATTATTTCTTTTATCGACTATGGGTCGTTATTTTAATATATTTCATAGTACTAAGATTGCGATGGTCATTTCAATACCTCTATATTATTTTCTGCCAAAATTTTCTTATTTGTCTCAGCGGTATGTTTCGATTCATTGCCTTGTTGGAATAGAAATGCATTTTCTAAACTCGTTTTGACCCCAGATCCCTCTAAATTTGTATTAATTACTTCTATAAAATACACTGTTATAGATGTATTTTACATTTTGTTTATATTTTATTGGCGCTGTATATTGTTATCCAAAAATGTGACATGTATATTTAAATTACATATATAATTTCTAATTTTTACCCATTTTTGCTATTTTGCACAATCCATTGATGTGCATTTCATTCAAATTATTTCTTTTATCGACTATGGGTCGTTATTTTAATATATTTTCATTAATAGGTATTCTATCGATATTAATATTTAAAACCGGAAAAAGACATGGTGCGCCATTTGCATTATACTTATTCAATTCTCATATACTTATATTCCTTTGCAATGTTCTATTCATATCGTTTTTTGCTAGTGACGTAGAAGTTGACTGTTTCTAACTAGTTGAATCACATGGATTCGCTCTCTTTTATTAATCTACATTCAGTTGTGTTTTAGGAAAAGAAAGAAATGGACGTGGGTTGAGCGTTGTCTTTAATTAAGGAAAAGTTTTTTTGCGACAGCATGTCGGACAGCGACATGTCAATTGATAATTTATTGATCTAGAAATTATGGAATATATTTTAGACTATAAATTAGCACTAGAGTGGATAAGCACGTCCATTTGGATTTTCGATAGAACTTCCACAAAAGGAAATTAATTCATGGATTAAGCAACCTCTCTATTTTATTGAAGTAGGAATGATGAGTCTGTATTATTTCTGTTTAATTTAGGTCTTGTTTTATATGTTACGTGTAGTGTTCTTGTAAGCGGGGTGAATTTTTTTAAGGCAGCAACTTATGCCCTGGAACGCCATCATCAAGTAATTTGCTGAGGAGGATACTTTTCGTTCATTTCCTTCCCTTTTTGTATTGTTAATGAAAACTATTACATAACATTTGAAAGTGTGATATCAATACAGCCTTATGAACCGGTATATCTATATTTTGAATTATATGATCATATTTTGTTTTTTCCTTTTCAATATCTTCTATCTTAGTTGATATTATGTATTACATATTTTAATATTGATAGCTCATATAATTTTCTGTCTTGTAATATTACATAGACGTATTTTCATACAACATACAGGATATCCAGTAAAAGATAACAAAGGATTGCAAATATTTCCATAGTTGTCAAGTTATTAAATTTTCTTTTTTTTCATAATAAAACATTTAATTGTTATTGATACACTGGGGGTCTCTTTCTCTGATTATTATATGGTTGATTTAATTTTCGTCTGTAACAAAATTGGTGCATCCGAATTTAGCTCCTATACATACCAAAGCATGTATTTTTCTAAAATCTACGTGCCCGCACGTCTAGGGATGCAAATGCTGTGGCGCCTATTTATAAAATCTTATATTGAGAGAATCCTCCCTAACTCTCCGAGTTACTGGCTAATCCAGCCCTGGAAGAAGCCAAGGAAATCCTTCAGGTAGAGATTATGGACATTGTAGTGTTAATCTCTATACTAGTATGTAGAAGGGCGTAACAACGCCAGGTTTATAACTACTTCAATTTGAATCAAATTTCTTTCTCCATATCACGAAAAGCAACATTACTATCAATCCATCTAAGAATTGCATAGTTTTAATAGTATATTTATCTTCGTAAGCGGTTGGCTGTTTTCTATTCTTTCTTACCAGAAGGTTGAAATTTGCTTGAATCACTCCATACAACACAACTTCCAATGTGAAATTGATTTATTTATAAGATTTTTGGCAAAATTTAGTCTCATATTTTTTATTAACAGCACTAATGAAAATTTCTATTAATATTTTTCAAATGGGGTATCAAAAATACCTTTTGATTTTGACATTTCTACGCCAAATAACAATTGAAAAGGCGAAGTGTTTATGCTACGCTGATATGTGCTATTTAGAATATTTTGAAATTTTCTAGCATGCTTGTATCAAACCTCTGGTTTTTCTATTGTCAATTTAGTTAGAGCATGTATAATAATGTGATTTATGTGATCACTTGTCCATTTTCTCATTATCACAATACTTTTCAAATTCTTTGGATGTAAAAGCACAGATATTATCATTTCGAAAATTTTCTTCTTGAGTTTCAAGTTTTTCTAAAACCTTTCTTGTTGTTATAGTTTCACTGGGATATAGCCAAACGAACAACGTAAAGGCATTTACGTTTACTAAAAAATAGCGGTACACGATAGAAGACCTAAATGCTCTATGTGATAGGCTTGAAGAGAAACTTCATCTTTATCAATCGGATTTGAAACCTTCCTGTCTGCCATCTTCATTTCTAGCTAGGATACAAGGCACAGTTTATTATTGTCCCGTTAATTTTATCTTCCAACTTAGGAATGGAAAATCCTACATACATATGTATATATTGTAGATGCCTAGATCATAATCTGTCGACTGCTTCTTTCGAGAATTGCATCGTATAAATTTCGTAAAACACTGGAAAGGTCAATTTTCTAGACAAACTTTTGGCAACCCCACTGTTGCCATTCTTAAGTTGTTATTGCAGTTGCATTGTTCTTCGAGTGATACAATATCGACTTCTACCGATTGCAGTAGTAACGAAACAGCGAAACTGACGAAACCTTGTCTACTGAATAGTCCTTTCCGCGAGTCAACGTTATACGTGTATTCCTTGTATTTTACCGTTGTTATTTGCTATTTAGTTAATTTATCATATTTATTTCATCATCCTTGTAAGTTTACACTTAACTAACCCACGTAGGCAGCTTTTACATTTGTTATTTATAGGTTTACAGGTTAGGTATATAGTATATTATCGCATTTGACAGTAATATACATATGGTATTTAAGTTGACATTGTCACTTCCTGTTTCATACGATAGTAGTGATCACGTGATCAGGGAAACATTACCAATTTAAGCTAAATATATATACATATGTGTGTGTATATAAGTATGTATGTACAGAGAGAGATGTACACACGCGGACGCACAGGTATATATATATATGTATATGTATATATATATATACTATATGTATGTATTATTGGTATCATCATCGCAGTACATAGTTACATAAATTATACTGTTTTTAAAATACATCTTATTATTAAATAATCAATTGTCGAGTGTTAGAATCTACTACCTTAAAATATAATCTAAAAAAAGAAATTAAAAATCGAAAAATTGATAAGAAATTACCGTTTATGTTATGAATGCTATCGAAATTTAACAAATTATAAAATCGAAATTAAATAAATTATAAGTAGTTAAAAATCACAATACAATAATACAAGAAAAAATGTGGAAACATCTGTGGCAGCGAACATTGTAATAACTTTCAACTCTTATTTTCAATGTACAAATAATAAGTCTTAGCCAACAATAAACCTTAGTATTTACCTAAAACAAAGACTTTGCTTACGGTCGCTTGTACTCATAATAATTACTTTGTAAATTAATTACTTCTTTTTCTATTGAAATTATGTCGAGATATTGTAACGGCTGTGATGTGAACACTCTTTCTTAGTTACATGAATTAATAGACTTGATTTTCTACTTAATAACGAAGTATCTTTGCAAACGATACAGACTTTCGAATTTGAACGCTATTCATTCAATTAACGTTTTAATGGGAAAAGCTTACCTCACCAAGTACTGTAGAATATATTCTAACTTATTGTATTATTAAAAATATTTAACACAAATCAATTTCAGTTATAGTCTTTCCAAAAAGTAATAACCGTTAGATACGAGTCGGTACAATTTTATATAATTAAATAAATACATCCGGATGGATTTGGTAAATTGTAAATGTACATATCTCTAATGCAGTTCTCATAGCACATGAGCCGTCTTCGTTTCAATGAAAATATAAATCTGGGGCGACATATTCTAAAAAGCGTTTTCATTTTACTTCATAATAATATTAAATAAGTGTATACATGCATATGTACATACATAAAAATAATCACATTAAATATAAGTGGCCACTTGCAATTTGTTTTAAATATTTTATTATCGCTATCTCTTTAAGTAGTACAAAGCGAACGCTGTAGACCCATTCCAATGCGGGCGCTAGGAAAAAAGAAGCATGTTAAGTTGTGCTATATGAATTGAACATTGTAGCCTAAATCTTAACACCCACACTCGCTCCGGTTCATATTTGCTACATTCTCTCTCGTGCTGCTTTTAATAAACTGTAATAATTTCATGATATACTTAACTGAAAAGATAATTAATACAGTTTATAAGAAATATTCTTATTAGATGCGAACAAAATTTTATTTAATTTGCTTGATTAAATAAAAACATTTTTAATGTTTTTTCTCTACTATTATGTATGTTTCGTATGTTTATTAATGTACTTTTTTATTTAAATTTAAAACTAGAAAGCTAATGCTGCTAAAAGTTATTACTGTGTTCTGTGTCAAATGTTTATAACGAACAGATATTATAAAATGAAGCACCTACATATTACTGTGGGCAAAAAATAGTAAGACTTTGTTCATAATTTTTCAATTCTTAATTTATTCTTCCAAATCTATTTCGTCCCCCTCAAAGTAATTCCCTTTGGCCCCAATACACTTGTGCCAACGTTTCTTCCAGTTCTCGAAACAGTTGTTAAAGTCAATTTCAGGAACAGCCTTCAATGCGCGTAGCGATTCACGTTTAATGTCTTCAATTGACTCAAAACGGTTTCCCCGGAGCGGTCGTTTGAGTTTTGTGAATAGCCAGAAGTCACACGGAGCTAAGTCAGGCGAATACGTTGGTTGCGGCACGATATTTGTTGAAAATTTGACGAAAAACTCACGAAGAATTAATGCAGTATGCGACGGTGCATTATCGTGGTGTAAAAACCAAGAGTTGTCGGCCCATAATTCTGGCCTCTTTTTACGAATAGCATTGCGCAAACGACGCATAACGCTCAAATAGTATTCTTTGTTGACAGTTTGGCCGGTCGGAAGGAATTCGAAGTGCACCACACCTCGATAATCGAAGAAAACTGTCAACATAACCTTGATTTTTGACTTGCTTTGACGTGGTTTTTTGGGCTTCGGTTCACTTTTGATACGATATTCGGCCGATTGATCGTCTGTTTCCGGGTCATAGTCTTGATAGTCGGAAAGCATTGTTTCACAGACGTCAACGCGACGCTGTTTTTCGAAAAAATTGAGTGATTTTGGAACAAATCGTGCTTTCACTTTTCTTAGGCCCAAATGATCTTTCAAAATGGTTTTCACTGATCCTTCCGATATTCCAACGATGCCAGTAAGGTCTTTGATTATTAATCGTCGATTCTCAAGCACCAATTCCTTGATTCTATTGACGTGTTGATCATCAGTTGATGTTGATGGCCGTCCTGGACGTGGTTCGTCATCAACGCGTTCTCGGCCCTCTTTGAATAATTTGTACCAATCAAAAACACTTGCTCGCGACAAACAATTATCACCGAAGGCCTTTTGCAACATTCTGAACGTTTCGTCACCAAAAATTTGATTCCGTACATAAAATTTAATGGAACTTCTTTGTTAAATAATTTCACTCATTGTAGAAATCGCGGAATGCACTTTTTGTACTTCAGAAAGACAAGCGTATACTAAACACTAATGATTATTTTGATGTGACATTTGGGACAGATGTCACAGTCATACCAACTTAGAAAAAAAATATTTCGACTAATGGGTTTTCGCGCGAATTTTAAATTAAAAAGTCTTACTATTTTTTGCCCACAGTAGTATATAATTGAAAATAAATAGAAAAAGGAAATATTATCAAACGTATACAAGGGCGGATGCAGTGCCAAGATAGTAGTCCTAACTTTTCGAGTCGAGTTTATGGTCTTTGCCATCTTCGGAGTGCTTGTGTTTATTGTTTCGATTGTTTCATTTGAGGTGTACAATGCTGTATCCAAATTTTATCAACCGTTACTATTCAGTGCCAAAAGTATTTTGGATCATGTCGCTAAATTCAGAGATAAAATGAATTCTCGTTTGCATTTGTGGTTCACGGCCAATTCTTTCATACTCAATTCATTTTACAAAATCGAAATGACTGGTCCATACGAAATATGTATAGTCTACAACTCTTTGACGTAACTTTATTTGACTGGACCTATAACGTGTACTTTATTAATATTTCTGGAGTCTTTTGGACATCAAATATACTGATCCGGCTACGTTTAAACTCAGATTTTATGGCTGCTAACAATGGAGATTAGTCCTTGTAAAAAACTCCAGTTCAGTTTTGACTTTGTTGCTTCTTTTAAATAAAAACTTACTCCACTCCTTCCATATTTAATGATGAGCTAAAACCAATTTACTCTCTATTCAAATGGTAAGCATTCTTAAGATCGGAATACCTGTATATATACCAAAATGAGAAGATGGCTCCAATTAAATTGTCAGGTACAGATATAGGGAAATTGAATTAGAACCATCTTCGGATATTGGGTTTTTAAAATTTATCAGAAATAAAACAAAAACAGACACATGTTACTAATACAAAATGTTTATTTATGCTTTATAGAAGATATTATATTAATACTTTGTCAATCTTCCTTTGGCTTTACTGCAAATAATGTTATAATGTGTCCTGTCAACTATAAAATAAAGTCATTTTTACAATTGTGAACAGTTTTATCTGCCACTGTAGATACATGCATAGGTATGTACATACATAAATACCTACATTTCATCTTAAATTTAAACCATTTAAAAATCACTTTATAATTAAAATTTTTATTAACAATTTACATTGTTTGTGCGAAATTATTTAAAATACATATGTATGTATTAGAGCTCTTCTGAACAATTTGAATTATAAAAAAGTTACTATATTTTTAAAGATAATTTTATTTTATTCAAAATAATTTATTTTAACTAAATACACTTGTTAATTCTTTCGAACCACTTCTCCAAACAGACCGAAAACTCTTCTTTTGACAAGTCTTCCAACGCTGCATGTGCATCAGAAGCTCGTAACAAACTTCTAATCGATGGTAACATACGGAAATCGTTGGGAGTAAAATATGGGCTGTATAATGTCCAGTGTCCAGTTTAGATTCCGGATTCATGTGTTGTCTTTACGACTGTTCTACACAAATCCTGGACGATCATTACACAATTTTTGAAGAAGACAAACTTATGTGTACCAATCAGCGTTTACATTTGTGATCTTCAAGAATCACTGCAACTGGACCACTGTTCTGAAGAAAACAGTAATCGGCTTTTTGTTTGCACTTTTATCTCTAATAATTTTTGTTGGCTAATTCATTACCCGTGGTGTTATTAAATACATTATTTGAAGATCCTCCTTCCAACTTTTCTAACATAAACCTACAAATTTTTAAAGCCCACCAAATGATATAATGTGAGAATAACTATTTTTTATAATAGTTCTTAGTAAAATGGCAAATAAATGCCTAACAAAAGCTATACACACGAAAACTAAAAATATAGATTTGGGCCAAAATTATGGCAAGATCGGAAAGAGCATTGGTAGAATTTGATAAAGTTTTAAATATCTTATACATTATTATTAGCGTTAAATATTATATTGATGTATTAATACGTATTACATGGGAAACTTTCTATGTAGTGACGAATGTTGTGTTATTGATTATGTATCTTGTTCGTTTTTACCGTTATAGCGCTTTCTAATAGAACTTAATATAAACTAAATTATTGAGGGTAACTAATGATGAATTATTAATTAATGAATAATAAATAATAAGTTCTAATAAAATCTCTATAACTTTATTGACAAAAAATTCCATGCAATATGTAACTTTCATAAATAATATTTTTATTCAAAATTATTTCGATGTTTATTTAACACATCTTCGAAGAAGAAAATTCACAAAAATAATAAAATTAATTCTAAATGTACTTAAAAATATAATGCATTAATTAATAGAGTAAACAAATTAAATTAACGAATACCCAAAGTAAATGCCAAATTAAAATAATTATAAATGGGATTTTTTCGTTTCAAAATTTAAATTCGACACGCTAAGACTTTCTTATAAAAGCAATTTTGGTATGAAAAGCTAACATAACCACAAATTATTAGAATTAACACTAAATTTTCGAATACGTCTTCTTTACGTAAGGTTAAGATCTGCGATGAGCAAAAATTAAATGCAACAATGTTTCAAACAATTCAGAAATATCTAAATTACACTATTAATGTAGAAGTGAGAGAAATCCTTTGCATGAAGAGAAATTTAATAATTATTTTAAGCAAATACGTCTTAGTGGAAAATCACCTTGTTCGTTTTATTATATTGAAAAGATAAAAAAACAATAGATTGTGAAAAGCATAAAGTAAAGCAATCACGATAAAACTTCGAGACTGTTAAAGTGTTAACGAACTCTCTATAAACTTTCTATTTTACAATTAGGAGTCAGTAGTGGTGGAAGAAGAGGTAGGTACAAACAGAGAGTTGTCCATGACCTGGTAATATGGCAGTAATATAGTGACTGTACAATTCACTGCTTCTTTTACGATATTTATAGATAGAATTTACCATAAAAATGTAAAAATCATTATACCTGTAATAAAGCAAGAGAGTCTTTCCAGCACGATATCGACAGATTACGGAATGGAAGAATTTCAACGTTCTGTTATTGTGTTGGGTATGTCTAAGGAGAGAACAGGTTTATTTCGTAATTTTTCCATAAAATCGTTTTACAAAATTAACCGTTTACGTAATTAAGCTTATTCAACTGGCTATTATTTATGCCAAAGATGGTATTCTTTATATGCATTAAAAATAGTATCGTATGTAATAATTGAGCAAACTAGAACTAAAAAAATACCAATTTTCGCATATAGAAGAAGAAAATATGAATTTACTAACTTTTTTTCATTAAGAATCAAACGATTTTCATTTTAAATTTAAATATTAAATATTTGCATACTATTTCGAAAATATTCTTTAAAGAACTCAAGCACTCCTATTAAAAATTTATTCATATGATTGTATGAATATATTCCTTTTTTTCCCATTTATTCCTCATACATTCATCTTCAGTTTCTTATGTAGCAAAGACTCCGAAATTTTCTTTTTCCTATATAACCTGATAGAAGTTAGAAGAAAATAACTTTCGTATTCATAATTTACCTTTCAAAATCCAATTTTATTTATTTACGATTTTTAAGCTTCCAAGTTTAATAAAGTCTTGTTTCTTGACCATTATCCTTTTTAATTGTTTTCTTAAGAGTTTTGGTGGCCCATTCAAATTCCATTCTTCAAAAATTGTTCGATTTGTCTAGTAGAACACTATAATACATTAATGGTTAATGGTCCTTTACAATTGAGTCCATAGATTCGTCCCACAGAAAAAAAATGTCATTACCTTACAGACTAATAGATAGATATATATCACTTTATTACCCAACGTTTATATGTACATATAATAAACACAATGCATAAAATGCTAATGGTACAAAATAAATATTAAAATAAAAAATAACAAAATATTAACATAAATATGGGTAACACTGCTACAGACCGAACAAAAATTTGTTGTATTTATTATTTATTTATTATTTCAGCACCTGAATCTGTTAATGCCGTCATATCTTCTAATCAATACGGTAGTTTTAGCTTTAGGCCCAATGAGATTTCTTTGTACTATTTAGTTTGTTACACGGCATTCGGGACGTTTTATACATTTAATTTGAGTTCTTGAGAAAATTGTTTGATTTATAAATATATAACATAATAGCTATGAGATACATATATATATATACATATATACTAGGCAAAGGACAATTATATTTTATAAGTTCTTCTAAAAATTTGCGGTGCAATTGAAATTGTCTATGCCACGAATCGTGTATTACTGTACTACAAACACATCATAACGACAATTTTAATTAAGTATTGAGAAAATATCTTTAATGATATCACTAGTCAACTTTCATAGTGACATTTCGAATTCAAAAAACTATCTAATTGAACACTAACACATTTATTGTTGATTTATGATATATCGAAACACCGCGAGCGCTCACGTCCATATTTTTATTTACTTTAGCTTGCAAGATGTGAAAAAAGCATAAAATGGGTTTTATTAAAATTCATATGTAAATTATTGCATTGAAACTATTTCAAAAGTTGATCGAAAAGAACACTTTCTTCATTACACACGTCCGCTAAAATCCACAATACCCCTATATCGTCTGCATATATGTATAAACAAAGCATAAACAAAGAAGTGTCGAAGCTAGGTTTCATCAACCGCGGCAAATTTTCTCAAAAAATCAACTCGGTCCTTGTAAAACAGTTTCTAATTATCGCATTCTTTTTTTTGATTAAAATTCAAGGCATGTGGCAGCTGCTGTTTAGTTTCGTCAAATATTCGGTTATTAATAGTTTCAATAATTTTATTGATCATTTTAGTATTGCTGGAGTTTTTCATGGTCCTAGTGGCGCAGCATCTACGATGCCCATATCATCACGCTCAAATCGGATTGACTAGCGACAAACTAGCTTTTAAAGCAACATAAAAGCGAAAAAACAAAAGTTAAGTGTAGTGCGTTTAAATATTGAATTGCGAGTTTATGCATTTTAGATTCGCACTGCAGTAACTTTCAAAACAAATGTGAGAAATTAACCAAATTTCACCTGTCACAATAAAATGCTAAAAATAAAAGTTTTTTTGAAAGATAGTGTTAGTAGTCCGAGTTTTACTTGGTTTACTTAAATAGAAACAATGATAACAATAAAGTGAAATAATATCGCAAACAAGAAAAATTAATGCTGTGATAATGAAATACATTTAAAACTATGCTACTCTAGATTAATTAAAAAGTAAGTACCATGGAACTTGATAGCTTTACGATTATTTTAATTTTAGATTAAGATATTCAACGTATAGTATATACCAGTTGAGATAGTAATCTAAGCAAACTCTGGGAACGTCCGCGTTTCCTTGTATTTACGTCAAACATCAATTAAACCAATAACATTGCGCGTTTCAACAAAATGTTTTTTGTTTTAAATATTACAGCTTGTTTATCATAATTCATACATTTTAGTAATAAATTGTATATAGAAGGACATGTAAATATAAAAAAAAACATAAAAAGGAAAAGGTAATGTTTGTGGTAAGTATAATAATAACTGATAGAAAGTAGTTTCTTTGTTGTTTATAGAGACCATTTTAGTATTGAAATATTCCTTGCGTTCATGAGCGAATCTTTGATTATAGTAATTAAAATATTGCAAATGGACTGGTAAGACTTTCTAAATTTTGCCCGTTCTTTCCTATTAAAATGTAAATTAATTAAATCGACACTAAAAATATAGTGCTTTTGATATGAAACAAGAAAGTTGTATCAATATACGCAATTCAAGACACTCATTTCAAGATATACGACTTCAATATCATTTACTTATAATTTGCTATAACTATCTATAGCAGACTTGCTAAGGAAAAAAGTAAAACAATTGTCACTTATCTATCTATCTTCGAAGCGTTTCGGCAGTGTTTGTAACTACTTTATCTATCGATTTCTCTTAACACAAATATTATCCACCGATATATGTAGATAACGGCGTAAAATTGGAGCCTTTTTTCAATATCGATAACATCACTTCGATTAATAATTTATTCGGAATGTTTTCAGCTACTTTTGTGCATGCACTCTATGCACTCGGATGACGTTATTTCTTTCTTAAGCGTGATGACATACATAAATGGCCAAAGGAAACAGTCGCAACGAAAACATTGTAAAAGCACTCGATAATACTAACACTACAAAATAAAGAAAACATATTTCTTGTGCATGCAGGTGGTCATTATTATTATTAATCGAATTTCGAGGAAAACGAAATTAAAAATATTTATACGACAAATTTCTAGAAATTCTACCGACTCTTGAAGAAAAAATACTGTCAGAGGATTGTCAGAGGGTATCTGAAATACCATGCTAGGTAATATTTTGAATGATCATAAATCGAATAAACAAGCAGAATAGTGAATGTACTTCTAGGTAAGAATATAAAAATGCTTTAAAATAGAAAACAACGAATTATAGGGAAAACAATGGAAATTTTGTTTTAGTGTACTCTTAAGGTAGTCGTTATAGATTATAAAAATATAAGAATATCAGTGGAGTGACTTCATTTTAAAGACATTAATATTAATTAAGACTCTTATGTATACTACGTAATAATACGGAACATTTACATTGATTTTCTTTTTGCTTTATGACAAAGAAACGTGCAGAAAATTATTATGTATAACATTAGCTCGATGAGGGAAGCTGAAGGAGATTTTGATAATTATACCATATTTAATGAGAGGCGAAGAGAAGTTTTAACGACTTCTATGAATTTTTATATTAATTTAAATTCATGTTACACAGAAACAGATAAAAATCACAAATGCATTTGCATGGTCCCTGTGCATTTCCGCATTAACCAAACAATTTACTATGTGCGATCGGTTTGCTTTCCGAAATTGTCAGTAAAGATGAAACTTTTAAAAAATAGTAAAATTATTTTAAATAGAACAAACATATAAAAGTGAAAACGATAATTTTTCGTTTTTGAAAGATATAGAGAACATCGGTTTATACGACAATTAAAACACAAAATGAAAAACCATTATTAGTACCATTTAAAATTTTTAAACTAACATGAAATTGTATTTTACAAAGTAAATTCCATTTCAATAACGTAATAAATGTTATAAATAAATTATTAAATAGGCATATATATTATACCACGAAGAGAATAATAAATAAATAACTACGAAAGAGGTGTAAACAACTGACCCTTCTGTTCTTAACATAATCGCAATTCTTACAATGTCAATCTATAACATGCATATTGAATACAACAACGTCAAGTTAAAAATATTTTTAAATAGGTAATGCAATCATTTACTATTTTATGCCGGGCTTACTCTGAAAACAATCGCATTTAATACCACCCAAATTTTATGTAATATTTTGTTAGCAATTATTTCTTTAAAAATCGTAAGTAATTTTATAAAGAGTAATTTGAAGAACAAACTGTTTGTGTCTAAAGAAATTTATAAGTGAATTTAAGAATAAAAAATTCTATTAATCTCAACTAGAAACATACCAAAAATGGAAGAAGAAAGACTCAAAATATCATAGATACCGTCTCTATAAAAATTCATAAGAACATGACAATGAAGTTTAAGAAATAAAAATACGTAGTCGCCACAATATCTCGACAACGTGAAAAAGTACTTCTGATTTCAGTAATCTAGAATCATAGCTAAAAATACAAACAAAATCAGTGAATATCTCCAGAATTAATATCGTTGGACTTTTTCAAATAACGAACTGGCTACTTTTTGCTATAACTCCTGAATTATATAGAATTTATTAATTTTAAAAATTGACATTAATTTTTGTTATGTCCAAAACAACTGATATAATAAACAAATCTTCATGCTGGAAATATTATTTGCGTCATGTTATGTAAGTCCATATGTAAATATATATGTACATGCACGTATAAACATACAGGAGCATGATTTGGTAGAAAAAGAAGCACCATGTCTCGGAAAATCTTAACATTATATTCTAAATCTGCGGTGGTCTTATGATAACAGGTGAAATTTGATTAATTTCTAAAATTTTATTTGAAAATTACTGCGTGTATTAATCTAAATTTAGAAATGAAAAATCCTAGAATGCATAAATTCGCAACTTTTGGTGCAATACAATATTGATATTCTAAAGAACTAACCACATCTAAAATCTTAGCTGATATGCAAACAGATTTAGTTTGCGATACCCTTTTGAAGGGATCATTTTTTGTAACGTTACTCAACTTATTCCTGTGATATGAGCGTCGAAATGATACGCAATCAGGTCTACCGAAAACTGCAACGACTCCGAAAATGGTGAATAAAATGAATGTCTTGTACGATCTAAGAATTTACAACGTGGGCATACCGAATAAATGTTTATATCATATTTTATATTTATTTAGAGTTGCATTATTCGCAAATTTTGAATAGTGATCAAAAACGTGAAAAAATACAAAAGTCAGAAGATATTTTGAAGCTGTCTAATAACACCTATGTTGATTTTTTGCGACTGTTAAAACCGCTTCACCACTACGTTCCTGTATCCAACCGACAGTATCAGCAGTGGACACATCATGAAAGACGTGCTTTAGCCAGGTTGTTCGCGAACAATTGAATAAACTGAGATTTCAAATTGTGCTCTACCCACCCATCCACCCCATTGATCAAGTCTAGTGCCAAATATTACTCATTCTAAAAACTCAATTAGCGGGCACACGTTCGCTAAACAAAAACAACTACAAAACTGAGATAAACGTATTGGCTTGTCCAAAGAAGATCACAACTACCTCTTGAAAGCCATTGCTATTGTATAAATCTGTCTTCAAGCCAGTACGAATACATGAAACCCAATTATTGGCAATAAAATCTTACAAATACTTCAAAGCATACGTGGCACCATTGGTGTCACAAGATATATCTATTTCCATAATTAAGGAAAACACTGTTCAACAGAGTAGGAAATATCATAGCAGAATACTATTGGGTTGGCAACTAAGTACTTTCGGTTTTTACCGATAAGAGCGTTGCTTTATTTTTTGGTATAACGTATGTTAGTGCTGTACTTTACCGTTTGTCGCGTGATACTAGTCACATTGACGTAACTTCAGAAGCAAGTAGTGCGTGAGTTTTATTAAAGCTATTAGTTGTGGGCTAATTTTAAATGGAGTGCAGAAACTAACATTTTCGACATATTTTACTATTTAATTTCCGTAAAGGAAAGACAGCTGCTGCTGCTCACAAAAAGATATGTGAAGTTTATGGTGCTAATTGCTTAACAGAGCACAAGTGTCAGAATTGGTATAAAAAATTCCGTTCTGGAAATTTTTCCCTCAAAGATGAGCAACGTTCTGGTCGGCCTACTGAAGTTGATGATGACCAAATCAAAGTGATAATTGAAGAGGATCGTCATATAACTGCGGGAGGCTACATGTATCGCACACAACAATTGAAAAACATTTAAAATGTCTTGGGCTAGTTAAGAAGATTGATATTTGGGTACCTCACGAATTGAAAGAAATTCATTTAACACAAAGAATCAACTTTTGCGATATGCACCTTAGACGAAATGAAACCGACCCTTTCTTAAAAAGAATCATCACTGGTGATGAAAGATGGGTCCTGTACAGTAACATAGTTCGAAAACGATCATGGAGCAAACACGATAAACCAGCTCAAACCACATCTAAAGCTGAATTGCATCCAAAAAAGATCATGCTGTCAATTTGGTGGGATTACAAAGGTGTTGTGTATTTTGAGCTGCTTCCAAGGAACCAAACGATCAATTCTGATGTCTACTGTCAACAATTAATAAAACTGGATGAAGCCATCAAAGAAAAACGGCCAGAATTGTCAAATCGAAAAGGTGTAGTTTTCCACCAAGATAATGCAAGGCCTCACACATCTTTGGCAACTCGTGGGATACTATTGGAGCTTGGCTGGGAAGTGATGCCACATCCCCCATACAGCCCTCATCTAGTACCATCTGATTACCATTTATTTCGAAGTTTGCAGAATTCTTTGAATGGTAAAACTTTCACAAATGACGATGACCTTCACTCGCACCTGGTTCACTTTTTTGCTGATAAGGACCAGAAATTTTATGAGCGCGGAATCGTGCAGCTGAAAGAAAGATGGCAAAAGGCCATTGAGCAAAATGGAAAATATATAATTGATTAAAAACTATTCTTTGTTTAAAAAAAGTGTTTTATTTTATACTACAAAACCGAAAGTACTTAATTGCCAACCCATTAGTTCATCCAAAGTGTGGTAATAAAGTAACTATTTAACTAAAGAAAGAAAATCAATAGATGCTTTCTTGTTTTTTTCAGAACACAGATTTAAATAATATGCTATTGTAATTTATTCACGAGAACATTCTATATATTTCAAATGCGTGAAGACGCAATATATATATATATACATGGTGTACAATAACTTTAACAGCATTCAACTCAAATCAGCGAATTTCACGTCTGTCTCTTGACATAGTGGTAAGCGATAGGTCTCGTAAGGCGCTCGCTACTATCAATGCGATTGTACTTTCACAAATCAAAGTGTATACATACTATGTGTGAAATGAAAGGTCGTTACCGCTAAGTTCGAGAGAAGGGTTTGTCCCTACGAGATATCCGGTGATACCATCGCGAATGACCTCTGAGCGTCGCGAAATTTGTCTTCCCGGCAACCGGTGTAAGTGTGGCCCATGGGGAGAGAAGGCGCATTGACTGTAAGAATTGTGTGTAAGCATTCAGTGAATAATGGATAGCGAATGTGTCGTCTGTTAACACTGGAACTCCGTCGTATACAGAGCGAGAGGTGTCGTGCTAGACAACGGTGGCGTATTGGTTCGTCGAAAAATTTGTGGCCGTCAAATTGATGCGCGTATTCAACCACAGTATATTCACCAATAGCAGGGTATTGGCTGCTACTGCACATAGCGGACGTACACATCTGGTGTGCGTAGGACAGACAATGACGGATCGCTGCTGTGCAAATGGAAGCTACGTCCAGTAATACTCTCCTACCTTCGGTGATGTGTACGTCTAGTTTAGATGCATAAAAACACATGGCGATTCGTCTAGGCTTTTATGGAAGAGTACAGCATCCAAGTGATTTCTTAGCCAACACATTCTCCTAATTTTAATCTAATTGAACATGTTTGAGACATAACCGACCAGAGAAGAGCTATGGAGATAAGTTGTAACGGCACGATTGGCTATTCGTTCACGCATCTTAGAGCGGCTATGGGAGTAACTGGCTTTTTTAGATTGATATCTTCTTAACTAACTTTTATCTGGTCGACAAAAAGTCACCAATTCTTCAATTCTACAAGAAAAAGACGTAATAGAATAATAGGATATTTTATGCGCATTTACATATTTATATCAGTATAGACACTTTTATATTTGATTCAATAACTTCAAAATAAAATTTTAAAGTTATTACTAAATTATATAGCACAATTAAATCTAAAGTAAGACAATATTAATTGAACTACGATAACTGTTAAGCAATAACTTTTTCGTTAATAAACTGTTAAAATTGATATTAAACTGCTAATAAGGCAAATTTTCGTTATTATGTCATAAATACTAATTGAGTCAATTAGAAGTTATTTATTTAATTGACATAAACCAGTTAAGTGTCTGCTACATGTAAGGAAAATAAATGTAATTGTAAATAGAATAATATTTTCGAATATAATAAGCTACATATAAGTTACAAACAAAAAGATTTTGTTTTAATTTTTATATTTTAAGAGACTAATTCAAGGGAAATTTTACATTAGAATGAAAAAGACTAAAAAAAGACCCGCATATTAGCACTAATTCAGAAGAAGTAAGAGTTCTCCCTCTCTCACAACCCTTGTCTGCAATCCTGCAGTTAAGGATCGTCTGAGCAATATCCAAAGTGTTCACGTCCCTTTTGCATATTCACCAGCAGCGGGAATTGTCTGAGCGTCAACCAGAGTGTTCACGTTCCCCCTGAAAACTTTTCTTTTTCCATCCCCATAAATCGCGTCGTTAGAACGCAGCCCTTCCGAAAAAAAACAAATAATGGCAACACGCCACTTAGTAAGTGAACCGTATTTCAATTGTATATTTCCATTTAATTCTTAATATACATGTCGTTCTACATATATCTAGTATTTTATCTGTATGGTTTGACGTGATGTAATAGCGTAGAAAATACTGCTCTCTTGCCCCACAGTAACTGTCGGTGAGTAATCATCACCTATTCGTGTATATTTTTTTCGATTATTTTATTGTCAAAATTACAATAAAAGCATAGCTGGCCAACAACCGCTTAATTTTCAGAAACAAATCATTATTTATTTAATTATTGTTATATTATTTAATCACACGTTAGATTAGATTTCCTATATGTTAAAGTTAATTTTAAACAGAAATAATGTTTTCTGTGCTTTTGAAGTGACTAAGACTACTGTACACGTGTTTGCAATTTGAAAATTACATTTTCTTTGTAACAGCGATATGTAAAATAATTGTCGTCTGCATGGTGAATATATTCGCAGTGAGCTTATGCCGAAAATGCAGACATATTAAGACGACTAAAACGCTTACCTATGCAGCATACATCATTTATTTGTAATTATATTATTTTTTTTATTTTGTCTGTAATACGTTTGGAGTTGAGAATTGATGAAATTGTTTATTTACTTACATTGTTAATTTGATTTAATTGTTCGTATGTTGAATTGCAACATATGTACATACATTATAATAAAGATGTTTGTTTACGAATAAATAAACCGTTTGCGTATATATATATATATATATATATATATATATATATATATATATATATATATATTCAATCAGCTAATCCAATCAAAAGCTCTATTTATTACAAAAAAAGGAAAACCAGGACGGATGCATGATTGCAATAAATCATTTCCAAAGATTGTTTAAGTAAAGTCAAGTAGCATTTTCTTCTACCCATTCAACCAAATCCGGTTACTTTGTTTGAGCTATCCAGCTAAATAGTGAGAAGTCGTTATTTATTTTATTTAATAAAAAAAAGATAATGTACATTGTAAATGTAAATATTGACCCGCACATTGCTGTCTTGATCGACGATTACACCAATCTCGTCTGCGCAAGCTTAACAGTGGCACCAATTCTAGTTTATATAAAGTTGAAATCTGGAATGTCTTCCGATCACGTGATCACTGTCGTATGAAGTAAGATGTCGACAGGAAGTGAAGATGTCAAATTAAATACTATATTTATATTGCTGTTAGATGCGATAATGTTAGAAGCTACGATTAATATAGCCTGAGAAGTCTCTAAATATAGGTTACGTTAAATGTCATTAATATTGCTAAAATAAGCACACGTATTAACATTTAACATTTTACATTTTAACATTAACCGGAAAAGTGAGTTTATTAATGAATCATTTATTTTCAAGCAATGTGCATATTAGGTATCTTAATGATACAAATCTGGCACACCTTAGAAAGCACAAAAAACACATCGTAAAAAAGAAATAAAGATGTATGGAGAAAATTATGTCTTATGAAATATTAAAAATGATTATTAAATACCTCACGAGAATAAGTAGTTCGTTTCTTAAATGAAAAAGTAAATAACACTTTAAATTTTAACATAATAAAACTAGATAAAAATAAACAGTCTAATATAGTTTATTCACTGCCGAACCAGTATCTACAGAAAAAATAAATTCGTCTTCGTCAAAATTTACTTTTCTTTCATATAACTTCTCTATTAATGCATTAGTATGTCGATTACATTGTTTACAAAAATCAGGTTTGCAAATATTTAAAGATTGCTGCCACGTCTTTAAAACATTTTCATCTCCATATCCTTCTTCACCAACATGTTTATTGTGATGCATTTTTGCGCGTGCCCAAACAAGTTCAATTGCATGGAATTTACAATAGTATGGTGAAATTCGCAGTACTTCGTGACAAGCTTTTCTTATCAATTTATCTATTTCATAGACATTTTGCTTTTTATGTCGCTTTGTTACTTCAAGCAGTTCACATTTTCTCATCGTAGGTTCATGGTCGATATTATTATTATTAAACTAATCAACTATTGATGCTTTTTCCAATTTTGACATAGTTGCTTTTCAAGTAATACACTGTGGCAAACCGCATTATCCACTATGATGAAAGAAGGTCATTTACCCATCTCGTAAATTTTGCACTGTTCATTTCACCATGATAATCAGCTGTCGGTCTTACCGAAGGAAAGATCAAACTTACATTTTCAATCAATCCATCTTTAATACCTGCATGAAGAATTAAAAAAAACGTTTACCATAATATTCTTTAGGTTTTCTTCGTGTTCGCATTTTGCCACGATCTTTCTATATCGAGAAAGACAATATATCTTTTTTACGGTGAGGCAACATTCGCTTTATAATTGCGTAGAAAGGAATATCCTAGTGCAGCAATATGACTTGTCTCCATTAAAGCTCTACGATCATAGTCTTTCACAGATTTAAGTTCTAAATGTTTTAAAAGGCGATTCAAAGAAGAAATGCTGATATCTTGTAGTACCGCACTGATATTTTTTCAAGTACCATTTCCTAAAAATGTAGCATAAGCATTTCCTTATGGAAAGATTTTAAGTATGTACGTATATAATATTACGAACTTCCATTTCTACTCGTTCATCTATATCTCGACTTTTCTTACTACGTAGTTTATAAGCCCCTACTGCTAACGCAGTTTCAGCTTCTTTCCTGTGTTTGACATTAAACCCTGTTTTAACAGAAATACCGAATACTGCGGCTACTCTCTAAGATAATATTTTTCGAAATTTGTTTTGTAAAGCAACAATGAAAATAAGATCACTTGTGAAAATTAAGGGACAGTAAATGTCCTCTGTTGCATTTTCCAGCTTTAAGTGCAACAACTTATAAATAAACTCTTGACAATTAGAATCAAGAAGTACACCTGGTATGACTATACCTAACCTGTAAATAACAAATGCAGAAGCTGCCTACGTAGGTTACCTAAGTGTAAACTTACAAGGATGATGAAATAAATATGATAAATTAGCTGTTAAAATAATAACAAATAACAGTAGTAAAATGCAAGGAATATAACAATATCCGAACCGTAGAAAAGACAAACTTCATAAATCAAAATTCAAAACACTATTTTATCTGCATTATACGTGACACGCGTGTGCATAATGCACATGCTCTGCATATGTCTGTTTCTATTTTTGCACGATTTCTTAACAAGACGTAGTGCGTAACTCTTTTAGAAAAACGTTTGCGCCCTTTCTTTCTTTTACACATGTGACTACCGATAAATTAGACAAATGCCGGTATATGTTGGTATTTTGCAGTGTTATTGATAAACGGGCAAAGTTTCGTGGTTCCAACTATACCGCCGCTGCAAATAAAAGAACAAAGTTATAATGCTTGATTGCGTGTAATTATTGCGTATTAACATTTTCCTATTGTTACTCTACCTCAATCCCTTTTATATGTCAGTTAGTCTCCAGTTATCGGCCCGGTTGGTATGGAGTGTGTTTCTGTCTTTTTCCCTATAATATTAATATGCCATTTAATTTATTTGTGTTTGGATTTCTTTCTGCTCGTTCTACCATGAATTACTTAAAATGTAAGTTTATAATTGTGTCAGCTTATAATATGTGACTGCCCTGTTCGCGTATTTAACTGCTCTGAGCTGTTGCAGAAATAAAACACTTAATTTGCGATCAAATTATAAATGTCGAATTAAAATCATTTGCCTTAATCGAGAACAAAATACTTTATTAGTCAATAACACTTTATTGAAAATGAAAAAATGGATGTGACTCAGAAAACTATTAAACCGATTCGTCTGGTTGGGTTTGATCATACGAGGTAACTTCGATCTAGTTCTCTCAAGGAACCCTTCCTTCACCTGAAGTTGTCCGTAGCGCTATACGCAAATTTATGAAGATCAAAAGTCCTGGTTTCTTTATTTCGTCGAGTCGGACTCCCAGACAGATTGATCCTGATAAAAAAATCCCACAATCACCTTTTTGAGAAATCGCCCAATTAAATAGTATACCTAAAAGAACGACCAGAAAACTTTTGAAAATGACAAGTTTAGGCATCATAAGTTCGAATTTATTCAGAAACTTCAAACCTGAGATTTAGATGATCGATTATATTTTAGATTCGAGATTTAAGTACAATTAGAAAACGATCGATCATAGGCATATGCTTTTCAGTAACGAATGTACATTTTCATCAAATGGAGCTGTTAATTCTTAAAATTATCATTGGGTAGTTGGCGAAAAATCTTCGTTTGATGCAGAACTTTTAATAATCGAATCATTGGACCATTTTTATGCAGAGGAATTCTTAACTCTCTGTATCTGCATTTGTTCTAGAATTAATGTAATAGAGAATATTCTACTACATTTGCTCCGAGAAATATATTTTCAGTAATTAAGTGCTTCAGGAACCAGTATAGCAGGAAACATAATATTCTCTCTAGAATATTTCCGAAAAATCCCTAACTTCTGCGCTCACCGGATCTAACCCCTTACAATTACTTGTGGATGCCTTCAAAATGAAGTTTGTAAACACAGATTTTTCAAGAACAATGTCTCCTGGAAAATACAATTAGAGAATGTTTTGGTCGAGTGTCACATCTAATGTTGTGTCACAATGAACAAATCATACTATGTATTCGAAGAAAGGGAAGCATAGAAATTTAATTTTTGTTTTGCAAATGTTTTATTTTGAACGTTTTGGATCTATTTTAAAATTGTATTTTAAACAATTTTTCTTAGTACATCTTTACTCTATCTTGAGTACTAAACATATTTTTCTCAATTACTTCTAAAAAATTCAAATGAAAAAAATATACTAATATATATATATATATATATATATATATATATATATATATATATATGTATGTATATACGTAAGTGTAGAGAAGGAATGGGTTAGGACATTATACATATTTTTATTAATAAAACATAATGAACAAACTTACTTTTTTATGTATTTATATACATAAAACAAGAAGTTTTACATGCATACTTATAATTATATTAAAATACCAAGCGCATCCAAGTATAAATAGAAAAAGAACATCATTTACTCTTATTGTAATTGCATATAATAACCTGATAAAATGGTTCAAAATAATTCCAAATCGAGGTCTCACGAACGCATGAATACCGCATAAAATTGTTCTAAGAACAATGTTATTGTGTAAAATATGGCCTGAATTTACATCACGTTTCATTGTAATGTAATCTGAGCATGTGAACTCAAAAATTACATTAGGCTTCTGGTACGTCAATTCTCTTTTTTATGTACATGAATAATTGCGTATTACTATATTACATGACTAGATACGAAATAATTTTCTTAAAAATTTATGGCAGTAACGTCACATACGGACTGTAAAAGCTTCGTTTTTCATTACAATTAATTAATACAGTTCATATTTATATTGTTATAAATCTTTATTTCCTAAAAAATAGGTTTTAATACTATTAGTCCATTAATCCATTGTTAACAATTCAATTACGATAAAATAATGAAAAAGATATTTAATTTTAATTATAATGATCAATTATGAATTGTAACTGAAAGAACAAAAAGCGCTCATTAATGCGAAGTATTAAAAATAACACAAAATGGTCCACGTTGGAGTGAGCTAAATTACTAACGGTAGACTCTATGTACATATGTGTGCTAAAAAGCAAAAAAGGTTAATGGAATTTTGACCTAGCTCCGGCAATGCAATAGTCAAAACGAATTGAATAATTTATTAATCAATTTGTCCTGATTTATCATAAGCATCAAAAGCCCAGGACGTGCGCAAAGCTTAAAGAAAATTATTAGTAAAAATAAAACAACTTAGTCCTTAACTGTGTAATGTTATATTACTAATTCAAATAAACAGATTTATAAACCTTTGAATATATTAAAATAAATTAGCACACGAAAGCAATACATAAAAAGAAAAGTAATTAACGCAAAGGTTATAACAAAAATTATAGAGAATAAAGCTGTAGTGTAAAATATACAAGGAATATTAAGAAAAAACTTTATATCGTACTGTACGTTAGTGTACTTGTCTGTGTGAGTCTGTGTATCTAAACAAAGTGTTGTATATCGTGAATGTGATATAGGTATGTACATAGGTGGAACACTCCATATGTAGGGTTACAGTAAGATAATCACTCACGAACGTAGTAGTAGTAGTAGTAGTAATAGTAGTAGTAGTAGTAATAGTAGTAGTAGTAGTAATAATAGTAGTAATAGTAATAATAGAAGTAGTAGTAGAAGTAGTAATAATAATAATAGTAGTAATAATAATAGTAGTAATAATAATAGCAGTAATAATAAGAGTAGTAGTAATAATAATAGTAGTGGTAGTAGTAGTAATAATAATAATAATAGTAGTAGTAGTAGTAGTAGTAGTAGTAGTAGTAGTAGTAGTAGTAGTAGTAGTAGTAGTAGTAGTAGTAGTAGTAGTAGTAGTAGTAGTAGTAGTAGTAGTAGTAGTAGTAGTAGTAGTAGTAGTAGTAGTAGTAGTAATATATAAATACAAAATAATTTTTATTTTTCAATATATTCTCCTAAAAGAGCAATACATTTATTCCAACGGTGTTCCAATGCCCTTATGCCATCTCTAAAATGCGATTGCGGAAGGTTTGCAAAATAATCATTTACGAAGATGATAAGCTCGTCGTTAGACAAAAATTTCTTTCCACCTAGTGCCGTTTTAAATTTTGGGAAAAGGTGGAAGTCGGAAGGGGCTAGATCCGGCGAATAAGGTGCATGCGGTACTAATTGGAAATGCAACTCGTGGGTTTTGGACATCGCAACTGTGCTGGTATGCGAGGGAGCGTTGTCATGGTGAAACAGAATCTTTTTCTTTGCCATTCCTGGCCGTTTAGCACGAATCTCAACATTTAATTTTTGTAGAAGTTTTGCATAATATTGTCCGTTTATTATGGCACCTTTCTGAAGGTCATCAATGAGCAAAATGCCTTTTGAATCCCAAAAAATTGATGCCATCACCTTGTTTGCTGATAAAGTGGTTTTCGCTTTTTTTGGAGGTGCAGTTGTTGTCTAGTTTCGAGTGTACTGTAGTGTATCCAAGTTTCATCGCAAGTAACAAATCGCCTACAAAAATCAACCGGATTCCGCTTATAAAGGTCCAAACAGTCATTGGAAATGCGCAAACGAGTGAACTTTTGATCAGTCGTAAGCAATCGCGGCACCCATCTTGCCGAAAGCTTGAAAAGGCCCAATTCTTTCGTTAAAATGTGATATACGCGTTCTGTTGAAATGTTTACCATGCCTGCTATCTCTCTCACTTTTAGTCGTCGATCTTGCGTAATAATATTATTGATTTTTATAATCATTTCCTTAGAAGTCACGATTTTGGGCGCTCCAGAGCGTGCTTCATCAACACAGCTTGTTCTACCACGTTTAAATTCATTTACCCATCTACTTATTGTGGCGGATGATGGAGCAGATTCACCTAATGTTTCCCGTAACTCATCTTTTATTTCGGTAGCTTTCATACCCTTAATTACGAAGTATTTAATCACCGCACAATACTCTGCTTTTTCCATTTTAACAAAACGACGTGTTGCTTCTTTTTCAATCAGCTGTCATAAATAAACTAATCAACCGATTTATCTAAATATCAGAATGTAAACATATAATAGGCAACCTAAATTACAGTGCATTTATTTTACCAATTAGAGCGCCACCTATGTGTCATTCTCACTACTTGTCAAACTATCCTCGTAGTAGTAGTAGTAGTAGTAGTAAAAAACGTAACTGCAGTTGAGAGTATGATAGAGAAGGCGATTTCTTTATAACAAACAACACGTTAGTGTATTTTCATGTGTGTTTATGTATATATATATGCCTGGACAGAGTGTTGTATGTCTTGAACGCGATGTAAGTACGTTGAACACTATATGTATGGGGTTACGGTAAAATAATCATTCACGAGCGTACACGTGTTCTACAGTTGGGAGTGTGAACTGAAAATTAGGTAAGCACTGTAGAGAAAAGCCACGGCAAAAATTAGAAATATTTAAGAGGTGCTATATAATAAAATTTAAGGGGTTGTAACAACATTAAAAATAATATAATTAAGAAATTAATCTCAAAAAGCACTTTAAATAATGCGTCACACAACTTGCTTAATGTAACCGATATACGATAAATTCAAATAAATTTATAAGGTTTTCATTAATTAGAATTAGCTTATAATTAGATATTAGGCAGGTACAAAAATGATTAAAAGTTTGAATTTATGATTTTAATTAAAAATTCTTGAGAATGGCTGAAATTATATAACTATATATTATATGTGGTGTTATGTAGTAGTATATTCTGAAAAGAATACGAATTAAGTAGGTTCATCTATACCATTTAATTAACGGTTGTAATTTTCTATTCAATTATACACTGTTAGGTACAAAAAGCATAGAAATGTTTTGAATGTTTAATATTTAATTTCTAAAAACAAATATTTGAAAATTACTTTGAATAAACTATTTAATTGGAATCGTAGTGTGTCAATATAGATATATTTAATTTTCATTTCTTCTTTCAATTCGAACATAAAACTTGTACAGATAAATATTTGATTATTTATACACACAGAAGTAGCGAAAGTGAAATTGAGCTCCTAGTTATATAACATAAAAAGCTTTCTAAAACCATTGGAAAGTTCCCAAAACAAAACTCTACAAAATTTGTATTAATCTAGAATTTAGACCTTTTCTTCAAATATTAATGATTAAATAGCTAAATGCAGAGCTGTCGATTGACTTAAAACTACTTGATTTATACGGTATATTTAAATCTATTTTCATGTCAATTAAAATAAAGCGGAATATTGTTTCTTTTTAAATACCACTTATCCGCTCAGCAGTGCTTCTTATAGAGAAAGTTTTTTCAAGAATGACAGTCTAATTGAAAAAAAAATTATGTAAGGCTATAATAAAAGTGAAGGTTTTCAAATTTGTTTATACAATTATTATTTTTCAATTATCTGGCTTTATTCTGAAAAGAATACAAATTAAATAGGTTCAAATATACTATTTGATTAACTGTTGCAACTTTCTAATCGCATATGTACGTATTCTTTTCGTAGTTAACTTTCACACAAACACAGACTCCATCATACACTATTAAGTACAGAAAAAATAGACATGTTTTGAATGTTTAATTTTTAGCTTTTAAGAATGATCACCCGAAAAATTACTTTAGAAATATTTAATTGGATTCATCAATGTCGATACCTTTCTCATGATTTTTTCTACTTACTGATCACAATCTCGCATACAAGGGATATACATACATATAACAACAAGAGGAAAATGGGAGAGTAACAATATACTTCCAAATAATTTTATAAAAATATTACAAACAAATATATATATATATATATATATATATATATATATATATATAAATTTTTTTGGTAGTAATATGCATAATATGAGCAAATAATATATCATAAAAATTCATTATTATCTAAATTAAAATAATACGATAAGCAGATGTCAGGGATCTGAATCATTTTTTAATCTACTAAGACTTTGAAATAATAGCAGAACTATTAACATTATAACGCTAATTTGAATTTGAATTTAAATTATATTTTGTAGCTTAAATTAAAAAATTATGTATAAAAAATACGTAATTTCTCAAGATTACATTTAAAAGTCGATTGCGACTATAAATCCTATGCTCTAAGTTCAAATTCTGTACATGATATGTGAAGTTGAAAATCAAAACGCACACTAATCTGTGTGTAGTCAGTGTGCGTTTTGACTTTCGACGGTACAGATTGTGTACGGAATTTGTTTCGTGCGGATTTTTGCCATAGTTTTCCAGGTGCAACACTGTATAATTATCTGCTGATGATGACAACTTAGTTGTGGAAATACGTATACACAATACGATAATTAATGTGGAAACGGGTTATATATCAACTTTAAGGGATTAAGATTATTATTATTATACATTATTCAAAACATTTCATATTTGTGAAATGATAATTTCCAAAAT
Organism: Dermolepida albohirtum; assembly: GCA_031893035.1. Taxonomy (NCBI): domain Eukaryota; kingdom Metazoa; phylum Arthropoda; class Insecta; order Coleoptera; family Scarabaeidae; genus Dermolepida; species Dermolepida albohirtum. The sequence goes on along the minus strand of JAVIWB010003025.1, from coordinate 224,873 downwards.
TTTCCTTCAGAATAACCTCCGCAACGCCATTAATTCAAAAATATATATGTATGTGTCTACTATATACATATAATGAAATGGTTTACATCATTAACATGCCATATCAAATATATTTTAAAAATATTTTTTTTTTCTTTTAGGATACTGCAAATTAAGAATACAATATTGCGTTATAATTATTACATATGTAATAGTAGATCTTGAAAACTGTGATACACACATAATTTTGAAGAAAAATTGGAAATATATAATAAATTTTTGTAATACATAATTTTGACAGATGTTTGATTTACTGTAAACTATCTTTAAATATTATAATTTAATTAATGGCATTTGAAATTTATTTAAAATATTATATTATATCTTGAACATTTTTAGGAAAGCATTATATACTTCTGATGGAATTTCAAAAATTGTTGTAAAACAGGCCAACTAAAATATTTTTTATTATAGCTAATCGAACTGAAATAACGTAAAAACTTGTACTATAATTATTATTTTTTCAACTATAAGCTCATAAATGAAACAAGTTTTGTTAAAAGATTAAATAAAATAAAGACGTTTCAATTCTATTGGAATGATATTCCTTTATTATTTTATTAATATTGTTTTGTGAAAACACTTATTTTATGAAAACGTAACAGTCGGTACCTGATACGCATGGTTTTGACTATTAACAGTATAATTCTATTTTTAAAATTACTTCGCCGAATTACCTTATATAATGGAGAGAATTTTAAAATATTAATGAAAAAAGTACAACCAAATAATAGTTTTATTTTCATTTTCCGTTTTTTATTTACCTAGTACATGTATAATTTCTTTAATGTACTTACTCAGGATTGAAATGATCTTGGAAATACAGCATTGTCATTTGTATTAACGCACAACCTTATAATTAATTGTTAACATCCTTTCACTGCAAAAATTGCATTTATAACAAGCAGCTTTTGAAAAATAGATCTTTTAAATTCTATAACGAAACTTTTACTTACTTATTTGAACATGAAATGTTGTATTTCGTTTATTACTATACAATTATTTTTAATCTCTAATAAGAATTACAATATTTAATAATGCGTTTGTTAAAAGTGTGATCTTAATTATTTTACATAATTTACAATAATTATTAGTTCGTTTCATGAATTAATCACCTTTCACGAATTCATTGATAAAGAAATATTTTTACTACAGATTGTAAATCTTGTTTAAGCCTCTTCTAATGTAATCATATTTAATAGCATACATTTTGTAATAACAGTAAAAAGCGTAATAACTAAATTAATTAAATTAAATAATTCTATAAACCACTCTTGAATGAAACCTAAAAGGGACCGAAAAATATTATATGCTAATTTAAAATTTATTTTATTATAAATTTACATACAAATAATCTATTCAAAATAATGAGTTTACCAGTACTCTAAATAAAATATAATACAGCGAGAAAATACTATAATTAATAAATTACTAAAAAATGTAAATAAAAGTTAATGAGTCATATTCAGTTTTAAATTCAAATACTTGCAGTTATTGAAAATACACTACGAATAAAATTAGTTTATATTTTTCAGAAGAGTTTGTAAAATAAAGTGATAAATAAAACTCCAAAAATAACTTGAAATACTTATTTTATCTTCATTCTTTCGAACAATGATAAATAATGATAAATATATGTACATATATATATATATATATATATATATATATATATATATATATATGTACTTATGCTAGGAATTTTCTTTCCAGACATAGCAAGAACATAAACAGTATTCATATGTGCTCCTATTACATACATATGTGTATATCTTGTTAGTACTGTTTGAAACATACTTACATTTATGTATACATATCTGCTTAGACACTAAAATTGTACACATACCAAAGTGAGTGATAATGGAGAAACAAAGTGAACCAGAAATTGTAAATATAAATATTATGCACCATTTATTTTTTTAATTGCAAATACACATATACACAAGATAATAAATATTTTTTCTATTATTGAAAGTTACAAAGTAGAACTAAATTCATAAGAAATTTATAGAAGAATAGTTTTATTTAAAGCATTGTTAATATGTATTATGTGTTAAGAAAATCTAAAATTTTTAATATACATACATATGAGGATAGTTTTACAAGTAGTGAGAATGACACATAGGCGGCGCTCTAATTGGTAAAACAAATATACTGTAATTTAGGTTGCCTATTTATATGTTTACATTCCGATATTTAGATAAATCGGTTGATTAGTTTATTTTTGACAGCTGATTGAAAAAGAAGGAACACGTCGTTTTGTTAAAATGGAAAAAGTAGAGTATCATGCGGTGATTAAATACTTCGTAATTAAGGGTATGAAAGCTACCGAAATAGAAGAGGAGTTACGGGAAACATTAAGTGAATCTGCTCCATCATCCGCCACAATAAGTAGATGAGTAAATGAATTTAAACGTGCTAGAACAAGCTGTGTTGATGAAGCGCGCTCTGGAGCACCCAAAATCGTGACTTCTAAGGAAATGATTATAAAAATCCATATTGTTACGCAAGATCGACGACTCAAAGTGACGGAGATAGCAGACATGGTAAACATTTCAACAAAACGCGTACACCACATTTTAACGAAAGAATTGAGCCTTTCCAAGCTTTCGGCAAGATGGGTGCCGCGATTGCTTACGACTGATCAAAAGTTCACTCGTTTGCACATTTCCATTGAGTGTTTGGACGTTTATAAGCGGAATCCGGTTAATTTTTGTAGGCGATTTGTTACTTGCGATAAAACTTGGATACACTACAGTACGCCCGAAAGTAAACAAAAGTCGAAACAATGGTTAGAACGTGGTTCTGCACCTTCAAAGAAAGCGAAAACCACTTTATCGGCAAACAAGGTGATGGCATCAATTTTTTGGGATTCAAAGGGCATTTTGCTCATTGATTGCCTTCAGAAAGGTGCCACAATAAACGGACAATATTATGCAGAACTTCTACAAAAATTAAATGTTGAGATTTGTGCTAAACGGCCAGGAATGGCAAAGAAAAAGATTCTGTTTCGCCAAGACAACGTTCCCTCGCATACCAGCACAGTTGCGATGTCCAAAACCCACGAGTTGAATTTCCAATTGCTCTTTTAGAAGAATATATTGAAAAATAAAAATTATTTGGTATTTAAAAAATTCGTTTTTCTTTCCATTCTCACTACTTGTCAAACTACCCTCGAATATATTTCATTGAAACATATTGACTTTTATGCAATCTATAATTCTTAAAATTAACATTATGTAAGTAAAAAAGATTAGTAGTAGCCGTATATACTATAGTTGCACGTTTACTTAAATAGTGATATTTAATTACACATATTTACCCATTCCTGTATTTACGCGAGTTTTGCGTCACATGGAGAAAATCTGTAGAAACACTTCTTATAAATACTTTCCGGTTTTTCCCTGCTGCGAATCTTAATTTATAACATCAATAAATTCAAAACGTATTTCACGAAAGATTGGGGAATAGAAAAAGTTGCTAATTAAAAATTTTCATACGAGTCTTATTATCCTGACAAAAAATCCAAGAATAGTTCATTCGCAAATTTAACTTTTTTTCAAATACTCTCTCTCAAACGTTTCATAACATCCAGGTAATATTGATTGCTAACTGTTTATCGCTTCGAAAGAAATTTTTAATAAACAACACCATGTTAACCGAAGAAAATAATCAACACGACTTTAATTTTTAAACGATTTTGACGTATTTTTTTCCAGTTTCGACTCGTTATTGAGTTGCAATTCCAGTGCTTTTTAGCAGGTGGATATGTTGATTGTTTAAATCCATGTCTTGTCATCAATTACGTGACGTTTCATGAATATAGGTCCCAAAGTGATTCTTTGAAACTTACGTTCAGCAATTGTTTGAGGCACATCTAAAATGTTAACTGAAATGGTACGAACGGATTCGGATATCCAGATTTTAAACCATATTTCATAAACTGAGATGACAATTTGTTTTTACAATATCCATCATTCTTTCCATGTTCGTTAATCGAAAACACGAAAAGTCAACCACAAATAAGCAAATCTTCAAGAACATCACGACTTTTTTGAATACTTTATACGACTTGCCTAACCGTGTTTTGGATTAAGCTACTGCACAGTAAGCCTCCAACATTTTCAACCATTTAGTACAAATAATTTTGCTGGCAATACAAAATTAGTGCGAATTTTTTGTTTGTTATTTTTATCTGTCAGAAAAATATATGCTTGGATCGTTTAACAAAACTAACAACTGCAAACAAATTTGTCAACAGATCATGCCCTAGGTTTACATAGGAGTCAGGTACTAACTTGCCGCAATTTTTTTCCATACTTTTTACGTGAACTCTTTAAATAAACAATCCCTGATATGATATAAATATATGTAACAGAATATAAGTCACACCATTGACATAAGGATTTGCGTCTTTTTGATGTGTAATAAATTCATCAAAAGATTTCAGATTTTCAGTGAAATTAGAGAAACATGAAAGATCAAATATTAAAATTTCACCAGCAACGTAATTTTGTTAGATAAATTGATTTTAAAAACTTAAAATGGGTGTTAGGGTCTAAAAGGAGTTTGTAGAGAGAAGTGGAGGAAGAGTTTCGTGTGATTAGTGAATATCATGAGAGAAAATGTGAATTTGCTATATGACGTGAGGATTAAATTATTTGAACATATTCGTCTATAAATTTCTTTGTACATAATGGGTTACTATTTTGAGAGTGAGTATAAGATATTTACAAATATGTAAATACGTCCTTATGTAAATTCCCCAAGCATATTTTATTTCGTCAATAGTAAATTCGTTTTAAAAAATATAACCCCGGGACACACTTACACGTACGATTTGGCAAGAATTGAAACTGAACACTACTACCTTGCTTTGAGGAAACTTGGCATTGTGTTCTAATTCTATCATATTTTTTGAAAATTACAGCAGCGTAAACAAAGTAATAAACGGAAAATCTTAAAATACATCAATTCACAATATTTGGTGTAATTTAGGATTTATGCTTTAACAAACTAAACACATTTATTAGTTTAGCTGTTATGCAACAAACTTTGAGTAACAACATTCCGTCAGTCACAATTTATCGTTGGACTTTGTAGTTGAAGCATGATGATATGAGCATGGAAGGTGATGTGTAAGTAAGGTCAAACTCCAACGACTCCGGAAATCATTGATCAAATTAATAAGTAATTAATATTGTTTCAATTAACAACAATAAGATAGTGTCGTGAGCATATCAACTAAACCCATGCATAACATTTTACACATAGACCAACAAGGCGACTGCCGCAAATCTTAACTTATGATCAAAAACGTGAAAAAATACGAACAGCAGCAAAAATTCGAAGCTGTTTAACAAAAATCAATTTTATACACTGTTGAGCAAAAGGCAAAAGCAGATTGGGAAAAATGACTTTCACTTACTTTCCAAATAGCAATCAACCAGTATTTTGCGGTCCTTGCGAAAGTTCATTATGAAAATGGCATAATGGCACAGCATTGTTGGCCCAAGTGCGTTGAAGATGAAAGACAATATTTTACTTGTTTGTTTCAGTTCACTTCTCTCCAAATTATTCTCGCACAATGCCAATAATTTGGATAAAAGTATAAGGTCATAGCCGCCGTTATTTTTTTTCTTGTACATACTAATTATTAATATTATTTAAATATAATTAATAAAATTTCTCCAGTTATAACGCTTATACTGAGTTATAAATTTGTATCCAATTGAAACGATTAAATCATAAGATAACTTTTATTAAAGGAATTTTTCTAATTGAGGTTAAAGATTAAAATATTGTAGTGCGTATACTAATTAGTTCTAAAGTCAGAAAAACGCACTGTTTGCATTTTATATGAATACATACCATAAATATACTAAACATATATATAGTATACATATACTTTTGTTCACTTTGGAATGTCTTTGTCTTTCATTGTGATACTTTCCTCTTATTTGACATTTCATGCGATGAAAGAAAATACAAACACTGATTTTCAAAAATATGTATATAACAGAGAGAATTTTACGCCTTGCATAAACTTGCCTTAGCGATAGGCCTGAGCAAATTACTAAAGATAATGTTTTTACGACACCTTTATCCAACCAGAATGAAGTAATTACACACTTATAAATTGATTTATTCTGTAGAATTTCTTAATCTCAATTATAATTCACGAATACTTTCTTTTATGCGAAATTGATAAAATAATATTAAAAAGAATAAAACATATACTGGAATTATGATATTTAAAATAATATATTGGTTGTGCTTTTAGAGTTTGTCTTTAGTTAATTCATTAGATAATTTAATTTTATAGTTATTTAAAAAAATCATATTTGTGCGTAAACAAATTACAATTATTTTATTATTACATTATTAATGTACCAGTTTCAAAATATCCTAAAAACATTTTGAAACTTTTAAACAAATATAAAGATAAACAAAATCAAAATTTTCTCAATCGCGATATAGAAATCTACGAAGCAGCAGCATTTAAATTACTGTGAGAATTATAAAAGGAAGTTGTTGGTATTATAAACTTACCCAATATGCAATAGACATACAAACACTGACCAATTTATAAACACGCAACTGTAAAATGTTATCTTCTCTTCTGGGTTTTGTAATTCAGTACACGGACAATCGCATTTATATGTATGTATATGGAATGTAAACGCTTTTTGTGCATTATAGACAAATGTTGCCCAACTTTTCTCCAAAGGTTTAGAAGTTATGCTAAAAAAAAGTAATAGACAGTAGTAGATGTCGCATCTTACATATAATTGAATTATAAACAAAAGAATGTAAAAAATACAATAGTTGCTGTAGCGACAGTCAAAACTTGACTTTTCAATCATATAACCACTTACAATACTTATACCGTCTTAATGCAAGATCACTCGTATATATAGCCTGAAAGTGCGTAAAAAAATTTTTTTTGATATATAAAATTTTCGAACTATTTTGTAAGCCTTTTCAAAATTACTTGATTTAAAAGAACGAAATTAGAGTTAATCGTTAAATAATTTCTCAGAAATATTGTCTAACGATTCGTTTTCTGATAAATTTTGGTATGTATCGTTATTCATCTCGGTTCTATGCAGATACGAATACTATCATAGACTTCATACCTTATATACATAATCGAAAAAACTTAAATTCAAACAACAAATTTAAGTGTATTTATTTAATGCATTATATTAATTGCTTATGTACATTACGCTTTTCCAACTTTAAATATGTTTCTTTTAGGCATATCATCATCCAAAAAGCACTATTGTTCAAGTGGCCAGGATAATATCTTTCACAATTATCGCAGTATCCGTTATCATAGGATGCTTTATTCTAGCATCAGCTTACGTCACTGCTAATGCCTCGTGCAACCAACTTCAGCAAGAAATTCAATTTTTAACTGAAACAGCTGATCAAATCCAACCGCTTCAACCTGAACCTCTAGTACAGGTAAGTCAATGACTGGAGATTTTAAATTTTTCTTAAAATAAATGTCTGTGGAAAAATTAACGTTTTCCTCGTTAAATATTAATACTATCGGCTCGTTCGTAGCCCTCCCCCTTATATACATGTAACATTAGATGTATTTGTATTAATAGTATTAACATTTAGTCTTGATAGCCATTACCAGAGGGAACATTACTTTTCCCACAGGCTGTACTTACTTTACAAGTTGTGCGAACAGTTTTTTTTATCAAAATATCAATATAATTTCGAAAAATCTTAATAGGTTCGCTACAGCAATTTCTGGAAAAAAATTCTACCTTCCCTTTTGTCACGGCAAAATATCTTCTGAAACGAATCTGAGCATTATTGTTTTTTAATATGTAAACACTGATTGCCTTTCTGTAATACAAAAAATGGAAGCTTTATAATTTGCATGTATGTACAATTATGTACAATTTGTAATATGTATTAATTTATTATCATTGTTTAATTTATTAGATATATACATACATTTTATAAAAATTTGCCATATGTAAATCTATACGTCTACACAGAAGTGTGAAAAATTTTCGTAATTCGAAATAACAAGAAAATTCATTACTTAAATTTTTAACATATTAAGGAGGCACAACTTTTTAATTACTATTTTCCACTTTGTCAGTGGAATTATAAATTCTGCATCCTTTTAACATTACAATCTTTAATTAATTTATAAATAAACAGTATAAATATTTTTGTTAATTTTGTTAATTATTAGTGAATAGAAAAGATTGAGATACAAAGCCCTGTATAATTGAGAATTTAATTTACTTAATTGTTACATATTTTATATTTTATATCGGATTACCATAATATATATCTACACATGTTTCTATTTTCACAAAAATCTTATTATATTTTAAATGATAAGTGAACTAAAGTATACAACGATGTTATGGTTTCGGAATAATGTGAAATTACTACTAAGTGCACATATATTAAATGAGTATACAATTTCACTTTTTTCAGTAATGTGAAAATATATGCAACATATCATGAATAATTATAAAACAAGAATATAAATAAATATCCACAACGTTTACAAATATTTAAACAAACTTAAATATGATTCTTTACGCCTGCTGAATACGTTTACGAATATGTCAACTTTTTCTAATATTGTTATTAGGTTTCATATAAAATGTCTGATATTGTTATATCACGAATTAATTCTTTTGCCCTCACAATTCTTTTATTAATCAAAATATACACAGTCTACATCAATTACTTTTTGACAACGTATTTATATAGCGAAAGAAATGGATTTTTTTCTTCCGAATGCCTCCTTAACTGTTTTACGATTATTAAATTTTTAGTGTCGTAAAATGACTACCAGATTTTAAAAAAGGTGATAATTAGTTGGCTAAATATCAGATGAGTAAAGGGGCTGCTTTGGAAGTTCGTACTTTAACTCATTTTTCTTAGGGTGCCATTCGAAACATAGGGTTGACTAAGGGTGATTGTTTAGCACACAGTGTTCCATATACGTCAATCTCGTGACAATATTTTGTAGTATTAATGGTTTATCCTGGCTGAAAAATTGAATAGTGGATTATTGCCTTAGATGTATATCGCACAATTAGCATATTTTCTTTCGAATATAACAACAGCTTTGATATTTTTCTAGAAGGTTAATAAGCATCCGACCATTGCCCTGACCCTTCTTTATTTTTAAAATGGATCCGCTTTTCTTCTTATTTTAAAGTTCGCCCAAGAAAAAAGTACTTTTGAAATTGCTAGTAATCGGTAAAGCACAAGCTTCAAATCACTTTAATTTTTGCACATCTTTAAATTCTGTTGCTAGTACACGTAGCTCAACACTAATGTTTCCATTGCTGTCTATTCGACCTATTCTTTTTCAAAAGGCTGTACTGACCTTTCCCGCTACTTCCGAAGCGTTGTCGTCTAGTTGGTATTAATATTATATATTGCGCTCCTCTCCATCACAAAATCGTATGAAATAAAGACTGGCCAAACCGATTGTTTAGGAGTACATGTACCCGCTTTAACTCTACAGTAATCCAATTAAACTACACCACAGCACTTGTTTATAGTTGAAATATGATTGATATAAAATTAGACATTTCATGCGAAACAACCATGACCAAAATACTACTTATGTATGTGAGTAAGTCGAATAATTTAGAAGATTATTTAATACACGTTCCTCTATTTCCATTGACTACTTCAAGAATAAACACTTTTGTATCGTCTTACTGATATCCCTGGAATAAATAAAAATCAGCACATTTCAAATTATGTGAAGATCAATAAAAAAGTACGGTTATAGCGTTATGTATGTATATAATTAGAACATAATGTTTTATATTATTGAAAATCCCATTTCACAAGCATTGGACAGTTACAAAATACAAATTTCAGATGATATTTTATAAGAATGCTTTCAGTATATTAACACTAAATTACATAAGTACATACATATATGGCTTTCTGAACTATGTCAAACAAGAAAATCTAGTTCGCAAATCTTAGAACTTTTATGATATAATTTATTACAGATATGTAAATTTTATATAAATTCATATATGATATTTGGATAGGTATTTTAAATTATTCATTAAGGAAATAGTTGAAGGACTTTATTCTAGTAACGATTTCCACTTACTGACCTTGCTCCAACAAAATAGGATACAGAAGAATATGAATTACGTCAGTACACAGTCTTTTATATGTAGTTGCAATGCAAAAAAAATAATAACAACAAAAATAATAATAGCAACACATAAATTCGATTTGAATGTAAAGTTTTCAATTTATTCTAAAATATAACAATGGAGTTCGCTCATTTGGTAATTTCTTATTACATTTATTTTTAGTCGATGGGTACATACAAATACCAAAATATTAATATAATTTAAATATCTGCTATTTATAAATTATGGAAACGAAATTATTTGTTTTCAAATTTTATGATTAAAATAGTTCCTCTGTTGGTACATATAATAATTTATATGATGTAATACATAAAATAATTAAAGATATAACTAATTAAACATGACATATATTACTATATGTAAAATTCCTATGTTCAATTCGTCTTTTAATGCATTCCATAAAATTTGTTTTAATTTTCGGATTAGAAACCTTCTCCTGCAAGATATTTGATTTTATGAAAATAATATATCTTCACTAGTTGTAACACAATATATCTAAATATATCAATCGTACGACTTGTAAAATTCCTTAAGTTTATAAATGTTATAGAAGGATTGATTCATTACGAAACTACTCTCGAAGTTTATAATAGTTTTATGATAAATATTACTTTCAGGAGATAATGGTGAATTATACACTTTTGAGCAACGTATAAAAATCTATTGCCCACTATATTTTAATCATTTCAATCTTCGAAGATTTAAGTTCAGTTTGCGTGATTCAAAAAAAATTAGATTCATATTTAAAAAGTTAAACGTAAAAGTTAAAATTGAACGTCTATACAGAAAAGTATCGACCATAGTTAAAATAAAAAAATGATACATAAAGTTATAAAAAATCGATTTTTCTAATTTACTAGTAAAATTATCTAATAGTGTTATTTTAAAAACCACATGTTAAGAAATTATTATCTTCTCTAAAAGCATGGATATTCGTACTGAATACAATTTTCAGAACGATATAAACCAATTTATAGATTTTTTTATTAAACGAATCAAAAAAAATAATTCACCAAGCAATTCACCAATCTAATACGTAATTAAATTTTCCCATAATAATAAAAATGCATTCTTTAAGGAAAATGATTGCAATTCTTTTTCCCACATAATTTATATAAACCTACTTAGTAAAGTTATACATGCCACAAATGGTAGACAAATAAGGTTAACGCAAACTTAAGACAAGCCTATTGTAAATTGCGGGATATATTAAAGGTTAATAACCTAGAATAGGAAGTAGTGTCGTATAAAATTGCAATGAAAGTTGTATAATGTTATCTTCAAACATACGACTTGAAAGAATTAATTAACTAAATGAAACATTCGCCAATTCGACCTGTATTTCTATTCCGCACTAAAAGATCAAATACAATAACATTTAAGGCCAATTAAAGTGTTTAATTAGCCGAAAATGTACGCAATTGAGATATGCAGTTACATCTTCATGACGGGAGAACCGGTGAAAGCGAGATGTCTTTACTCCTAAGAAGCAGGTCATCATTGTTTATGGAAAAAAACTTATTTTTTTTACTGCACATTCTCCTTTATGTTATTTTTGTGTTTTTTTTGTGTTTCGAAGAAATGAATGTATAAAAGACGTCACATATACACATATGTACATATTTCTCTCTAAATGGAAGATTATACATTGTGACAGAATTATTTATTTAAATTAAATATAAGAGTTAATAAAACTTTTTATTCTTAACTTAAAATGTAAATCCCTTATCTTCATCGTGGTTCTTTTCTTTACAGCATAAGGCTAAATAAAATCAAATTATAGATCTACGTTCTGACTTTTTAAAGAAATACTACTGGTCCCCAAACATTCAGAATTTTATTCCACTGAAGTCCAATTTATGAAATTAACAATTATTTACTTCAAAAAAATGTAAATGTAGCCTTCAAAATAAATACTCTTTTTTAATATGTTACAGGAAGAACAAGCAAATCAAGATCTTGAAAAACTAGGTCAGAAAATTAAAGAAATCAAAGAAATAGATGATGTTCCAGACAATAAAATTCACAACGAAAAATCTGAGAGTACCTCTGCGACAACTGACTCATCTGTAGAAGAGGGTGATGATGATGACGAAAAAACTGTTCACATAAAAATGCCTTTGGAGCTAGATTTTGATGATTTAGCAGGTGCATTGATGGAGAAGAATCAACGTTCTCGAATGAATTGTATAGTAGAGAAAAAGAGGGCTGAACAAGTTGTAGATCACCAGGCAAAAACTATTCAGTTACCGTTCGGATTAAACCTTACAACTGATCCACGTTTCGAACATCTCAGTGGCGAAAGAATGGCGATTTTCTGTGAAAGTGGAAATGAGCAAAGGTAGTATTTTAAACATGTAAGCGAAAAATATTGCTAGCACTTGACAGTTTCTACTGGTTTCTTTCAAAATTCATGTTATGTAAAGATAGCATGATATTACAGGCTTTTTTTATTTATGTATATGTTTTATTTTGTATTGAATATTAATAACTATTTATTTTAGTCATCAAGAACCAGAACAGGAAGAACAAGAAGAAACAATTATGATTCAACCAATAATGATTCCAATTCCGCACACTAGCTTCCAAACGCATATGCCAATGCAAATTCAACCTCAGTTAATGCAACACAATGTTCCCGATAGAATGCCGTTTCAAGCACAACATCAGCAACCTCTAATGTCACTACCACATCCCATAGAAACTATGAGACCACCAATGCCTACGCCCATAATGCAACAACAGCAATCCGAACCCGATTTTCCCCCAATTCAAATGCTTCACCGTATTGCACAGCAAATTATTGGCCAGAAAATTCAAATGGAACAGACAGGAAATCAAGACGAAAATCAATCTAATGAAATTACTCAATCTGAAGATCAACAGCAGGACACTGAACAATATCAACATTCTAATTTTGTAATGGCACAAAGGATTCAGGTTCCTGAAGAAATTCTAAGTCAAATTAACCGTCTTCCAAATAATGACGTTGTCATAGCTCTTTCTAGTCAGGAACAGGAAGACCAACCTCAGGAACAACCAGAAATGCAACAACAAACTGAAAACGAAAATAATATGAATGTGAGAATTGGCTATAGCAGACAACTTGCTGATAATACACCACGTCGTATGGTTCAAGTTCAACCAGAATCTCAACCAGCTGCTACAGACGAAATGAGACCACACTGTAAGCAACTTGTTGAAAGATAATTTTATTTAAACGCGTTGCTTATTAATTTCCTATAATACACAATAAATTTATATTTATATTTAAGAAACATCTACTTTCTTGTGTCAGGGAGTGACAACCGTCCAAATATAAAATTATTGCGGAATCAGCCCGAAAGAGAGACCTTTCAATTATTATTAGTAAAATACAGCAAACATTTTGTTTATTTTTTAGGTTTCTTACGTTTTAGTTCTTCTTAATGAAACAGCATTGCCATTAATAATAAGGAAGTAAAACATATACCAGATTTGTAAATACATACTATATAATACAAATATGTAAATTAAAAGTACCACTTGCTTCTGTAATAATAATAAATAGAAAATCCAATCAAAATCAAATTATTTGCCAGAAGAATAGTATATTATGAAATTGTCGAATAGTGAATAACTTACTTACTTTTGATTTTTAAATTAAAACATATCAAACTCATTCTAAAAATACATTCAATTTTAATTTAAAATTAAAATTATCATCCCATTTCCAAATATGCATTCGGTAAAGTAAATAATATTATATAAAACGAATATATTATTACGCTAATAGTTTAATTCATTACATTAAATTAAAGATGGTTGCACATGATCTAATCTTTTTACCTTGTCATTGGATATTATCATAAATCTATTGAAAAAGCCAAATAAAGATGAAAAAAATAATAACTAACCATGATATTACAGTATTCCCTTGACCAAGTCAACTATTTACTTACTAAAGAAGAACTGAAACACTAATTTTTAACTTATTAATATATAATTTTAAATAAAATTACCACTTCTCAAATGTTGTTCCCGTAGAAGTGCCACTATCCATTTTTGAAGTTACATGTATTTCAATACCTCTGTCCGTTATACCATATATGTACATATTTACATATTGTACTTTTTCACGGAATTTAACAGATTTATTTACAACTTAGAGATTAATATAAAAAAATCTTGTAATTTCATATTTTATACAAAAACTAATACTTTAATGTTTCTAATATATATTATTTTCAGTTGTACATCCACGATCAGTGCGCTCCGTTGACAATGTTCTTCCAAAAAGTGTGAAACGTGTGAAACGCTGTTCATGCGATTGCGCATGTTAAAAAATAATTGTAAAAATTGATAATATTACAGAATTTAATTAATTAGTATGCTATCTATAATATAAAAAATAACACTTGTTTTTGTTGTAACTTATCCAACTTGCAAATTTATAATAATTATTAGATTACTAAAACTTGTATCTGTAAATAGGTTCTTTAAATAAAGCAGTGGGGTTATACATAGATGTGATAGATTTATTTAGAATCGTAATATTCGAATATGTAAGATGCCTGCAAAATAAATAAAAGTATTTTTCTAAATTATATATTATTTACCCTTTTATGTATAGTAATCCTCCAAAGTAGTGAAACTGCTTGCTTGCGTATAAGCAATACGAGTTACAAGCTTGTAGAAAGCCTTACATCCTTCTTCTATCTTTTTAGATAGTATATCATTTCACTGAGTATGAAATCAATTTATGTAGAATCGGTAACAGACGGTTTAATTAAAACGTATCGTATGTTATCTTCAATATTTTTGCCGCATAATCCTCTGGGTAACCAGAGACGAACGCATGTAAACTTTGCCCACAGCTTACATCATGCCATGGCGCGAAGATACGAGTAGCTCGCAAAAGTAGATTGCTAACTGCGACAAGTAAATAAATTTCTAAATCGTTTTCTTACGTTAGAATATACAACGACTATAATTTAATGTGTTATTTACAATAATGACATCTCTCCAGCCTTTCCAGCACGACTGCACGCTGTTGCGATTCCAAAGGTTTATATTGGATTTTTTCTAGCAGTAACTAATATGCTAATAGTCTGATTATTTATCCCTTATATCTTAAAGTGTTTTATAATTCGCGGAATATTTTTATGTATATAGGTTTTATTATTGGTGACACAAACGTCGAGTTCTTCGTTACATGCTAAACGAACCAGATCAATTTTTCAGGAATATCGCTTAACACATTACAATCAAATTTGTATAGTAAAGGTATTTTTATTTGTATAGGGAAGAAGTTTTTATTAATATGTTTTCCCACAGACACAATCAGTGGCTCAACAAAAAAGTACCAAATTCAGCCCACAAAATACTATAATATGCCTTTTTATCGATGGGTGCAAAAATATTTTTGCCTTTGTTCGCAGATTATAGTTTGTATAGTGTGTTAAAGGCATAAGCTTGTTTTAGATCAATCAACGACAAAAGCACTTTTACCCATAATCGCAATTTTGAGAATTATTTTTCTCATATACTTGTTTTATTTCTTTCAACGAGAACTTACGGCGATGAATACAAAGATATTTCAAATAAGAGGATTTGAAAGGTTGTTTTCAAACAACTTGTGACCTAATATCGTCAGGTGTTGGTAAGAAATTAGTAAATTTAATACAAAGAGGACTTTATAAAAATGGTTTATAAACAAAGTATTTAAAAAATGTATTTAGCCTAAGTTAATAATCGCTTCTCGTACTTTTTATATATCCAAATACTTTGTTGACCTAATTTTAGAATAAATGAATTATTAACTAAAATTTGAGTTAAAATATGATATAATGTGTTTTTCATGTTCTTTTTGTTATGTATTTCTAAACAATATGTAATAATTGTTATTGAATATATCCAAATTTATGTCACATAGATTATTATTATTATGTTTACGTCAGAACAAAATACGTTTATTTTGGGGGCTCATTTTCATAACGGAATACAGAATAACGCCCAATCAAGAATAACGTCTAAGGACTCTTTCAATAATCACTTGAGTGACAATAAATGTTTAGATTTAACCTTTTCCACTAATGAATTCTGGTTTCATTTTTCAGTATATGTCAACACTATATATTTAACAATTGAGCACTCAATCAATTCTAGAATATTTTTGATAAGATAATGCAAGACCCTATGTTGTTCAGAATTTGTTTTTGAAAATTACAAATGTTTTTGAAAATATGAAACAGACTATTAATTTATGTTTGAAACTGAGTGGTTGACATTATCAACATTTATTGTGAGTTAATAAATATAACATGTTTTTAAAATAAAATACAATTTTTGTGAGTATTGTTTCTTTTCATATTATGAAATTTGAGAGCTTGCTTCATGTCAAGCTCTCAAATTTCATGTTTGAATATTTACCATCTTTTGGTAATAAATAATAATTTAAAACGAGTAGAAATGTGTAGGGAGTTACCAAATTTCTTGAAAATTAAGCCAAAAGTTCACTTTTAAACATTTTAGTACACTCCATACATCATAGTTTACGCTAATTTTGTTTTATTCTGTAGACATGTAACAAATGTGTGATGTTCAGAATCATTCATAACTTTCTCGAAGAGACTAAATACATTAAATACTCTTACACGTCCAAAGTTCGATTGAAAGCTTAGATCAATAGATAGTAGTTAACTTCTAATAGTAAAAACGATTGCTCACAACTACTACTTATAATGATTATTAGTCGCATAGATTCACTTTCAACAAGTCATGTTATTAATTATTAATATGTATATAATACTATTAAATCGTACATATAGAATTTTATCCAACTGTACATTTTACTGCGCGTGTTTTAAGATGATAATACATACTTATTGGAATCAATTCAGAGAAAATTTGCAAAGTTCTTATGGTGTCGCGTGGATGGTCGGTATCCCACTCGGGGTTCGGAGCAGGGTGAATTACTATCGAGGTTTGGCATGATTTTTTTGGATTTACCGTTGGTGTAATTTCTTTACATACTTATTCTTATAATGGAGAGATGGTGGAATGCCCGAGTCCTAGAGCTTCTAATGAGATGCTGACAGGTACACCAATTTATGAATCGACTGATAATTATAATCTAAATATTATTAAATTATTTGCTATGTTTGAATAGTTTAATTTGAAAAATATGTCAAACTACGTAATGTATTCAAATAAATTCTCCAAGTCTCCAAATAATACACGAAAATGGTAAAATGCTTTGTATATGCTAAAATTTCGTAAAATTAAGATTAGAAAACGAAAATTTCCAAAGAGAAGAATCATTTGTATGTATGCATGTAGACCAAAAAATTTGAAAGTTTTCTAAATTAGGGAATTAGAAATACAGTGAAAATAAGAGCTTTTCTTATGGTATCAATGCTACCACTGATTGATTAAAAAATATTAATGCTTTACGATAAAGAAACCTATAAAATATACACACACAAACATATGCACACACACACACACACAGAGAGAGAGAGAGATATGTACACGCATGCACACATATTTGATAGGCAACTTATTATGCATAATATTAAAATGTTTTGTTTTGTAGCGCAGGTGTAGTTTGCATTTTGCATCTAACCGAACTTCAGATGTTAGAACTTAATGCACCTTAAAAGCAAGTAGTGTGACATCATTGTTGATGTAATGACGGATTAACCTCTAGTATGCGTAAAATTTATAAAATTCTTCTGTTTGTTAGTTGTGCATCATTATTTTTGTTCATATTAAGGAGTATGTATTTTAATTATAATATGGAACTTACAAAATATGAACCAAATTTGTGTAAAAGTGATATTAACTTAGGAGGGGATAAATTATTTGATTTACAATTTAAATACGTGTTAAATAGTAATTTATGTGCTAACACCACGGAAAAATATTTTGCTATATTTATAGTGACATCATACATCACAAATATAGAAATTCGAAATTTTATGAGACGAGCATTTCCTAATCATAAATTAGAAAAAATGAAACTGAGAAGAGTATTTTTGTTAGCGCGCGATGAAGGAAATCGACCCGTTTCCCAAACCATCATAAAAAATGAAGCAGAACGCTTTGGAGACATTGTACAAGGCAATTTTATGGAAGCGTATAAAAATTTAACTTATAAGCATGTTATGGGTTTAAAATGGGCATCCCAGTATTGTTTAAATGTTAAATATGTGATAAAAATGGACGATGATATAGTAGTCGATGTCAGCGAATTTATGAAAGTATTAAAAGGATTCAGTTTACCTTCACAAAATTATATAATTGGATATACATTACCAGCAAATCGGCCAATACGTGAACCAAATAATAAATGGTATGTTACAAAGGAAGAGTTTGAACTTGAATGGTATCCAACTTTTGTTTCCGGTTGGTTATATGTAACAACACCACAAGTAGCAAAGCAAATATCTACTTTAGCAGAAACAGAGAGGTATTTTTGGATAGATGATGTATTCGTAACAGGTATTCTAGCACACAAGTTAAACATTCGTTATTTACATATAAACAAATATTTTGCAACAGAAGAGGATCAGATGAAGTGTTGCTTAAGAAATTTGCCAAATGTTCGTTGTGGTTACTTGATTGGGCCGAATGGAGGTAATCTAGACATGTTCTATAATTTTAACGAATTAACTTCCCAGTGTTTATCTAAAAATATATGCCCAAAGCGTAATTTATACAAAAACAAAAAGTGTTTAGTGCAAGAAACTGGAAAATTAAATACTGGAAAGCCTATAATAATTCCTTACGAATTCAGGAAACCATTAATAAAAGAACATTTACTCAACGTGATTTAAAATTAATACTTATTTTAATTAATCATTATCGTTGCTGACTATATAGTAATGTGACAATTCTCTTCAAAACAACTCTAACTTACATTAATACTATATTTAATTTCCAATTGATTGAAAAATTTTTTTATAGATTTTATTTTTTGGCGGAATGTGAATTATTTCATGGTTAAGGATCCAATAGAAATTTTTATATACAATTATAATTAATTATGAGATTTATAAGTAATAAATAAATAATGATAAATCATTTGAAGTATTACTTAATTATATAAATCATAATCGATTTTTACGTACAGAACATGGCAAATTTTAAATGTAACTCCAAGATTTAAATAATTAATAAATAAACATTTTATTTTACGTTCCATAAATTTGAATTAAAATAAATTGAACAATTATTTCGATTTCTTCAGTTCATTAATAGTTAACGCAAACGATGTGTAACTTCAAATACCACATTGTTTACATAAATGAAAGCGTAGTAAGGAAGTTTGGTACAAGTGCACAAATCACTTTTACCACTTGTTTGATTTGCAGTTTTCCGCACACGTGAAAAAAGTATAGTTTTGCGCAGTAGTAGATTGTACAACGATTATGCAAAGTAATACACAATATCAAATTGTACAACAAGATTGCAATTCGTTAAACACAATAAATATCGGAGCACATAATTTCGCGCATAGTAAATTCTTTGTGCACGGTTACGTAATTTTGCCGCATACATCTTTTTCGTTGTGGTTGAGAAATTATTTGCATCTATATTTGTTCGTTCTAAAACTTATGTTTTTTTTTAAATAATCTAGTTTTTGTCTTCGTTACCTACATGTAATGTTTAAAAACCCCTCAGGTCGTCGGAGATGCAATATTCTGCTATTAGAACGATTATAATTATGCTTAATAATATTTTAAGAAATAGTTCGACTAAGAATCGAGTGTAAATAATGTTTGAATTACTTTTAGAAATGAATTGTGCTGTATATATAAAGTGAAATGCTAGAACAGTAGGTGTACAATTGAACGTAAAAATAATTTAAAAACAATTAAGATTTTATTCATTAATTATATAAAGCGAAGCACAAAATAGTGGGTACATTAATTACCTATTCCCGTATTCAATAATCGAATTTATGTATATTCATTAAAAACGTTAAAAACAAGTTTTGAGTTTCCGCTATTAATAGATTTTCTAACAGGCATCTTAATATGGATCCATTCGAATACTCTTATTACGGTTGCTTAAATTTTAATAAAATTTTCCACAATTAAGTAAATGCAAATATTATTTTATATAAAATAAAATGCCTGTCAGCTCTGCTTTGGGAGTTCAGTAATAATAAAGCTGAACATCTTTTTGTTTGATAGCGACAGAGATATTTACAAAAATCTATATTTCAAAATCTCGTTTATGTTTAGTAAACAATGGAATTTAAATTTAGTACTTGACTTAACCTATTAGAATTCACTTTGTAGATGTCCAAATATTAAAAAAATGGTTGAATTAACTGAAAAAACATATTGA
Source organism: Dermolepida albohirtum (assembly GCA_031893035.1). Taxonomy (NCBI): domain Eukaryota; kingdom Metazoa; phylum Arthropoda; class Insecta; order Coleoptera; family Scarabaeidae; genus Dermolepida; species Dermolepida albohirtum. The sequence goes on along the minus strand of JAVIWB010003025.1, from coordinate 204,315 downwards.
AGTTTTGATGACCACGTCAGAACTCATGAAGAAGTACGCAATGTATTTAACAATTTGCATCAAAATCGGCATGCGATACCATGCACTGCCGTTGGTAAAACTTTGAGAAAGTATAAGTTGACCGGAAATCTGGCGAAAAGGGACCGACGAAAGGTCTGGTGATGTTCTTGCTCTAGATATTTCTATAGCATTAGAAGAATTACTACAAACTTCTACTACATATGCAGTATATGGTATATACTGCTGAGCAGTAGCCATCATATTGAAGCTTAAAAAATATAATTCGTATAAATTACATTTAATGCAAAAATTACACGTTTGTGGTTTTACTTTCAGGAACCGTATTATTGGTCCATTTCTCATTAATAATATTTAGATCTTGTGCGTGGTTAAGTGTTCCTAGTACTGAGGAAGCTGAACGTTTTGATACAATAAAAAAACACTCCTTCATTATGGGTAGAATAGAAAATAAGTTTTTTGAACAAATCATTCCCAAATTAGTGAATTTGGCGTAGAAAATTTATTGAATAGTCTGCATGGTCTCCAGATTTAAATTTCCTACATTTTTCCTTTAGGACCATTTAAGATCTATGGTTTACATTAGACGACCACATAATCTGACGAGTTACGGCAGATAATAATTAAGGAATTGTAAAGAATTCATGAGAAGGCGTTGGCGAATGTCATTCAAGAATTTGTTCGCAGACCTACACACTATCTGAAAGAGAACGATCATCATTTTAAAAACTTTGTCAATTAATTTTGTTTTTGTTTATTTTTTGTTTTCAATAAAATTTACTTTATTAGACTTAATTAAATATTTCTGTCGTTGTTGAATAAAAGGATGCTAACCTTATTATGACTGAACTACCAAAGCAGAGTTTTATTAAAATTTTCAAAAATATACAGGCTGCTTCATTAAAAATAAAAACCGGAAGTCTAGTTCGAATATAAATATGCTCATATTAATTAATTCAAAGTGAAACTGCCAATTTACATTATTTAAAGCAATTAACAGACATTCTATGTATATAATTGATAATAAACGGTAGTGATACTTCATGTAATACAAAAGATTCTCTTAACTAGTTTAAACCCTTTTAAATAAGAAAGCGAATACTCAGACGTGTCTTAACATTTTTAAGTATGCGTTAAACCTTTGCTGGAGCGTATAAAAGCGCTCTCTAACACGCTTCTCAGTCAGCACCAAAAAATTCCTCTGTTGGGTTGTTCCACTTCCCAATCGAGCTTGAAGTGAGCCAAAGAGTAATTTCAAGACTTTGGAAAGTAAAGGTGCTCGACGAAATCTAGAACAAGGTTAGCTAACATCAACAACACCAAAACACGATCTATATCTGGCACAATTGACATATAAAATTCGCTTTTTTTAGTGCAACCCAGATTAGAAGTGAGATTACTTCTGTCACTCAAAGGCTACTACCAACGCAAATAATAGGAAGTCGTTAGCATACGTTTAGCTTATATACCCGAAGATCGTTGATTTGCATTCCTATTACTGCAAAACATAAAAGAGACCGTAGAATGTGAACAAATGTGCATATCAATTGAAGCCATAATCAATACATACGTGTATTATTCAGTTACGAATCCAGATTTACATAGCAGCTAGATAATAGATGTATTTTGATTTGGCGTGAAGCTGGTCCGCGTCGCAATTTGTCAGGGGAAAATCTTCAGTAGGAGAATGGTGGCATGATGGCATAGATTAGGAGTAGTATTAGACAGCACTAGAATATACTTGCTATTCAGATACCAATTGTTTTAGGGTGTTATTATACATTATTAATATATGTTTGTAAGAATAATTGCCATAAAACTTTTGTAAAATTAAATATTTCTGTATTTTTCCTATAATACTACTAATAATAATTCTGTTTGTCTAGAAAAACCTTTAGAATAGGTATATGACAAGTCGAATAAAAGAAAAAAATATAATATTATAATAACAAATGAAACATAAGAGAAATCAAAAGAATCATAATCTACCCAAAAAGAAAGACGAAATAAACAGAAAAAAGATATACAATCCATAGAGAAACAAGACAAAACAAAAAGATTTATGCATTTAAATATTCATCTGTAGAATAAAAAAATCATTCTTCCTTAGAGGCTGCTTTAATTTTTCTTCAAGGAGTTTTCATCCGGCTGCAGTTCTTATGTTCTTAGGTGTAGCATTACAAAGTTTGATGCTCATATAATAGGGAAATCTTTCATATTTCGTTATTTGGCCCCATGGTCGGGATTCCTTGAACAACTTCCTCGTTTTCTTAAATTCACAACACGATTCCATAAATTTCACCATGGAGATTGAATCTGAAGGTTCCCTTCCCTTCCTCGACGTCTTGGTAACTCGTCATCTGGATGGTTCACTAGGACATTCAGTGTACCGCAAACCCACACACACTGATCGGTATCTCAATGCCCTCTCCCATCATCATCCTGCCCAGAAACAGGGCGTTATCAATTCCTTAGTCCGAAGAGCTGTGAACATATCTGACCAGCATTCTATATCCCAGGAAATAAGTCACGTTACCAAAGCTCTTATAAATAATAATTTCTCCAACCATAGTATTCAGCGAACCATAGATCGACATCTTAATCCCAAAATCTCACAACTTAATACACAGCTTACATCATCTCCCCCCTCTCTAAAGCCCACCTACCCTATATACAAGGCGTTACTGACCGCATCAGTAGGGTTCTTCTCAAAAACAACATCAAAACCATCTTCAAACCCCATTCCAAATTATCTGACCCTTTTTCCGTAAAAGACCATGTTTCTTTAGAATCAGCTGGTGTGTACAGGATTCCTTGTTCATGCGGCAGGGCATATATTGGTGAAACAAAGCGGTCTGTCGGCACTCGTGTTTCTGAACATGAGCGTTGTACTAGGTTGCTGCGCATAGCCGGTTCTGCACTTGCCGAGCATAGACTGGAAACCGGGCACCATATTCAGTTTAATTCAACCAAGATCCTATCCCGCACTAACCACTTCTATGGTCGCAAAATCCGTGAAACTATAGAGATCTTTAAGCACCCCAATAATCTTAACCGCGATGATGGCTACCCCCTACATAACGCTTGGCAATCCTGCATCTCTAATCGACCCAACCGTAACCGTAACGCTCCATTGACCCATGACCCATTATCCATATATAAACACGTCCCCCATCGACTTACACCAGTTTCAGTGCAGTAGTTCAGCCCTGAAGATGTCCCATACAAATGGGTACGAAACGTCGGCAGATATACTAGTGACGCGGTTCCAGCCCGGAAACCCAGAAGCAGATAGCATGGACCACGACCGCGGAAGTCTACGTACCAAATTAACCAGCCTCTACGGGGAGGATATCCAGAAGAAAACCAGAGAACTTGGAAAACTGCGAGTGAAATTGGTAAGTCTGATTTGTTCTTTAACATTTTTACTTAGATGTCGTGATTATAAAATTGTTCCTAAATTTTTACAGGTCAAACACCACATTATCTCTCCTTCTGCCAGATCCATATATCAACGAGCGGGTCTCGCATTGGTTCGAGAACGCATCAAACATACCAGACGTGATCTCAATTCCCTTTCTAATAAACTCCTTCACATACACCTACAACTTGCTTCTACTTTAACCCAATCCGATTGGGATCTTCTAGACCGCATAACCTTTCAACAAGCGGAAAACATCAAACACCATATTATCCAAAGGCACATCCGCAAGTTCCAGGCCTTAGTACCCAAACCTCGACAACATAATATTTCTATGTCACACACTGTCATCAATCTCTCTAAACGACCCTTATCCACTGATGAGATTTCTGTTCTTTCCAAAGGGCCCAATTTTGCACCCACTCCCAAATACATCCCTACGGAAGACATCATCACTGGCATAGAATCGGCTCTTGTCAAAATTCCTCCGGCTATCGCCGATCCCATCCGTTTCGAATCTTCAAAAATCCTCACGCAGGCCAAACCACCGAAATCTAATCTTCAAAGATCCGAGATTCTAGCCCATAAAGTCCTGAAATCTGACCCCACCATCGTTGTACTCAGAGCTGATAAAGGTAACGCCACTGTTGTCTTGGACAGTGATCAGTACGAGCTTAAAATACAAACTCTTCTCCAGGACGGCTCGTATAAACTTCTTAAGCGAGATCCCACCTCACGAATAGAACGTACCATCATATCATCTATCAAAACCTCTTCTATCCCTACCGATTCTCACAGAACCTTATTACCCAGCGACTCCAAAGCCCCAAAACTGTACGGTCTCCCAAAAATTCACAAACCCAGCATTCCTCTGCGTCCCATAGTGAGTACCATAAACAGTCCCACTTATAAATTATCTAAATATCTCTCGAACATCCTCAAACCTTACACCGGCAATAGTGATTCTTTTATTAAAAATTCCAAACATTTTGTCCAAAGACTAAATGGCCTAACGGTAGATCCTCATGATCTACTAGTTAGTTTTGACGTCGAATCTTTATTCACCAGAGTTCCTATACCCGACACTATCCAAATAATCCGTCAAATCCTTTCCACTGACAACCAACCTGATGATTTGGCCAACCTGGTGAATATTTGTTTAACCTCCACCTATTTTCAGTTCCGTGGTAATTATTATGAACAAGTATCGGGTGCAGCTATGGGGTCTCCTCTCTCTCCTGTTGTCGCTGACATTTTTATGGAGGCATTCGAACAACAAATTCTTCACTCTTGTGACCAAAAACCAAAATGTTGGTTCAGATATGTGGATGACACCTTCGTTATTTGGCCCCATGGTCGGGATTCCTTGAACAACTTCCTCGTTTTCTTAAATTCACAACACGATTCCATAAATTTCACCATGGAGATTGAATCTGAAGGTTCCCTTCCCTTCCTCGACGTCTTGGTAACTCGTCATCTGGATGGTTCACTAGGACATTCAGTGTACCGCAAACCCACACACACTGATCGGTATCTCAATGCCCTCTCCCATCATCATCCTGCCCAGAAACAGGGCGTTATCAATTCCTTAGTCCGAAGAGCTGTGAACATATCTGACCAGCATTCTATATCCCAGGAAATAAGTCACGTTACCAAAGCTCTTATAAATAATAATTTCTCCAACCATAGTATTCAGCGAACCATAGATCGACATCTTAATCCCAAAATCTCACAACTTAATACACAGCTTACATCATCTCCCCCCCTCTCTAAAGCCCACCTACCCTATATACAAGGCGTTACTGACCGCATCAGTAGGGTTCTTCTCAAAAACAACATCAAAACCATCTTCAAACCCCATTCCAAATTATCTGACCCTTTTTCCGTAAAAGACCATGTTTCTTTAGAATCAGCTGGTGTGTACAGGATTCCTTGTTCATGCGGCAGGGCATATATTGGTGAAACAAAGCGGTCTGTCGGCACTCGTGTTTCTGAACATGAGCGTTGTACTAGGTTGCTGCGCATAGCCGGTTCTGCACTTGCCGAGCATAGACTGGAAACCGGGCACCATATTCAGTTTAATTCAACCAAGATCCTATCCCGCACTAACCACTTCTATGGTCGCAAAATCCGTGAAACTATAGAGATCTTTAAGCACCCCAATAATCTTAACCGCGATGATGGCTACCCCCTACATAACGCTTGGCAATCCTGCATCTCTAATCGACCCAACCGTAACCGTAACGCTCCATTGACCCATGACCCATTATCCATATATAAACACGTCCCCCATCGACTTACACCAGTTTCAGTGCAGTAGTTCAGCCCTGAAGATGTCCCATACAAATGGGTACGAAACGTCGGCAGATATACTAGTGACGCGGTTCCAGCCCGGAAACCCAGAAGCAGATAGCATGGACCACGACCGCGGAAGTCTACGTACCAAATTACTTTCATATGTAGTTAAACTATATTATTACTACGAGTGCTGTAATCATGAGAACATTTACTTGTTTTAAAAGAAGTAATGCTTTGTTTTACGAACATTAAGGTTTCATAAATATAAATGCAAGTAACCGTTAAAAGTTTTAGTGTATTGTAATACGGACGACATGAAACTGCTCTTGAGAATCCAACCATGTTTCTTATAGCAGTTTTCTGCTGAAAAAAAACTGATTGTAGAAACCCGGCGCACCAAAAAAATAATAGCATATGTTATTCTAGACTGAAAATTATCATATTAATATGCCAAGAAGACTTTATTATTAGCTACCTGAGATAATCATAAATAGTGTAAGATATAGAAGAAAATTTCTTACTAGCTTGATTAGTGTGAGCCTCCCAAGTGAGACTATTTTCAAAGTATAGTACCGGAATTTGATCGATTGAAAATGCTTCACGGATTTTCTATTGACATACAAGAGTAAACTTTCGTTCATTCTTTTAACGTCAGATATAAAATATATGAAATTGGTAATCCAAATTCAATTAGTTTATTTATATTCAACTAGTTCACAAATTTCTAAAGCATTACTTTACAATCCATGATTGCCGCCCTCTTAAACACAAATACAGATAAATGGCAACAATCATCTGCATGTAGGATAACATTACCAGCATATTATTTTCGGCAAATCATTAACATAAACAAGAAATAGAAGCGACTCTATTGTCGAGGAACGCCTCGAAATAAGATATAATAGAAAAAAGTACACAGTCAATTCGCAATAGCCTACTGTTCCTGTTTGAAAAAAGTGTTGACAAACGATTATGTGCTGATTATAAAGTTACTATGAATTGTTTTCTTAAAGATGGTATTCTTAGGATTTAAGATTCATTTGCCAAGATGTGTGAAAGAAAATCTTTTAAAGGTTAGGTACCAACTAAGGTTATTTAATATGCCAATGGATGAAAAGAATACCATTCTTAAAAGAATAAGTACTCATAAAAAAATCAAGTTCGCATCCAATGTTAGTTAATTTGAGAGATGTTGCACATTCCTTCGTTGACAGTATCGCCTCATGAAAGATGTTAGACAATTCAGAAAATATATTTATACGTCTAAGAGAAAACAATTTACATTTAAATACAGAAAAGTTCGATTTTTGGTTGTTACTTAGGCCATAACATTTCTGAGAATGGATTATATCATTTACGAAATAAAGCAGACACTACTGAAAAGCGCGCATTCCTAAGAAGTATCAACGAAGTTACTTCGGTGTTAATGAACTCTACCAAAAATTTTTACCACACTTGCCCTGAAGTTAAAACCTGAATAAGCTATTACACAAATATACGCCATTGAATTGAAATTTGAAATAGCTATAAACACTTAAACCGAGTACGAAAACTACGATCAGTACTTCCAACAGATGTGTCGTTTAGAGTTTTAGAATTAATTTCACACATACTGTATCATAAAATAGAAAGTCCTATTGCATTACAATTACTTTCAAATAAAGAAATAAATTACAGCATTGTATTGATAATGACTTATCAACTGTTTATAAAACTTTTTTAACAGAGACTGTTGCTGATATACAAGTTTACGTTCAACGAAGCCTTCTATTATCAATCTTCATATAAATATCAATAAATTTACTCCATAACTGGGATCATATTACATAGAATTACCAGATTGTATTAAAAGAAAGCATGCAATTATGAATGTAAAAAATAATGATCAAAAATGTTTCGCATGGGCTGTTGTGTCCGCGCTATATCCAGCTAATGAGCATCCTCAAAGAATTATGAAGTATCCGACGCCACTATCTGTGTTAAATTTAACAAGAATTCATTTCCCAATGACAATCAAACAAATTCCACGGTTTGAGAAACAAAATGATGTTTTCAATAAATGTATATATTCTTAAAAGCATTAAGGAAAAGCTCATCACTGTTCCCACATATTTAACCAAAGTTAAGCAAAGCAAACATGTGAATTTACTGCTTATTCAGGACACATACTGTGATGAAAATACAGAAACTGATACTGGAAACAAATTAACACTATCTAAATACCACTATGTTTGGATTAAAAATCTATCTCGGTTGATTTCCACACAATTATCGAAGTATAAATCTAAAACATATTTTTGTGATCGATGCTGACACTCTTTTCATACAGAAAAAGGTCGAGATGATTATTATATAGATTGTGTTGAAATGAATCATTGCAAAATAGTTCTTCCAACTGAAGATAAAAAGTATATTAAATTCAAGAATTTAAAAAATGAAGTAAAAACTCCATTTATCATCTACAGTTACCTAGAGTGTCCGTTAGTACCCAACCAAGATAAATACAAATACCAAGAACACCCAGCAGTATCGGATATTACGTTAAGTGTTCATATCATGACTGTATAGAATGGTTTACTAAGGAACTCAACATTTTTGCTGAAGACTTAGAACCTGTTTTCTTTTGTCCACTACCTATGGAAGAATTAACACCTGATGAGCAACTTAATTATAATAACACATGTATTTGTCACATTTGTGATAAACCGTTGGATGGGAAAAAGGTGAATGATCATTGTCATTTGACTGGTAAGTACCGTCAACCTGCGCATGAAGAATGTAATATAAATTTCCAAGATAGTCATACAGTCCCTGTCGTTCTTTACAATTTAGGCGGATACGACTCGCATTTTATTCTCAAAAATTTAACAGAGGATTTGAGTGGACGTACAGATGTGATACCAGTAAACAAGGAAAGATATCTCATTCGAAAAACAGTTAGACGAAAATCTAATTAAGTTTAGGTTCATAGATTCTTTCCGATTAATGGCTTCTGGGTTAGATACATTAGCGTCGTATTTAACAGTGTATATCGAACTCGAAGCAGAATTTCCTAATCTAATTCTGATGAAAAATTAAAACTGTTAACACGAAAAGGAGTATACTCCTACGACTATTTTGATTCAGAAGACAAATTGAAGGAGACGAATCTTCCCGAAAAGACACAATTCTTCAATCAATTAAACTATCAAGATAGTTCAGAAGAAGACTATGATCATGCACAAGAAGTATGGAATAAATTTAATATCAAAAACTTGGGTGAATATTCAGGCTTATATCTCAAGACAGATGTGTTGTTATTAACCTGCATTTTCGAGCAATTTAGGAGCAGCTGTCTGAAAACGTATGGACTAGATCCGGCGCATTATTTCACATTACCAGGTTTCACGTAGGATTGTATGCTAAAGCATAACTTTGAAATTGTTAACTGATATAGATATGGTTATGTTTATTGAACGAAGAATCAAAGGTGGTGTCAGTCAGTGTTCACATAGATACCTTAAAGCAAACCACAAATATATGCCCGATTATGTTTCATGTTGATATAAACAATCAATATGGTTGTCTAAAGGTCTATCATATAGTAAATTTGAATGGGTAAATAAAATTGAAAATTTCAATGGTATGGACGTACCTGATGAGAATGATACAAGATAAATTATGGACGTAGATATCGAATATCTAGAAGAATTACACGGTTTACATTCAGATATACCCTTTTGTACTGAACATATGTCCGCCCCAAGACAAAAAATTGTTAGCCACGTTGTATGATAAGAAAAGATATGTTACTCATTACACGAAATTAAAGCAAGCTCTGAATCACGGATTGAGGTTAACAAAGATACATAGAATTCTACAGTTCCAACAAAGTGCTTGGCTTAAAACATATATCGATCCGAACACCAAATTGCGAACATCAGCTACGAATGACTGAAAAAATCTCTTTAAATTAATGAACAATGAAGTGTTTGATAAAACAATGGAAAATATATGTAAACGTAGTCTAGTAAAATTAGTAAATAAATGGGACGGACGATATGGTGCTGAAGCATTGATTTCAAAACCTAAATTCAAATCGTCAACTATATTTAATGGAAGTTTTGTGGCAATCGAACTTAATAAAACTGAACTGTATTTCAATAAACCTAAATATTTCCAAAACAACAATCTATGAATTCCACTACGATTATATGAAATCAACATTTGGTGAAAAATGTAAAGGTGTCTGTACAAATACAGACTCGGTTATATATTCAATTGAATGTTCGGATATCTACGATTTCATCCGCCGTGACTGTTACAAGATATTTAATACAAGTGAATATCCTAAAGATAATGTTTACAACATACCACTTATCAACAAAAAAGTATTGAGAATGATGAAGGATGAGATGAATGGTAAAATTATAACAGAATTTGTAGGATTGAGATCTAAAATGTATGCAATCAGGGTGGAGGGTATCGACAATGTAAAGAAAATCAAAGGAGTTAAAAAGCATATCGTTAAGACTCGTATAACTTTTAACGATTATATAGAATAACAACTACACAAAAAAGCCAATAGATCAAAAATTAATTTGTTCCGAAAAGCATCAATTGTTCAGTAGGAATCAATCAAAATTTACTTCGAGTCCTTATGACGATAAAAGATATCTGATTAAAGACAGTTACGACACCTTACCTTGGGGACATTGCAGTATTATGAATATAGAGTAGTAAAGTTCGATATACTCTGTTTAACATGTAGATTAATAAATTTGATATACTTTCGTAAACTATTATTATTGTATATATATTTTATAAATGAAATAAAATGTATGTTATACATAACATCTATCTAATATTCTTACCAATAACCGATTCACATTATATTTTGATAGATTCTGTATAGAGTTATGTAGCATCAACAGACCTACATATATTATTATAACACCCCAGAAATAGCATAAGCATTAAATTAGGTGAAATTTGAAACAACAAATTACTAAAATCAATATGTGGTGAAATTCTTGTAAATATTAGAGACAGTAAAGATTACAACTGTTAAGCACTTTGAAATTCAAATATACTGCTTATGAGGATAAGTTGCTATAAGTAACCAATGTGAGAATTCTATTCTAAAATATTTTAGCCAGACACATATAAATAAATACCAGCTACACAACCAAACAACTTATCACATTATTATACAGGAAAGGAAAATTGCTTACCAAAATAGAATCGCACACCGACACTCACATTTTGACTGCATTCAACGTAATGAAACATATTGTCTTCAAATAGCCTACTTGTCCTTATCAAATTTGTGATAAAAACATGTCTATTCCTGTTTTTATATTATCTACTTTATCAAAATTATTAATAAAAACAAATTATTTTAACAAAACTATATAACTCAAAGCTAATGTTATATATGTATGTCCATGTTACTGAACCAAGAATAGCTTAAAGCAGGGGTTCCCAAAGTATGCGCCGCAAAGAGTCTCCAAGGGCGCCGTGACAGCCTCGCCGAAACGAAAAAAAATTGAAAAATATAATTCTATAAAAATGGATTTATTAAACAATTTTTTTTGCACTTGATTGTAAATATAATCAACAATGATTTGCTCAAAATAAATACTATTCGTTTCGTATATTGAATTTTAGATTTAATGTCAGTGTGTGTGTGCACGCGCGCGTCTAATTTCAAGAACTGTTCGCAAAGTATTTAAATAAAATTAAAGTCATAAAAATCTAAAAGTTAAATTTAAATATCATAATAGAATTTATTTATATTTAAGATTTTAGACTTAAAATTATCAGAATATATATATATATATATATATATATATATATATGTAATAAAATAGTGTTCTTAAATTAAATGAGAATAAATTTGATTTTTCAAGTATCTATATGTTTTAAATGTACTTTACTAGGTGAAAACTTTTTAACAAATTCTACTTCTTACTTATATGTATGTCAATGATATTTGTAAAATATAACTTTTTATATACTTTTTAATGTATTTAAGTTAATAAATACCTGTATGAAAATCTGTAGATATGAAATTTTCTTTACTGAATGTCAATTAATGTTTTCAAAATTAAGCAAATTGAACTTCCTAGCAAATTACTAATTTCTTAAAAGAATAAATAACAAAAAACAATGACTTTCCGAACAAAAAATGTATTTTCCAAAACAAAAACTACAACTATACAACCATCAAATTTACATTAAGATTTGACAATACTGAACAAAAACAAAGAATAAAAATTTCTAATAATAGACTATATTTTTCTACCCTTATTTGATTTTAAATTGGTATGCTTATTTAATTAAATAGTGTTCTTTAAGTTTTCAAATTTATGATAAATATACATATAAACTTAATAAACACTATCTTTATTTTCAAAACATACAAACTGTATTCAAATTTTTCCCGGAAGTGTTTCTCTTTAAGCCAATTTCAATCGGCTATTCTTGACCTAAGCTAATATACTTGTATAGATTAATATGTCTGTCTCTGTTATTCGTTTGTTTAGTTTGTTTACTTATTTATGTGGTTGTTCATCATTTTGATTTTAAGCATTTTTAAATTAATATTTAATAAAAACAAAAAATGACTAATAACGTTTCTACAATTTTTCAAGGTAAGTATAGTAAGTAGAAGGCTTTGGCCGGTTTAGAGACCGCCTTCTTCTCCGATTACGCCACGTGCTAACGTCGCAATATGAAACACATGAAATTAAATATACAAGGAAAAGAAAAATTCCGAAAAAATATGGCACTTCACCAAAAGGGCATTAATATAAATTTAATCATTAAGATGGCGCTTAACTTAAGAGGGCATTAATAAAAATTTCAAAATCAATATGGTTCTTCGCCAGAAGGTCATTAATATAAATTCAAGGTTGCTGCCAAAAAAATTCAATAGACAACTGACTGTATATGTATTTAAATTAATATTGAAAAGTCAAAATGGCTGTCAATAAATTTCAATAGTATTATTGACTGTATATCTATTTAAATTAATTATTGAGTAATATTGCGAAATAATTTGAAAAAATACTAATAATAAATAATTATATATATTCAAAGCCTAATCTAAATACTTCTACATCAAAATGCAAAATATTGTAATGCAGGTATAAGTCATCATAAAATATAATAAAATCCAATGATTGCAAAGCAAATAATTTTCAATTTAATAATTCCATTAAGTTCTAGATTCCACCCACTAGATTGCATCTGATGAATAGGATTGCTTCCCTCAGTTTTACAAAATTCTTCCCACTCATCCCATGTGAAGAAGACTCAAGTACTTGATGAATGAATTTGAATGATGAGCACATAACAAGCAGCAGGACTTAGACCTATGATAATGTATTTAGTCCTGCTATTGTTCAGTAAATACATAGCCCGACAAGTTTCTTCTTTCTAACGATCGCCTCTTCATGCATTTTTAAGGCCTTATCGATGAATTCGTTGTAATTGTTAATAGTGACAACATTCTCATTAGTAACTGTAACAAGAAAAAAATTAATAAAATATAAATTAAAGCATAAAAAATCTGTATACCATATCCTATTTTAGTTAGCACAAATAAAAAACTTTAAAACCAATTGCTATTAAACAAAAAAAGGAGCTCGACTAGTAGCTTGCTATTAATTTGGTGGGGAAGGAGCTCTTTGTATTGGAATACGCGAGGTTAAAATTATAAAGTAGAAAATAATTAGTATTATTAATTTGTATATCAAAAATTTATAATTTCCTCTTTAACACACCATCCACTTATACATTCATGTTATGATGACCCTAAGGTAGGGTATCTACCCCATCCAAATCAATCCACCGTTTACTATCAAAGGGCGATAGGGAAAATTTATTTTGTTGAACGGAAGAAATCTAAAGCAATTATGATTTAAAAAAATTTTGACGTCTATACAATAAGTTAAGTATTCAAAAAAACATTTTTTATAATCCTCCGAACTTATACAACATTCTTTTTGACTACTTTTGATTTTTTTATTTTATTTATCTACCCTCAACCTCAATAGCATAAATTTCAGAGCGCAATCCAACGAACCCACTCATTACCTCATCTTTTAATAATCATAGAACAGCCTTGTTTTGGAGAGGCATATTGTATCAAATTTAGAAAGATTTATAGTTTCATGTCACAATATATATTATCAGTGATAATTTTGAAAATAAAACTGTCGGCATCCATATAACATAAATTCAGCAAACACACATTTCAAATAATCGTACACTAATAATTATGAAAGTTCTGAAATGTAAAAACCTATGTATATAGACTTGCTATATATAATTTCAAGCTTCTCTATCTGGATAACAACAGTTTTCAGAAAATATAATAATATTCGATTTTGCTATTAAACCAGAAGCCGCCCCCTTTATCTTCCCAATGAGATATTAATTTCACGTCTGCACGCTTATCAATATTTTCCAAAGTTTTACCAAGGACTGAGTTGCTTAATAATTTACAAAATTTTTCTCGAAATCGTTTCGCAAGTTTTTTCTAAATATTATATTTAATTCAATATAATCTTGTAGCTAATTCGAACTCTAGAACACGATGAATTTTAGTAATTTTGGGACCATTATTCAAAGTCTGTTTCAAATTTCTATAATGTATAACATATTTTAGTATTTCGATTTATTGTATAAGTTTGTAATTAATTTCTTTTTATGAAATTTAGACGTAAGAAGCGTCAAGTTCTCGGAAAGTAAAGATAAATCATTATGGTTATCGTATAAGACTTCTAGATACTCAATATCAAGTTCCAAGAAGTAGTCAATATCTGAATACATTTAAATTTTCAATTTCATCATTTGATTGCAAACGAAAGGAACATCGCTCATCCATACAAATTTTCAGTAAACTAAATATGAATTTGTTTAACTCGCATTATATACATTTAAATATTTATATTATTAGAAGCAGCGTATCTTAAACGTGATTCTATTAATCGATGAAAAATCTACAAATTTATATTTTATTATGTTTAGAGATTATGTATATTCTGATAAGAGGATGTGAATAAAAAAAGATTCATAATTAATTTCGATCTCGCATTTAAAAATTCATATAAATTTTTCCACCCCATTCAGTGGATCTTTATACTTGGAACTGCCTGATCAATAAAGCGAAAAGAGGAATCTATCGACATTCGAAATAATGATGATGCATATCTAGCTTTGGCTTTTACGGTAACCCTATGGATAGATTGGCACGTAGCGTGACTTCATACCTTCATTATGCTACAGCAATAAATTTAGAAAATATTAAATTCTCAGTAAAAATTAAAGATTTACTTGAAATAGAAAATTTAAATAATTTGAGCATTAATGTATACGGTTTGGCATATTATTTGGAAATAAAAAATTATGTTGTAGAGCCGTTATTTTACTCAAAATAGAAAAGATGTACATATAAATTTATTATTTATTATTATATTCGTGTGAATCACATAAACGTGTTCCATACAGTTCTACATATAATACTGTTTGCAAGCATGATTGTAATATAAATAAATTTGTGACATATGCCGATTTAGATTGTTCAATAATATTTACCACATGGTTGACGGGTGATGTCAAAGCGATATATGAAAAGTATTTAAAAGTTGTCGTTCGGATCAGTTCAATAACCCCCCAGTGAGAGAAATGATTTTAATAACGCAGTTACGAATAAAGCAGGCGCGAAGAAAGATATTTATTTAAATTTACGATTTTTGGATTCTTTTCGCTTTATGGTATTACCTCCTCCTTTGAAGAAGATGAAAATGAATGACGGTTAATTCAATGTTAATGTAAGGTGAGGAGTTAATAATTAGTAGTTGTGTACAATGAGCATCAAAAGTCCAGGACGTGTGCTAAGCTGAAAGAAAGATTATTAGTGGAAATAAAACGACAGGAATGCCTTTAAAATTTTATTCACAAGTTAAATTAATTCTTAAAGCTTGAATGTGTTAAATAAAGATAATGAGTAAGAACGAGAGCAACAAATAAAATATGATAAACATATTAGCAAAGCTGTAATAAAAGATAAGTCTAACGATATTTAGCTGTTTAATAAAATATAAAAAGAGTTAGATTAAAATGTGCATCGGGCGATGCGTGTACTTGCGTGTTTGTGTATATGTATATATCCTGGATCAGTAGGCTGTGTATATTCCGCGTCCGCGAAATTAAACACGAGGTCACAAGAAGCGCGAATGAAGGTTCGCGGCACAAACACGTGAAAGACGCGTGTAGTCTGGATGACGACAGAAAAGCGAAGAGGGTCGTTCTCTTACGGCTATGGCTTTATAAGGAACCGACCCCATAACTGAGGGGTATTGGTCATGTTTGAATTAACCAATAGCAAACAAGGACAGGCACGCTACCACTTAGCGTGAAACAAATTAGTTACATTAGAATTGTGATCTTAATTTCAATATAAGCATTAAGCAAATTATCTACACAGAATAGTAGACGTGTATTCTGTGTAAAAGAAAGAAAATCGGGATTGGTATTTGAATCGCGAAGTGCATTTAGAAATCAATATAACTGAATTAATATCGAAGTCAGTGAAAAGTTGGTAACTTCAAGGACAGTCTTTGGTACCTGATTTCGGTGTTTATTGCAGCCTTGACCATTTGTACGTGACTAACACAAAAGGACTCTGCATCTGAATATATATACGAGGACCGGACAAATAATGACAGTATAATAATTTAGGAATTCAAGATCGAATTGTATTTTAAATTAAATAAATTACTCTTAAAAACGATATAAGAAATTATTATATATAGAGAGTGTAACAATGGCATCTTCCATCGATAAATTATCAATCGATTTATCCTCAAATGATTTTAATGTTATTTATTCTCATTATGAGGATGCTGACCAATTTAATTTAATTATGAATATGGAGATATTTTAGATAGATTGTGCGAATCAGTATTACCTCCAATTTTCATAGCTTCTAAACTGGCGAAGATATTTCAGATGATGATTATAGACAGTCTCAAACATTTTGGAATACGTTTAAGTGTGAACATTTATTGGATTATGCAAATTTGTATTTAAAGACAGATATATTATTATTAAGCAATATACTTGAAAATTTCTGTAATGTTTGTCATAACATAACGGCTTAGATCCCGTTCAATATTACACGTCACCAGGCCTTTGTTGGAGTGCCATGTTGAAACATACCAAAATTGAATTGAAGCTGCTCAACAATATTGATATGCATCAATTCATTTAAAAAATATAAGGAGTGGGTTAACAAAATCATGTTTAAGATTAGCTACTGCCAATAACACAAATATTTAAATATATATGATGCGAGTTTTCCAAATTCATATTTAGTTTACTAGGGTACGAATAATTTGTATGGACGGGCGATGTCACAGTTTCAAATATTGAAATTGCAAATTTAAATCTTTTAACGATCGCGGACGACACAGATATTGACTACTTTTTGGAACTTGGTATTGAGTATCCAAAAGTCTTACACGTTAACCGTTATGATTTACCTTTTCTTCCCGAGAACATAACGCTTTTTACGTCTAAATTTCGCTTAATTAATTTACTCAGCAAAAGCAGGACTGTTGGCACCATTCAATTTCATTCATCGAGTGCTTGCATCTTTGCAACAGTGGATGAGAAAAGAATTCTCTAGCGTGTATGAAGACGTACGGATTATTCGTCTTAAGTGACGGAATCAGAAAACTTTTTTGTCTCAAGATACATACAACATCTACCACTTGATGAAATTATAAAATCAACAATTATCTTTCACAATCATTGAATTTTGTTACATTTTATAATTCAACACCGCAAATTCATATGACTGCGGATATACATAACAATATAAAGTGTCGTCTCGTATTAATTCTTTAAATGCATTATATTGTATATGTATAAAGTTTTGTACCTGCATTATACAACACTTGCATTTTAATGTAGAAGTATTGAGATTAGACTGAAATATAATTTGTAAAAAATTATATATTATGTACAGTCAGATGCAAAGTTAATGATCCTCTATGCCTGTTAGTTACATAGTCTGCAGTGACGTTCCGAAATAAGAAGCGACTTACACTGACGCATATGGTCAACTGACATAGAGAAAACGATAGCACTAGTATAATTGTAAAGAAAAAACTATGCGTGAAGTTTATTTAACAAGAGAAGGTTACGGTCTTGATGCACTTTTTTAGGGCGATTCTATATAACGTATATACGCTCTGAACAACTGTATTTTTGTCAACGCCTCTTTGTTTCGAAACAAAATATTAATAATTCACGTGCATATCCAAGCTGTATATACGCACATTCTATTACGTAGGTAGGTAGCCATTGTGCGTAAACCGAATTGCTATTGAACGATTTGTTTTTCTTTCGGGATCAATTCTAAGCATCTATCTTGTTTTATTTTTCTAACAAAATTATTTTCTGTTCTATTAAAATTTGAAAAAATTATAATTAACATAAAACTAGGTACGAAATAGAGACCTAGAAAAGATACTGTATTTCCGTTCCTTTCCAGTGTTTCGGATTATACTTGTCATAGAAACAATAGAACAGGGAGTTTGTTTGCATCGGGTGCACCGAATAAAGCTTATTTCTTCACAATTGCAGAGTGTTTTCTTTATTACGGGAGGAAAACGACTTTCTTTTACATTAAAAAGAATTTATATATATTTTCCTGAATTTAGTAATTCGTCATTTCAGCATCAACAAAATATGCCCTATTGTTTCGAAAAATTGCTTATTTCTATGATTACCCCCATTAATAATTCTTTTGTACAGTAAGAAAAACAATATATGTATACAATAATAAAATAAATCAAGTCGATCATCAAATCAACAACTTTTAGATATATACATCGTTTTAAATTTTTGTTTCTACTTTTGTAAAGGGTTTTCCAATAAGGACTTGACAACTTTTCTTCAAAATAAAATGCAGACCATTTGAGATATTTCAAAAACTTTATTATCGGGTTGAAGTACAATCAAAACATTTATGAATGGAACTCGACTTCGTTCATATGGCCACCGCGGGCACGTTTGCATCGGTCGATTCGTTGGACCCAATTTTCGATGACTCGGCCAGACAATTCGGCCGAAACGGCTGCTATTTCGCGTTCAATGTTGGCTCTGAGCTCTTCCAACGTTGTCGGCTTGTTGGCATAGACCAATGACTTGACGTAGCCTGAAAGAAAAAAGTCTGGAGGCGTTCAATCGCACAAATGAGGCGGCCAATCGACTAGTCCATTTCTTGAGATAACACGCTCATGAAACTTACTCTTCAATAAATCGATTGTAACGTGTGCTGTGTGGCTTGTGGCACCGTCCTGCTGAAACCACATGTTGTCCAAGTCCATATCTTCCAATTCGGGCCAAAAATAATCGGTAATAATGGCGCAATAACGATTACCATTCACAGTAACGTGACGATCATTATCGCCGACGAAAAACTATGGCCCTATGACGCCGCCGGCATGCAAACCGCACCAAACAGTTATTTTTTGTGGATGAAGTGGTGTTTCATGAAGCACATATGGATTTTCACCCGACTAATAACGCATATTTTGCTTATTGACGAACCCATTGAGCCAAAAATGGGTTTCGTCACTGAAAATGATTTTGCGATGAAGTTGATCATCTTGGCGCATCTTTTCCAGAGCTCAATCGAAGATAGTGCGTCGCTTCAAATGCTCCATCGGCTTCATTTCTTGAGTCAGCTTGATCTTGTATGGGTGTAAACCAAGATCCTTACGCAAAATTCGCCATAAAGTGGTCTGGGCGATGCCCAACTCTTGAGAACGCCGTGGAATTGACTGATTTGGATCATTTGCTACGGACGTTTCAACGGCAGCGATATTTTCGACACTTCGACCAACCCGTTGTCTCACTGGCACGGCAACAACACACAACGAATATGTAGACTCAAATTTGTGCACTAAACTTGTTACTGCCTATCTACTAGGGCGAGAATTACGACCCAAAATCGGAGTTAACGCTCTTAAAGTAGCGGTCACCGACTCCGACTTTCTGTAGTAAATTTTTATAATTTGCAGACGTTGTTCGTTCGTGTACTTTACCATGATGAAAATGTTAAGTTTACTGAACAAATTGACAGTGCGTTCACAAATTGAATTAAAAGTTGTCAAGTCCCTATTGGAAAACCCTTTATAATCGTATTATTAGTCGTATTAGTATTAGTCGTATAATCGTATTATATAGTAATTTTCAGAGACAAACAACAAATCAATAATTTGAAAAAGCAACCCAGCCCACAGGATCGAACTCTCACTAGATCTAGGTTTCCGACACCTTTTCGTATGCATATTTGGCACGTTGCTTCATTGTACGAGGTTATCCGTTTGTATTTCGGGAACTGGCAACATTGTTAGTGTTGCCTCCGATCTGATGATTGCATCGTGAAGTTTGTCATTTTTGACAATATATTTACCTTGACAGTTTTATTTATTTGTAGTTTATTGTTGACATTAACTCGAAAATTTTATGTCAGCGAAAAAATGGAATTAACTCGCGAACATTTTGTGCAATTATTTTTCATAACTTTCGGCGTGGATTATCTCAACAAGAATGTATCGACGAGCTGAATTCTTTATATGCTGATAAAGCACACCAAAAACTACAGTATATCGTTGGTATAGTGAATTCAAACTTAGATGGCGTTCTTTGGACGGTGAATTGAAGGTCGTCCTACAAATGTTGTTGTGTCGGAAAACATTAATGCAGTGTCTGAATTGATAATGCAAAACCGTCATGTAATATACCGCGAGATCAAGGCATCTCTAGGTATTAGTAACACCAGCGTGCATAAGATCCTGCATGAACATTTAACCGTTAAGAAGCTACGTTCACGATTTTCAATACACACAAATGCAACTTGGATGATTTCGTTAAACAGTTAAATTCAAAATGTCCGACAATTAAATTTACAGTAGAAAAAGGAAACAATGATAAGTTGCCTTTTTTGGATACCTTAGTTATTAGGAATAATCTCAAAATAGAAATTGATATTTTCCGAAAAGAAACCAATGTCAATAGATTCATCGTGGCAGACTCAAATCATAGCATGCAACAAAAGATGGCTTCATTCAACTTTCTTATTAATCGTTTGATTAATTTCCCACTAACAAATGTAAGATATGAAAGAGAATTGAACTTCATTAAGAATATCGCGAGATACAATGGTTTTGATTCGGAAATAATGAATAGATTAATTAGAAAGGCTAACATAAGTAAAACAATCCGTGACACCACATGTCTATCACCACAGAGCAATCGGGAAAAGCAGTTTGTTTGTTTACCTTATCATCGTATGACAAAAAATCTAAATAGTATTTTTAAAGAGCGCGGTTTTCAAGTTTGTTTTCGCTTCAATAATTCAATTAAAACCCTTTTAGGAAATGCAAAAGACAAAATCGAAGAAAATAAAAAGTCGGGAATCTACCGAATTGAATGTTTAGATTGCAGTAAACAATACATCGGCCAAATCGATCGAAACCCGGTATAAAGAACACCTTTCGCACATAAAATTCAACCGAACAGAAAAATCGGTATAGCAAGGCATGTATTATAAAATAACCACAGTGTTAATATGGATTGTTTACATTTGATAAAGAACGTGTGTAATTATCGAGAATTAGACACGTATGAAAACATGCACATTTTAAAGAATAAACGCTATGTGGTGAATAATAATGACATCGGACCTATACAGTCGACCCTTTTCGGTCTGCTTAATGTCAGAGAAGGAGGAATACTATAATAAATCACATGCAGGTACTTATCGGTCGTGTCCGTGTTCCTTTTCTCAATGTCGTTCATCCTAGTTTAAATAAAACAATTTTTAAAAATCTTGTGAAACAAACACACAGTGTACATCTTGGTTCTCAGCGGTGTAGATCGCATACAGAGTTTGTTTCCGTATAGGTATTTTTCGCCGTTAGTTGTCGAAATGCGTATACAGAATTACAAAAGTTAATGTCGAAAGGGGTTATATATCAACCTTAGTGATTAAGTTAATCAACCACAGGCTCCATCAAATTCAAACACAACTATTTGTTTGCCGAAAGTTTTTGAAGAAATAAGAAAACAAACCGAAAACGACAGATCATTCTCCACCATGACAATGCAAGCTTTCATAGGCCGGCTCAAACAATTGAATATTTAACCGAGTAAAACATTGAATTGATGAGCCATCCGCCGTACAGCCCTGATCTAGCACCCTCTGATTTCTTTTTATTCCCACGAGTGAAGAATAAACTTCGTGGTCAACGGTTTTCTAGAGGCAGTTGACGCGTTCAAAACTCATATTTTGGAGATACCGCCTTCACAGTGCTTTTCGGATTGGTTTAGACGAATGCAAAAGTGCATTGATTTTCATGGAGAATATTTTGAAAAGCAATAAAACTATTTCCGATAATAAAATTTTTTTTTGTTTGCTATTCCCGAAATATAGGCTACCCTCGTACATACATATCAGAAAGACACTTTCTCCAAGGAATTCGCAAATCATATTTTAAATGCAAAAACTGTAGCAACTAAGATAATATACCAACATATGTATATACAACTTTACTAGAAAAAACAAACGTTTAAAAAATAACATAACTATATGTATGTGTATTGATTACATTTATAATAAAATAATTATGCAGTATATGTTTACCCTAAAAAACATTGAAATGATGTGATTATAAAGTTTTGAGTAGCAAAAACGCAATGATAACACGAAAAAAGATATTAATATTTATTATAATAACTGTTATTGCTAATACAACGTTCTAAACGACGGCCCATTGAATTTACCAAGTTTTTGATATGTGTACCACGAAGCACTTCGTACATTCGCATAATGTTTCTGTCTAATTCATCTTGTGTGCGTATGTCATTATTGTCAATACTGTTCTATTCACGTGTAACTGCGACCCACTAATTTTCAATGCAGTTGGATTTTGGGCCGCCTTTAAAACCATTCTTGAGCAATTCGTGTTGTGTATACCGGAGTTTAGGCGACATACCTTTTGATTTTTTTAGTTTCGAAACGCTCCTTTCTATGCTATATCCTAATATAGATAACAGCATAAAAGCACGTATTACTTACCTTAAAAAAAACTAATAATTCTTCGTTACTCCTAGGGAAGGAACTTGTAAGTTAATACGAGAGGGAAAGGGGGTTTCCTATTATAGAGGGCGCCCCAGCATTAATCGCTAGAAATATGAACTCTAATAGGTGCCAATGGCAAAAATAAGAATGACACAAAACAAAACACTAAAGGTGATAATGGAAGGAAACCCAAAATTAATTTTAGACTACCTGTTCATTTATTGGCATGTAATCAATGACTAAATAAGCAACCCTGGTACATAAGTTTTCAGAAACATTAATATAATTACTGCCATGTAATCGAAGACTAAATCAACAACTCTGGTATATAAGTCCTCAGAAATATGAACCTAATTACTAGCATGTAATCAACAACTTAAATGGGAATTGCTGGTATATAAATCTTCAGTAATACTAATCTACTGATTGGCATGTAATAAACAATATTACTCTAATTATTGGCCAGTAATCAGTAAATTAAATGAGCAATACTAGTATATAGGTCTTTAGTAATGTTGATCTAATTGTTGGTATGTAATGAATAATATTAATATAATTATTAGCAAGTAATCAATAACTTAAATGAATATAGATATTCAGTAATATTAATCTAATTAGTACCAAGTAATCAAAAATATTAGATGAGCAATACTAGTATAAAATTTTTAACAATATCAATATAATTATTGACATGTAGTCAACGTTTAATTAATTCGTATTTTAGAAATGGGAAGACAAATATTGATATCACCTGCTAATTAATGTGATACTTAAAATATCACCAGGATAACACAAGTGCTAAAAGTAATCTCACCTGTCGAAACAATTCTATAATTCCAAAGGAAACACTAGCAAATAGTAAAATAAAGTAAACAATGATTAATATTCTTACCTATATTATCGTGAGGGTCGCTAAATGAACTTTTCTATGCAAAGAGTGTGGAAGAACAAAATAGTGGTGATTTATCGCCACATACTATGTAAATATCATCGAATAAATTTCCAAGAAATCCAAAATAATACACAACGAATTATAACTTCAACGAACCATAATCCAACAATGGCTGAAGAAAAAACGTTACCATAAAACAAATGCTGCTGACAAGAAGGTACTCACACGATGACAACTTGCATAGAAATACAAAGGGAATGTACTTGAAGCTTATCATAGGGTCGAGAATATTAGATACGTATTCCCGGTGCGTGGTTGTGACAAAACAATCAGTACAGGCTCATTCGTCTTTAAAAGACAGTTATTTATAAAAATTAAAAAAAATATATTCAAAATCATTAATTATGAAGCCTACACCATCGAAATCTCTAATTACCGCATAATAAGGAACATAGTATCGAAGAAGCGAACCGTTATTACTTACCCTATTTCAAACCTGACTTAAGGTATTACTATCGAGAGGGCGCTAGTGATATCACAAAGAGTAAGAATGACTTAAGTCTAACGAATTAATTACATGACCTAGAATCCTAACATTTAGATACTCGACAATGCAGTACCATAATAACACAAATTAAATCAGATACAAATGAGTTTAAGAAATTCGAATGTGTTATTATTGCAAATCAAATACTAATCTTCTTTGAAAGAAATAACTATTCATTCAGCAAACAGGTCCATTATAGGAAAAATAAATCAATAACGGGAACATTGGAGATGATCCGGACGATTATTGGAGCATTTCGTAACCAGCAACAAGTTGAACTGACTTGTTGTAACCTCAATAAAATTTTCGAAGCATGACATATTGCAAAAATTTAGAAACTAAATATTTGTAATTATTTACGTAACCGTTTATTTAATAACTAAAGTTTTCCATTGCGTCGCATGTCTTTTTATGCAACCATTTAAATCTATAAAAAATTCAGTAGAAAGAGCATTGCCTAGAATTGATATTATATACATATATATATATATATATATATATATATATATATATATATATATATGTATCTCTATTAGACTTTCACATAAAAGTAAATACAAAGCAGTCGCATTTAAAATTTTATTAATTTATTCTTTCGAAAAAGTACAAATTAATAATAAAATTGAGAAATACCTAACCATTACTTGATTGAGAGTCTTACTACTGCACTATCAAAATTATTGCAAGATATTCAATCTTTCTAAAGATAGTTAAAAAATTTGTTAATGTGATTTTCATTTGTAAGTTAATCTGGTTTTAGTGAAATATATTTCAACGCTCTTATTTCCAGTTTATTCTCTCGGTATATACTTTAAATTAATTATAAACTAATTCAATCCCCCTCTAATTATTAGTATCCTTATGGAATATAGATATGTATTTGAAGATTTTAAAAGAACATGAGTGTTATTACAGGATGTGAATTAATTGGTGACGAATTTGTGTACCAGCGGGATAATGATCCAACACATACAGCAAAGATCGTAAAAGGATATTTTAAAGAACAAAATCAAGCAGGAGTTCTTACGTTAATGGAATGACCGCCGCAGGTTCTCGGCTACAATCCTATAGAGTTGATATGGAAACATCTAGGACACGAGGTGCACTGGAAAGTTTAATTAAGAGGATGCCTTGAATATACGTTTCAAGTTTCAATCATTAGTGCAAGAGGTTGTTATACTGATGAAAATATATTTCTTTAAGATCTATAATTTTCTTTACTTATTACCTTCAACCATATGTACGGTACGCTATACTTTTTTTCGAGGGCGATTAAATTAAATTTGTTATACATGAAGTTAAAGACATATATATATATATATAATGTAAGTTTATAGTTATTTATAAATATGATAGTGAAGTTATTGTTGCAGCCTGGTTACAACTTTCACTGAATAGTACAGACGGAAGATAAAACCACAGCATTCTCCGGCTGAAAATCACTGAGTGAGCAATGTAGCAGTTAATAATTGCCTTGAACACTAATCATATAAAAGTTATTGAAAACAATACGTTGGTAGCTGATAGCTTGCAGGGTAGTGAAGAAAGAAATCTATAATCAATTCGATGCATCTATAGCTATCAGAAGATGTCATTGGTTCTTCAAATAATTAAAAAAGGAGAAGGTAATTTAATGGAGCCTGTGGTTGATTAACTTAATCACTGAAGTATGTAACCCCTTTCCATATAAATTTTTGTATTCTGTATACGTTTTCGACAACTAAGTTGTCATCATCAGCAGATAATTAAACACCATCGCACCTGGAAAACTATGGCAAAATACCTGTACGAAAATAAATTCCGCAAACGAACAGTACCGCTGAAAGCCAAAACGCACACTGTATATTCGTTTCACATGATTTTTAAAACTGTCTAAACTAAGATAAGGACAAATAGAAATAGGGGGACAGGGAAAGACAAATACTTGCATGCGATTTATTGCACTCTCCCTTGTACGTCATTTAAGAGACTAAAGAGAGATGAGTTATGATTAAACCCCATTTCAGGTTCAACACATGGCCTTTGTTCTTCAAAATGTACATACTTTCATACGTATCTAATTCGCGACAATTACACACCTTATGTTTTAATTCATTTTAATTAATAATAATTAAAACATAAGGCTAAATATTTTCCAAGAATTTGGATTAGGTATGTAAATGATATTTTCGCGATTTTCAATACACATAAATGCAACTTGGAAGATTTCGTCAAGCAATTAAATTCAAAATTTTCGACGATTAAATTTACAATAGAAAAAGAAAATTGCCTTTTTTGAACACCCTAGTTATTAGGAATAATCTTAAAATAGAAATTGATATTTTCCGAAAAGAAACCATTAGATTCATCACGGCGGACTTAAATCATAGCATGCAACAAAAGATGGCTTCGTTCAGCTTTCTTATCAATCGCTTGCTTAATTTCCTACTAACAAAAGTAAAATACGAAAAAGAATTGAACTTTATTAAGAATATCGCGAGATACAATAGTTTTGATTCGGAAATAATCAATGGATTAATTAGGAAACATAAGAAAAACAATCCGGGATACCACATGTCTGTCACTTCAAAACAGTCGGGATAAGCAGTTTGTATGTTTACTTTTTCAACGTGTGACGAAAAATTTAAATAGTGGTTTTAAAGATAGCGGTTTTCAAATCACATTTCGGTCCACTAACTTCATCAAATCCCTTTTAGGAAATGCAAAAGACGAAGTCGAGGACAACAAAAAATCAGGAATCTACGGAATTAAATGTCTAGATTACAGTAAACAATACATTGGTCAAACAAAACGATCGATAGAAACCCGGTATAAAGAACATATTGCGCACATAAGATTCAATCGGACAGAAAAATCCGGTATAGCAAAACGAGTGCTGGAATGTAATCATAGTGTTAACGCGGATTGTTTGCATTTGATAAAGAACGTGTGTAATTAAAAATATGTGTAGAACACTGACCTGGGGTTCAATCATAACTCATCTTTCTTTAGTCTCTTAAATGACGTACAAGGGAGAGTGCAATAACTCGCATGTAGGTATTTGTCTTTTCCCCCTTTTTCTATTTGTCTTATCTTAGTTTAGCCTTGAAAGCAGTTTTAAAAATCATGTGAAACGAATATATAGTGTGCGTTTTGGCTTTCAGCTGTACGGTTCGTGTGCAGAATTCTGTCTCTTCCAGGACTTCTTCGTCAATCAGTTTTTTTATCTTCATCTCCATCTTACTTCTAATCTTGGTTCCAACCATCAGTTCTAAAGGTGTTGTGTCAATACTTCTTTGATGTGTCGAATTTAATATTTGTTGCACTTCATCAATGTACTTATACCATTTAGAAGAATCATTAGCGGAAAGTTTTGATAAAACTAATATCAAAATAGAATTAATCCTTTCTGCATGGCCGTTAACCCTCGTTAAATTTGTTGTAATTTTAATATGATTAATGTTTTCGTTTAGACAGTAATCATTAAATTATTCACTTATATTAAAAATTATAACTCTCCAAAATTTTTCTTTTGATTATTGAGCTTGCACTTCTTTGAATGTGGTCTTTTGATAGGATATAGTCATGTGAATTTTGTAAAAAAAATTGACTATTACAAAGATATGTTTATAATTTCCATTGGTTGAGTGTAAAGAACCAGTATGATTAATATAATAAGTAGGTATGTGGAAGATACTTTGAGTACATATTGCAAATAACCTTCTTTGGTTCCTTGTTTTCGGTTAAACAATATACATGACACACAGTTAGACATAACTTTTTCAAACTTTTCTTGGATCTTAGGTATGTAAAAACTTTGGTTTAACCTTTCATATATTCTTAGCAGCAAAATGACTTTCTTCATGTATTTTTCTTATAATTTTATGTTGAAAAGACATTGATACTACAAAAATTTTATTTTCATCTATGAATTTCAACAAAATGTCATTTTTAGTTAGGTAATAGTCGAAAGGTTTTTCTTTGAGAATTTCTTTAATTTGTCTTGCACTTTCTCAATCTTTATCGTTAAGTTATCAGTGGGTGTAACTATCACGATCAGCTAACGACTTAAAGCACCAACGTGTTTCATATTATCTCCACTTCTGTGTATAATTGTATAATCAAATTTTAGAGCCCATTTTGCAACTGTTGTAGCTAAGTCCTTTTTGTTTATAGTCTTCTGGAAAGCAGAACAATCTGTCAATCTTAAATTTAATGCCTAACAAACAGAATTTCTTAAGAGCTTCTATAATTGCCAAAATTTCTAATTAATAACTCGAATATTACTTTTCTGAGTCTGAAGTCATTCTGTTCATATAATGGATGAAAAGCATAACTTGATTCTTGAAGCAAAATTGCACCATAACCTTCTTTAGAAACATCTGTATGAAATTCAGTTTCAACGAATTTTGTAAATGTTGAAAAGTGGTTCATTAGACAATAATCTCTAAACTACTTGAAATACATGAAGCAACTCTTTATCACCAAATTGGAACCTTCTGTCCTTTTTCAACAAATGACAACAAAATGATAATTGAATATGAGAATATAAATTTATGTAAATAGTCGGTAGTAGGATAAATAGAATAATATCAATCATCCTGTATCACATGTCCAAGAAATTGAATTCTTCTCTGTAGAAAATTACATTTCTTTTTATTTATTTTTAATCCGTAGTCTTTAGCTGTTTGAAAGATACTTTTAAGAATTTCTAATACTTGACTATGTTGACTGATGCAATAATCAAATCATCCAGATATGGTAAAACAATGTCTTGACAGATTAATAGTCAGAAAACACAATTTATAAATCGTTGGAAAACAGCTGGGGAATTACATAAACCAAATGGGGTCTTTAAAAATTGGTATTACCATTATATGTTACAAATGGGATCTACTTGCGACTGTGGTCTTCGAAGCTAACACGGGAGAAAACGCTTTTCAAATCAACTGTGGGAAAAAACAGAGCATGTTGTAATTTGTCTAGTTGCTCCTCTATCAATGGTTATGTATATTTGTCTTTTATTAGTAGCTTATTAATTTTTCGATAGTCAATACATACTCTGTTTACTCTCCTTCCTTTTCTGTTACCATCATTTGATTAGCATATATTACGAACTGCATGGCTGTAAAATACCATCAGCAATACATTCCTCTACCTATCGATCAGCGATGTCCCGGCCAAAAGTTCTTTCTCAGTAGTTATGTAATACGCATTTTTTTTCTGAGATCCCATTGTCATCTTTTTAGCAATCTGCACTGCACTAGATTCAGGACTTTTCTTCAAAATATTTTTCTCACATTTCTTTCATTGAATCGTTTTGGTCGTCCTGATCGCTTAAAATTTTTGAATTTATCAACTTTTTTTACCATTACTATCAAAAGTAAAATGCAATACTAATATAAATATTTGAATCGACACAAACGAAACAACAGATGCTTTAAATTGCGATGTAGTAAATGTTGTTGAAATTTGAACGCCTACACAATCTTATAAGCCATATGTGTTAGCGACATATTATCAATGTAGAGTCAATTGTAGACTTTTGTTGAAAGCACAGATAGTCACAAAGATCATATTCTTCTCTTATTAATGACATGACTGCATATATTTTAAAAGCAGGAAGATTATTGAAAAATATTTACCCTAATGTATTTCATATGACTTGCATTGCCAATGCTTCTATGCATTGCACCTTGTTTGCGAACTTATTCGAGATCAAAACGAAGATGTGGATAATTTAATAAATGTATGCTAAAAGATTCTTTTAAAGGCGCTTTCACGTGCATTATACGAAAATCCCAATTTGCATTTTACATTTTCGTCGATAATCACTATATGGAGAGCTTGTCTCTTTTATGTACAACATTTTGAATGCAATTTTGTGTTTACAAATTGACTCAAACAATATTGAAAAATATAAGCAAATAATAAATACAATAAGTACCTCATTTAGCACCACAATTAGAAAATATTAAAAGTCACTTGACTGATTTTAGAGAAAAAATTTGAAAGTCAAAATGTGAAATTAGTGGAAGTTATGAAAATATTAGATACTATTCCCTTGAAATTAATAAATTTCCTTCGAAATATTTCAGCATGTTTAGGTAACAAAATTAGTACTATCTTAAAATGAAATCCCAAAGATATTAATTTAGAGTTAATTTTTTTTTTTTATTTATTTAATCCTAAGTCCTTCTACCCTGCGGTGTCGGACTGAATTTTACATTATATCTTATATATTTTACCTTTTAGTTTTGTTTTCAGTTTATCTCATTCAGTACTTCCTCCCTTTCCTTTTTTATCCTCAGCTTCCATTGTTCTCTGTCTTGGGCCAGTTGTTTGATTTCATGCCATCCTATATTCCTCTTTTCTATCGCCTCATATACTTGCTCCCTCCAAGTTTTCCGTGGTCTTCCCATTCTGTTTCTACCCTCCGTCATAACTTCAAAGATCCTCCTTGTTATTCTCTCGTCTCTCATTCTCTGGATATGTCCGAGCCGTCCTAGCTGTCTCTCTTCTATGACTGTTTCAACTGGTTTAACCTTTTGCTTTCTTGTAATTATCGTGTTTCTAATTTTATCCATCCTTGTTATTATTTCTATCTGTTTTAGAAATCTCATCTCTGTGGCCGTAACTTTGCTTTTAATTTTATTCGTTATTGTCGTCATGTGTATCATTGTACTGGTTCTAACTGTGTTTATTTCCATATTTATCCTTTTCAGCTCCTCTTGATAAACCATTAGGTTCTCTTGTAATATTTCTTCTGATTCTGGTATCAGTACCATATCGTCTGCGAACATCAATTATTGCACGGTGACTGCTTTCATTTTCCAGTTCCCCACTTTCATGTTCTTTCCTTTTTCTTTGCATCTCTTTATAGTGTCGTCTATAACTATAGAGAACAATAATGGGCTCAGTACGCATTCCTGTTTTAGGCCTATCCGTGTTTCGAATTATGGGTATTCTACATTAGAAGTTCTAACTTTATTCCTGTTGTTTTTATATAATGCCTTAACCATCTCTATCATTCCCCTTTCTATCCCTCTTCTTTCCAAGCTCTGCCATACATCTTCTCTTCTTATCCTGTCGAAAGCTTTCTTAAGATCTATGAAACATATATGTATTTCTCTTCCCTTCCCTATTAGTTTTTCTCCCAGTTGTCTAATTATAAATATTAGGTCTTGCGCGCTTCTTCCTTTTCTAAAACCATGTTGTGTATCTTCTAATGTCTTTTCCAATTTTTCTCGAAGTCTTTTCTCCAGTATTCTTGTAAGTACTTTTTCTGATATACTTGTTAATGTTATTCCTCTGTAGTTTATGCATTCTTTTATATCTCCGTTCTTGTATATTGGCAATATTATGCCTATGTTCCATTCCGGTGGTATTATCTTTTCCTAAACAATGTTGTTTAGTAGGCTAAGTAATTCTTTATTTCCTCTATCCCCCATATATTTAATCATTTCAGCTGTGATTCTGTCTTCGCCCGCCGCTTTTCCTAGCTTTAGCCTGCTAACTGCATCTCTGAGTTCTTCCTCGCTTATTGGTAGGATATATTTTTCGTCACCTTGTACTATTTGGTTTTCTTCTTCTATTCTTCTGTCTTCCGTTATTTCTGTAAGTTCTTCAAAGTACCGTCTCCTTCTCTTCATTATTTCCTTTTCATCCTTTAATATGTTTCCTTCTTTATCTTTTATATTTTCAGCCGTAGTATTTTCTTTTGTCGTAATTGCTTTAATATTCCGTAAAATAATTTCTGATTTTCTCTATAATTGTCTTTCATTTTTCGTCCAAACTCTTTTCGTGACTTCTGTTTAGCATTCCTGATTCCTTGCTTGACCTCATTTCTCGCTTCTTTATATATGGTATAGTCCTCTCGTTTGCTTTGTAAATATTTTTTCCATTTAGTTTTCTTGTCTTTAACTTTAATTTGTATTTGTTGTCCATCATCTGCTTTTTTTGTATATGTATTTGTTATTTTTGTTATTCTACAACATTCCTCTGCTGACTTTAAAATGATGTTTTTAAATTTATTTCATTTATCCTCTACCCCCGTTTTATTCTCTCTTTCTTGCTCGAACATTTCGTTGATTCAATGTTGGTATTCCTTTTTAGTTTCTCCATCTTTTAATTTATAACATTTTATTTTTTCTTTTATTATCTTTCTTCCTTTTTCCTCTTTTATTTTCTTTCTGTTATTAATTATTTCTATTCTTAGCAGATAGTGGTCACTTCCTATTTCAGCATTTCTTTCTACTTTAACATCCTTTATCTTCTTCCAGTTTTCTGAATTTACCAGCAAGTAATCAATAATGGATCTCTCTTTCCTGCTAGGGACTTCCCTTGTGTATTTATTAATATCTTTATGTCTAAATTTTGTATTAGTTATGATCAAGACGTTCCCTATGCATACGTCTATTAGCCTTTTTCTGTTTTCATTTTTTTTTATTATCTTTCTTCCTTTTTCCTCTTTTATTTTCTTTCTGTCATTAATTATTTCCATTCTTAGCAGATAGTGGTCACTTCCTATTTCAGCATTTCTTTCTACTTTAACATCCTTTATCTTCTTCCAGTTTTCTGAATTTACCAGCAAGTAATCAATAATGGATCTCTCTTTCCTGCTAAGGACTTCCCTTGTGTATTTATTAATATCTTTATGTTTAAATTTTGTATTAGTTATGATCAAGACGTTCCCTATGCATACGTCTATTAGCCTTTTTCCGTTTTCGTTTACCATTTCTTCTTCTTTCTTACTCATATACTTCTCCACCCTACATTGTTTCTCCCCACTCGTCCGTTCATATCTCCCATTACTATAATATTTCTTTCGGCTTTGTCTATTTCTATTTGGAATGTTTCAAAGAATTCACCTTTTTCTTCTTTCCTTGCGTTATTGTTAGGTGAATATACCACTATTATACTCCATGTTTCATTTTTTTCAAGTTCTGTATCGATTCTTAAAAGTCTTCCGTTTATATATTTTTTCATTTCTGATGTTACTAACTATTTCGGGTTTAATAAATTCCTACTCCTTCGGCACTTCTATTATTTATGTCCACCCCTGACCAGTACAGCTAATATCCATCCTTCAATTCCTCCATTCACTGGCTTTCGTCTTTATTTCTGTTATTCCCAGATAGTCCAGGTTTTGTGTTCTCATTTCTTCGACTATTTCATTTTCCTTCCCGTTTATACTCCGTATGTTCCATATACCCATCCTTATAATCTCTCTTTTGTCTTTTTGTTTATTTCTTGTTTCTAACTTTTGTCTTTGTCCGTTCTTTTAGTTATCTTAGTTTATTTTTATTTTGCATCACTGCATCTTTATCTTCTGTATTATCCAATTCTATCCTATATATTGTCACTCCCATTTTTTCTACCTCTTTTATCCCTACTTCTGTATCCATGTTGCTCTTTATAAAGTTCTTCATTTCTATTTTCGCGTCTGTTTTATCTTCCGCTCTCATTTTCAATCCTGATATTACGATATTTCTCTTAGTATTCCTGCTTTCCAACTCGTTCACTGTCTTCTCCATTACCTTCAATGGTCTCTTGAGTTTATCTTTTTCATCTTTAAACATTTCATTTTCCTTTCTTAATATGTTTAATTCTTCTTGGTATTTCTCCTG
The DNA here is from genome assembly GCA_031893035.1 of Dermolepida albohirtum. Classification (NCBI taxonomy): domain Eukaryota; kingdom Metazoa; phylum Arthropoda; class Insecta; order Coleoptera; family Scarabaeidae; genus Dermolepida; species Dermolepida albohirtum. The sequence goes on along the minus strand of JAVIWB010003025.1, from coordinate 170,382 downwards.
ATTCTGTTTTATTTCTTTAACGTCTTTCATAAGTTCTCTCATCATGTCAATTAACTTGCTCTTTTCATCTATTTCTTTATCTTTTTGAGGCGTTCTAATCACTTTCTTGCTCTTGCTGAATAACGTATCTTGGTCTTTCTGCACCTCTCTCCTCTTGTATCCTCCGACGTATAATCGTCATCGCTTTCCATGCTTTTCTCAGGTTCTGTTATTTACACTTTCTCTATAATTTAAACTTTTCGACTGTTCCGTGTATAGAGTGTACCTTACTTGTCTACGCAAAAACTTACTAGATTCTAAATAACGCCTTTGGGCGGGTCGACCCCTCGAACCTCGAAGTTTTATCGTACGTTTTATAGATCCCGTTTTTGCGCCTCTCTCACTCGCACTTATATGGCAATAGTTTATTTGAATTATTCTATTTATTAATGTCCTCTTTAATTGTTAGTTAGAACAGTTTTATAGATTTTTCTCACCCTTATTCCATCTGATGTTCTCACTCTTGTCTTCTCACGTTTGATCTTTTTTTATTTTTTTTTAATTTGCTCGTAAAGTCCCTAAATTGGGATAATTCACGGAGCCAAGATCTCGCGTGCCTCTCACTCGGCTAGCTATTCATGTGTTAATTTAGAGTTACAGCTTAAATATTATGATATAACACATTTTTGTCATTCTAGTTAGGAGTTGTGACATCAAAAGATCATTTACTATACATATAGTATATAAAGATGTATCAAGAGAACTAAATTTACTGATAAAAATTTAGAAAAAGTCATTTATTTTCATATAAATGCACTACTTTTACCATATATTATACCTACCTTTTTAGTAGTTTTATCCTATAAATTAATATTGCGGTGATTGGTATGTTTAATTTATTGTTATATTTAATTAAGTATTCAAGTACGTAAAATATTTGCGTTTATTTTACTTGTTCGTTTAGTTGTATATAGATAAAAATATTACGGCGATATAATCTCTTATGTTAGAAAAAACGCACTTTATGTTAGTAGTTGGACAAATACATACATTATTATACAACTTCCTATGATAGCGCGCATATTTGAATATTGATACGTTTGAATGTAGCATACGTTCTTAACGTACTTGGTCAACTGGAATAGTTTTTAGCCAGTTTATGACGTATTAAGTCATTGATAATGCGCTCTCCTTGTATGTCTATATACAGTGGATCACAGCTTATTTCAACCACCCTCTTTAAAAAAGATAAAGTCGATATAACTTTTAAATGAAACAAGATATCGGAAAATTTTAAGTAGGATTTAATAAAACACTTTTTTATCTTCGAAAAAAAAATATTTTATTTATTCTAAAATTCTCATTTTTATAAAATTAAAAACTAAAAATAAAAAACATAGGTACTTCAGTAGTCACAGCTTATTGCAACCAGCTACTTCTAAGACCTGTTTAATTAACATCACTTATCGATTAACGGAAAATTTGCAAGAATTATTGTTTGCAGTATTACCTCCTTCTTTAATTGCTGTATGTTATGTGTGAGGTGTTAAGGGATTAAATGTCCCCTCAATTAATACCACTAAATAATAATAGAGATATTATTTAATAGAAAATGTTTATTTATTTGCACGGATTAAATGTCCCCTCAAATAAAACATAAGTAAAGTAATGTAAGGAGTCAATAATTAGAAATTGTGTACAATGAGCATCGAAAGTTCAGGACGTGTGCCAAGCTGAAAGAAAGAGTATTAGTGGAAATAAAACAACAGGATTGGCCTTAAAATTTTATTCACTAAGTCAAATTAATTCCTAAAACCTCAGTACACTAAATAAAGATACTTAATAAGATTGAGAGCAACAAATAAAACAAGACAAGCGTAATGGCAAAGCTGTAATAAGAGTAAATCTAGAGATACTAAGCTGTTTAATAAAATACTAAAAAGGGTTAGATTAAAATATGTATAGAACGATACGTAAAATACTTGCGGTTTGTGTGTGTATATCCTGGGCCAGGACACTATGCACTCCCTGCGGCCGCAAAATAACCACGCGGACACTACAGGCGCGGGAAAATTACCTCACGAACACGTCGAAGGGATGCGTGTAGCTTTGGCGATGGCCGGAGAAGAGGTCTCTGTGTCTTACGCGCGGTGGCTCTTAAGACACCCTGTAGCTTAAGGGTAAGATACTGGTCATGTTTAAATTAACCAATAGGGAAAGAGAATAGGCACGCTAGAAATTGGCGCGCTAAAGATATTAGCATAAAAAGTGTGATATCAATATAAGTGGCAAGTAGATAGATATCTAGACAGAATAATGGACATGTATTCTGTGTGAAAAATAGAAGGATTAATATTTGAATATCTAATTGCATTTAGAAATCAATACAATAGAAATAATATTAACTGTTAGCCAATGGAAAATTACTATTCCAAGAAAAGGTTCTAGGATACGACGCGGTAGGGATTGGTTTATTACAGCCTTACCGTACATGACGAATACAAAAGATTCCTGCATCTGTATATATCACAAAAAGGCCAAAATACATAATAAATTATAAATCGAAAATTGAATTATTTTTAAAATTAAAATAACTTAATTTATGAAACATGACATAAAAAATTATTATATATATGCGGGGTAACAGCAGTTATGTTTTAAATTATTTAGATAAGCTTTTAGTGCGATTTTCACATCTAGTTGATTTGAAGGCACATTTTTAAATAATGGGACGACGCACTTCAATTGAACAAAGAGAATTAGTTATTCGCCATTATAAAGATGGCCATTCACGTCGAAAAATTTCTGAAATTGTTTGTCTTAGTGATTCAACAGAAAAGCTCCAAACAAAATTTTTAATGAAGCAGATGAGCGTTACGTAGTGAGAAAAATTAAGAAAACCCGAAGCTATCTGCTCCAAAATTAGCTGCAGAATTTAAAAATGATTTAAACAAAACTTGCGGTGCAGAAACAATTTATCGCATCCTAAGAAACCATGACTTTAATGGTAGAGTAGCCCGGAAAAAAAACATTTATAAATAAGAAAATCAAGCTGCACGACTAAAATTCGCCAAAGAACACATTATCAAAGACTCAAATTTTTGGAAGCATGCGATTTTAGCGGATGAGTAAAAATTTAATATTTTCGGCTCTGATGGTCAAACTTACGTCTGGCGTAAGCCAAACACAGAGCCGCAAAATAAAAACTTAAAACCAACGATAAAACACGGTGGTGGGAGCGTCATGGTGTAGGTCTGCATGGTTTTAGGTGGAGTTAGAAACTTACAGTTCATTGAAAATACAATGGAGAAGAACGTGTACCTCAACATCTTAAAAGCCAATCTACTGCAAAGTGTCGAAAAACTGGGTATTAGAGATGAGTTTCGCTTCTATCAGGCCAACAACCCGAAACATAAATCAGGTATTGTCCAGACTTAGCTCATTTGGAACTGTCCCCACTTGATGCAACCCTCGGCGCAATCGCTTGATCTAAATGATATTGAAAATCTATGGGCAATATTAGACCAAAACATCCGCCAACACCAGATCTCAAACCGGAATGACCTAATAACAGCACTTAAGGAGGAATGATCGAAAATAATTCCCGACACCACACGAAAATTAGTATGTTCTATGCAAAACAGACTGCAAACTGTAATTGAACAAAAAGGAGGTCATACCAAATTTTAAAATTAAAAAAAGTAGAAAACTAATAACTAAATTTATATTTTTTTATAACTGGTTTAAATAACCTGTGATTACTGAAGTACCTATGTTTTTTATTTTTAGTTTTCAATTTTATAAAAATGAGAATTTTAGAATAAATAAATTTTTTTTTTGAAGATAAAAAAGTGTGTTATTAAATCCTACTTAAAATTTTCCGATATCTTGTTTCATTTAAGTTATATAAGTATATATATATATTATATATTGGGTCAAAATTCAACTGGTCCCCGCATGGCGCGTGGAATTTAAACCGAATATGCTCCATTATTATCGACAATGTTTCGCCATTTTTTTGGTAGATCCATGATCCCATCGGTGAAGAACTTCTGTGGTTTCTGGTCGAAAAACTGAATCAAGTAGTTTTCACAGGCTTCTTTTGAAACCAACTTAATTCCATTGAGAGAGTTCTGCAGAGATCGAAACAGATGATAGTCAGAGGGTGCTATATCCGGACTGTAAGGTGGGTGCATCACAACTTCCCAACCAAACTCTCTCAATTTTTGACGGGTCATCAAAGAAGTGTGTGGTCGGGCGTTGTCATGATGGAAGACAACACCTTTCCTATTAATCAATTCGGGCCGTTTTCTTTCAATCGCCTGGCGTAATCTCTCTAGTTGTGCACAGTACAGTTGAGAATCAATCGTCTGACCAGTTGGAAGTAGCTTTTTTATACACACAGCATCACTTTTTTTGGCGTCAATGTTGGCTTAGCGAACGCTTGTGACGGCTCAATCCTTTATCCACGATCTTTTACGCTTCCGATTATCGTACGTAATCCATTTTTCATCTCCGGTTATTAAACGTTTCAGAAACGGCTCGATTTCATTCCGTTTCAGCAGCGCATCGCAGATGTTAATTCGGTCAATCATGTTTTTCCCGCTCAACTCATGAGGAACCCATACGTCAAGCTTTTTTTTGTAACCAGCTTTGTGTAAATGGTTCAAAACAGTTTTGTGGTCAATGCCTAGCTGCCAATATCGACACTGCTGATATGCTTATCTTGTTGGACTTTTTCAAGAATTTCATCAGATTTTTCAGTGATTGGACGACCGGAGCGTGACTCATCTTTCACATTGAAATTTCCAGAACGAAAGCGAGCGAACCATTTCCGCGCAACAGATTTCGATAAAGTACCTTCACCGTACACAGCACAAATTTTATCACAGGCCTGCGCAGCGTTATCATAATAATATTGCAGAATATAGCGAAATTTCTCATTATTCTTCTCCATTTTCAAGTGCGAATAACTTTCCAACCACTGCACCGATTATATATATATTATATACTTGTTGTTCTTTAGTTATCGGCAACCAATGCCATCTATCGGGAAAAACGCCACGAACTTTTTCCCAGACCCAATATTAAGTGGTTGAAATAAGCTGTGATCCACTGTAGGTAGTAGTGTAATTGATAACCATAATCAATGATCAATCACATATTATGTACATACATGAAATGTCGTTATGATTCGAAAACATAATAAGATTCAACAAGAAGTAAATCAATTCTTGCGAGACCCGTGCTACAACGGATGGTTATGACTATAGTACATGTGGTTCATTTTTTGTAATCTATACGCTTTATATTTGTATAAGTGATCTGTTAATAGGATGCACGCACGAGTGTGTTTGATAGTCAAATGTATTTTTATCGAATAAGCTATATAGCTCGATACCTATTTAATATATAATAAAATTTATTTGGATAGGAGTATTTTATAAATTCAAATTAAAAATTAAAGTATTAAAATGTTTCCGATTAACTTCAGAGTATTTCCGAGTGCGTCCGTTAAGTTATGTGACATCGTATTATCTATTTAAAAAATTTTGTTCCTCGTCAATTCTGTTAACTTAATTGCAGAAAAATTTTGTTCAGAAATAATTTTGTTATTTTAAAGTGTTTCTAACTAATGCTTAAATTCAGCTTAAACTTATTTAAAACCATATCATGAACGATAATAGCCATATAAAAACACAGAGTGATAATTTGTAGGTTAATTATAAGTGTAAAAAGCAACATTTTAATTTTCCTGTGCATTATACATATAATATATTTTCCATGTTGCATCCCTAAACTAAATTATTTCAAATAGCTTCATTAATATAACGATTTTGCTTTAATACTGATACTGAAAAAAGGCAACAATCACCACACCTCCTTACTGCAATTAATCTGCTTATAGAAATATTACTTCATTTATGTAAATGGAATTGTTAAAAATAATTATATATATATATATATATATATATATATATATTATTTTGCCAATAATTAAGTAAATGATTTATTTAATCTAACAAAACTCAGATTACGTATTTGCAAGCTTAAGAAAATATGTCGAACAAAATATAATAAAAGCATATTAAGACGAATCTCAGCAAAAATATGCCAAAAATTACAATAAAATATGAATTCAATTCTATATTATTTATTAAATCTTTTTTAATTGCTCAAACTTTGTGATTATATATTATAACAAGTAGATTATGTGTTTAAATACAAATTCACCTTTAAATGTCATAAGTAAACAGTTTGTACAAAATATATAAGCAAACGATAAAAAAATTGTCAGATATTCACAATCACAATATATTCTATATAAAGTCAAAAACTTGACAATGACGTTAATTTTTATTAATGTCTGTCAATAAATCCAAATTCTATGTAAATAATGGGAGATGCTGAAAAAGGTAGAAAAATTTTCGAAAGATCTTGTTCTGTGTGTCACACAACAGAATCAGGAGGAAAACATAAAGTGGGGCCGAATTTACATGGATTGTTTGGAAGAACAAGTGGCACGGCTACAGGATTTCCATATTCCGATGCGAATAAAAATAAAGGTGTTACTTGGAATGACAAAACACTGTTCGAGTATTTAGAAAACCCAAAAAAATATATTCCTGGAACAAAAATGGTTTTTGCTGGATTGAAGAAAGAACAAGATCGATTAGATTTAATTGCTTACTTAAAAAATGCTACAAAATAAATAAATATCTTCCATTAAGAAATATACTCTATAAAAGCTATACTCATCTGTGTTTTCGTTTGTAATACTTTATAGGACTACTAGAACTTCTGCATATGTTAGTATGCTAATTTTACTATTGGTAGGTATTACACTTCATGTAGTTTATAGATTGTTAAAATGCTAATTGAAAGTATTTGTTATTCGATTTTTGTTTTCAATATTATATGCTTCACCAACATTACTGGAATATGCTTGTAAATTATTTCTTATTTAATATACATCGTAATATTAATTATATAGGAACCAGTAGTAAAAAACAAAATTGTTTTAATTAAGTGAAATTTTAGTAGTAGGACTATAAATAAACATAAAGTGGACTCTTATAGGCGTCTTTAAAATCAAATACTCTATATATATATATATATATATATATATATATATATATATATATTTGTATACATTATACACATATATGTATGTATAAACAATTACTACGAGCCAAGTTAGATTTGCTGTCTTTAAAGAGAAGAGGAACAGTGATGAAATTACAATTAAGATCACATAATAATGTTCAAATCCCTACACATAGGATTATAGTTAATTATTGCTGCTCAGTATAGACACTTACGATTAATAAATACAGTACCCTCAGAATGAATCAAGAAGCAAATTTTGGGTTTTAAAAAACAAAGTCATTTCTTTTATAGAATTGCCTCTATTTAGTTAAAGAATTCACAGAATTTAAGAAAAATTTTTAATATACAAATAATATATATATATGTAACATACTTATAAGTTTCAGAATACATATAGTTACACCTACATATATCCATAAGTACACTCACATATACACCTACAACTACGCACAGACATACACACAACAAGAACACTTGACGTTACTATTTCATTTAACGTAGAGTTACTAAAATAGAGCATATACGTATGTATGTATGTATGTACGTCTGTATGTGTGTACGTATGTATGTGTGTACGTATGTACGTATGTATGTGTGTACGTATGTACGTGTGTCCGTATATGCGTGTGTGCGTATGTGCGTATCTGCGTGTGTGCGTCTGCTAGTGTGTGCGTCTCTGCGTGTGTGCGTCTGTGCGTGTATGCGCGTGTGCGTCTGCGAGTGTGTGCGTGTGTGCGTCTGTGGGTGTGTGCGTCTGTGCGTGTGGGAGTCTGTGCGTGTGTACATGTGTGCGACTGTGCGTGTGTGCGTCTGTGCATGTGAGCGCGTGTGCGTTTGTGCGTGCATGCGAGCATGTGTGGCTGCGGCTGTGCGTGCGTGTGAGGGTGCGTATGTGTGGGCGTGCGTCTGTGTGCGCGTGCGTCTATATATGCTTGCGTCTGTGTGTGCGTGTGTCTGTGCGTGCATGCGTGCGTCTGTATCTACGTAGGTGCTTAGTTGCGTAGCAACGTAGCTACATAGGAACGTATATACGTATGTACGCATGTAAGTATGTACGTATGTACGTAGGTACGTATGTACGTATGTACGTATGTACGTAGGTACGTAGGTACGTAGGTACGTAGGTACGTATGTACGTATGTGCGTATGTGCGAATGTGCGTATGTGCGAATGTGCGTATGTGCATATGTACGTATGAACCTATGTATGTTTGTACGTATGTATGTATATACGTATGTATGTACGTATGTACGTATGGATGTACGTATGTATTTATGTACATATGTACGTATGTACGTATGTACTTATGTACGTATGCACGTATGTACGTATGTACGTATGTACGTATGTACGTATGTACGTATGTACGTATGTACGTATGTACGTATGTACGTATGTACGTATGTACGTATGTACGTATGTACGTATGTACGTATGTACGTATGTACGTATGTACGTATGTACGTATGTACGTATGTACGTATGTACGTATGTACGTATGTACGTGTGTTCGTGTGTGCGTGTGTGCGTCTGTGAGTGTGTGCGTCTGTGTGTCTGTGAGTGTGTGTGTCTGTGAGTGTGTGCTTCTATGCGTGTATGCGCGTGTGCATCTGTGAGTGTGTGCGTGTGCATGTTTGGGTGCGTCTGTGCGTGTGTGCGTCGGTGCGGATGTGCGTGCGTGCGTCTGTGCGTGCGTGCATCTATGTGCGCGTGCGTCTATGCGTGCTTACGTCTGTGCGTACTTGTGTCTGTGCGTGCGTGCGTGCGTCTGTATCTACGTAGGTGCGTAGTTGCGTAGCTACTTAGGTACATAGGTACGTATGTACGTATGTACGTATGTACGTATGTATGTATGTATGTACTGTTACACTCTCTATATATAATAATTTCTTGTATCGTTTTTAAAATTAATTTATTTAATTTAAAATACAATTCGATCTTGAATTCCTAAATTATTATACTGTCATTATTTGGCCGGTCCTCGTATATATATATATATATATATATATATATATATTCAGATGCAGAGTCCTTTTGTGTTAGTCACGTACAAATGATCAAGGCTGCAATAAACACCGAAATCAGGTACCAAAGATTGTACTTGAAGTTACCAACTTTTCACTGACTCATATTCGATATCAATTCAGTTATATTGATTTCTAAATGCAACTCGCGATTCAAATACCAATCCCGATTTTCTTTCTTTTACACAGAATACACGTCTACTATTCTGTGTAGATCATTTGCTTAATGCTTATATTGAAATTAAGATCACAATTTTAATGTATACTAATCTGCTTCCCGCCAGTTTAACGTGCCTATTCTTTCGTGTCATTGGTCCGTTCAAACATGACACGCACACATAGCCCCTCAGCCTAAGGGTTCCTTATAAAGCCACAGTTTGTAAGAGAACAGCCTCTCTTCGCCTTCTGTCGTCATCCAGACTACGTGCGTCCTTCACATGTTTGTGCCGCGAACCTTTATTCCCGCTTTTTGTGACCTCGTGTTTAATTTCGCGTCCGCGGAATATACGCAGCATCCTGACCCAGGATATATACATATACACAAACACGCAAGTACACGCATCGCCTAATGCACATTTTAATCTAACTCTTTTTATATTTTATTAAACAGCTAAATATCGTTAGACTTACCTTTTATTACAGCTTTGCTATTACGTTATCATATTTTATTTATTGCTCTCGTTATTAATTATCTTTATTTAACATATTCAAGCTTTAAGAATTAGTTTAACTTAGTGAATAAAATTTTAAAGGCAATCCTGCTGTTTTATTTCCACTAATAATCTTTCTTTCAGCTTAGCACACGTCCTGGACTTTTGATGTTCATTGTACACAACTACTAATTATTAACTCCTCACATTACATTCAATTATATTACTTTCCTTTCTTTCTTTGTTTGCATTTATTACAGCGCTTTAGCTAGCCGAAAACGAGCTCGTAATAAATTGACTGACCATCACGTGCAAATAAATGTTCTCTATTAAATAATATTCCTGTTATTATTTATTAAAACAAAGGAGGTAATAAATTGTCTCAATAATTCACCTACATTTACATAACTAACCAGACATTCGTTCATCCATTTCCTTCAGAGGAGGAGGTAATAGTACGTATGTATGTATGTATGGATGTATGTATGTACGTATGTATGTCACATCCGGTGACGTCACGATATAGACGGTGCGATCAAAAGGTTGTAAATAATGAACATACGAGGTTCGATCAAAAAGGTGTAAAAATTTAATATACCAGGTTCGGGCGAATAGTTTCAAAACAATATGGCGGCCAAATTTTCAAAACAAGATGGCGGCCAACTTTTCAAAACAGAATGGCGCTCATATTTTCAAAACAAGATGGCCCCCAAATTTTCAAAACATGACAATAAATTTAATGACTATACATCGGGCAATATGTTTTAATATTCCTGACTGTATATTTAATTTTAAATCGAAAATGATGAATTCAATATACGGGGTTTGATCAAAAAGTTGTTAAAATAAACATACGTGGTTCTGTCGAAAAAGCTTCAAAAACAAGATGTGTCTCAAATTTTCAAAACAAGATGGCGCTCAAATCTTTGAAACAAGATGGCACACCAAGATGGCTGCAATATTATATGTATATTATCTGATAATAGATTTTAATATTCCAGCTGTACATATATAATTTAAATGAAGGGAAAACTTCTTACCAAAAAATAGAAGCACGCACAGAGACACTGCCACCTCAGCCACGCCAAATGTACTACTGACACATTAAACAGCAGTTAACAGCTGTTGTGGCTTCAAGTGTGGTGGGGGTAGTATTACGTAATATTTCTAGAAATTTTTTAAAATCATGTTACATCATGTTTTCAGCACCTGTATATTCTAGAAATATTACACAATAATTTTTAAAGTCGTTAAAATAAAAGACGTAATTGTAAGAATAACATGTTTTATTAAGCATAACATTAAATCAACAACCTAATCTCATTACTTCTACATCAAAATGTAAAGTATTGTAATGTAAGTATAAGATTTCATACATATACAAAACATCTAAAGAAGTAATATTACAAGATAATAATGTCTTTATATTGCTGTATACATCACCAGACATATGAATACAAGCCTACAACGTTGAATTATAGTATTGAACAAAATCCGTACACTTTAGAACAGATAATTTTTGATGTAGTAATTTCATCAAGCTGAAGATGTTATTGTATAAAACAATTTGCTTATCACGACTCTTGAGACGAATCGCCCGTATGTCTTTATATGTACTACATTCCATCTCATGATTAGGGCTGCATCCCTCCGTCTTGCAAAATTCTTCCCACTCATGTGTTGTGAAGAAGATGCATCATTAGGACAAAATGTTGGAACGTTAAACTCTTGTATATCGATGCCCAGAAAAGGTTCAAGACGCTCTCGATTATGCGATCCCTATGTGTAGGAGTGAAAATAAATTTTAATATTATTTCCACTTGTTCTATTCTTCGGTTAAATCTGTGCCTATCAGACGTCGACATTCTGTATTCGTGCCATTCAAATACCATTTTTTCTACACAAATCCAACAATCGATGTGTTCTGGACGATTTTATATTAGGGACTGATGAAATCTGTAATGAGATGGCTTTATATGAAAACTATTAACCTTGACTTTTGGTTGTTATAATAATTTCAAAAGTCAAGCTAATATTATTTTGCATATATAAGTTAGTAATGTCATAATATTACGCAATAATTCCAAATATATCACGATTGGACCCGTTCAGACCTGCTGTTATATTATTTTTAGGGAGGGATAGCTACTGGAAAATTAAGAAAGCAGAGCAGTTTACTTAAACAAATGTTTGAAGACTTAAAAAATGTGTGAATACAACTTGTTTAACGTTGATCCGAATTTAGTTGAATACATTCCTTTAAGAATAGTCAAGACAAGAGTTGGGGCATTATCGATAGCGAAATTCTGAAATCTGATACCACCTGAGAGAGAGATTGAATTAAGGGACAACCTCCCTTGCATGGAACATTACAATAATGGTGATAACCAAATTGATGGGTCACCACCATCAAAGAAAAACTGTGGGGGCTTGCGTAAAGAAAAAACAAAGTCGTTTATCGCATAAGGAACAATTGAAGATGTAAAATAATCATCAGTATGTATTGAAATAAAAATTCGATAAACGTATTTGTGGCTTTTTTAGCATAAAGACATTACGTATTTTAAATTTACATGGAGGCACACCACAAAAGAAGTTGCTAAATATATAAAATAAAAGTATTGTTGCTATATCATTGTATATATTAAAATTAAAATAAAAATGCGAAATTATAAACGTATTTGTGTCTTTTTATTTCCTTATTTTTTGTTTGATAAGAAGAAGCAAATATTTAGCTCTAATTCCCTTATTTAATACATCTTTGCACACAAAAAAATTACGACTAATTATTACATATATATGAGTGACATCCAAACCGAATGCTTTATGACAAATGTTACGGAAATTTTCGAAAATATCTTATAACACGTCTCTTTTTAAATACAAATTTGAATAATCTAATAAATTTTTACGCTTAAACGTGCTCCATACACACCTCGAAGTCGTCATAACTCGTTTATGGCTCGCTCCTCTTGAAAGGTGGTGCAGCGCTTTCCAGAGGATGGGCTCTCTTGTGATGACGCATTAAGCTATTTCTCATCATGAACGTCTCTCAGCAGGTACCACACGTGTGAGCGGCAGTGTTCACACACGGATGTCTACACAGAATGAAAGAATACACACACACACACATGTATTTTGTAAGCGAAGGGTGAAATTACTTCTTTATTGTGAAAGATTTATCAGTCTTTAGCAAAAAAAGAGTACTTGGTGGCTTGCTTTGTTGAAAATAAAGGGTGCCTATGATAATGTAAACCGGAAAATCATATTCGAATGTCTACAAAATTTTAATTTGCCGAATGAATTTATCAATCTCCTAATGGGTATTATTACAAACAGAAAATGTTGTGTTTGGGTCATCTTGCTCTGATCCGAGATTCACAACTAAAGGCCTTCCTCAGGGATGCATATTAGGTCTTATACTCTACGCTATATACCACATTTCTGTGGGCAAAAAATAGTAAGACTTTGTTCATAATTTTTAAATTCTTAATTTATTCTTCCAAATCTATTCCATTCCCCTCAAATTAATCCCCCCTGGCACCAATATACTTGTGCCAATGTTTCTTCCAATTCTCGAAACAGTTGTTAAAGTCAATTTCAGGAATAGCCTTCAATGCGCGTAGCGATTCACGTTAAATGTCTTCAATTGACTCAAAACGGTTTTCCCGGAGCGGTCGTTTGAGTTTGCTGAATAGCCAGAAGTCACACGGAGCTAAATCAGGCGAATACGGTGGTTGCGGCACGATATTGGTTGAAAATTTGGCGAAAAACTCACGAAGAATTAATGCAGTATGCGACGGTGCATTATCGTGGTGCAAAAACCAAGAGTTGTTGGCCCATAATTCTGGTCTCTTTTTACGAATAGCATTGCGCAAACGACGCATAACGCTCAAATAGTATTCTTTGTTGACAGTTTGGCCGGTCGGAAGGAATTCGGAATGCACCACACCTCGATAATCGAAGAAAACTGTCAACATAACCTTGATTTTTGACTTGCTTTGACGTGGTTTTTTGGGTTTCGGCTCACCTTTGATACGATATTCGGCCGATTGATCGTCTGTTTCCGGGTCATAAGCGTAGATCCAAGTCTTATCTCCAGTTATGATGCCTTTCATTTTGTCTTGATAGTCGGAAAGCATTGTTTCACAGTGATTTTGAACAAATCGTGCTTTTACTTTTCTTAGGCCCAAATGATCTTTCAAAATGGTTTGCACTGATCCTTCCGATATTCCAACGATGCCAGTAAGGTCTCTGACTGTTAATCGTGGATTCTCAATCACCAATTCCTTGATTCTATTGACGTGCTGATCATCAGTTGATGTTGATGGCCTTCTTGGACGTGGTTCATCATCAATGCGTTCTCGACCCTCTTTGAATAATTTGTACCAATCAAAAACACTTGCTCGCGATAAACAATTATCACCGAAGGCCTTTTGCAACATTCTGAACGTTTCGGCATTAGAAATTTGATTCCGTACACAAAATTTAATGGAACTTCTTTGTTGAATAATTTCACTCATTGTAAAAATCGCTGAATGCACTTTTTGTACTTCAGAAAGACAAGCGTATACTAAACACTAATGATAATTTGATATGACATTTGGAACAGATGTCACTGATAGTCATACCAACCTAGAAAAAAAATATTTCGACGAATGGGTTTTCGCGCGAAATTTAAATTAAAAAGTCTTACTATTTTTTGCCCACAGTAGTATACCTCTTCTATAAACAACGTCATTTGAAATGACTTTCCATCTTGCAGTATGCCGATGATTTGATAATTTTTTCTAGAAACTCAAATTTGACAATTGACAACTTAAATCAGAGATTACAAGCATTGGACTTATGGATGACGAAATATGATCTAGAAATCTCTACAGGAAAATGTAAGGCAACGATTTTTACTAGAGAGATTATACAAGAGAGTCCAAATACGATTCATATCAAAAATATTTCTTTTTCTCCAGAATCTCGATTTTTGGGCATTACCTTAGACAGAAGACTAAATTTTAATAGTGAAGTTAAAAATCTTGTACGCAAGTGATCAAAAGATCTTGACATAATTAAACCTCTCAGGAGAACCTGATGGGGGCAGATCGAGCTATTTTACTCATAGTATTTAAATCCATAGTATTACCCCATAGGTCAAAAGGAAAAGAATACTATAAATTCAAAAAGGAAGTCCGTAAGTATCCTTGATTTGAAAATGGTCCTACAGACGAGACCTACGAGATCTCATATTGTAACCATGTGTAGAATAAGAATTAATCATATTTTAGCCCCTGATCATTTATTTAAAATTAATGTTGTAGACTCTCCTGTAACTGTAATTGCGGTGCAATTGGTTAGTGTATTCCATTTAATTTTTGAATGCGAACTTACAGCTGTCCATTCTAATAAATTATATAGAGATTTTGTCAAATTAAAAGTAAAATCCCCCATTTCTTGGTACTCATTATTGAGTGTTTTAAGTAGAATCCAGGTAATAATGAATTATTTGAAAATAACAAAATTAAAACTGTGACTATAACAGTTTTTTTTCTACTTCTCTTCTCTATTGTAACCTTGTACTTTGTTTTCCGCGTCCCATTTCTGTGGTGCTACAAAGGGCCCTGTTGCAAGAAGCAACTTAGAGCTGTGTATGTGTACGTCTTTCCTTATATGTAATCTCCTTTATACTTGACCTATTATAATTATATAAATTGATGATGTCATAAGTAACCACAAAACCAGACTAGGGAAAAAAATTAGTGAAATAAAGTAGCACTCTCGTGACTGGCAGAGATAGTTAAAAACGTAAACCAATAAAATTTAAAGAAGAAAAAGAATTCCCTAGAAGTCATTCACTAATATCAAAGCGAAAGATAAAAATAATATTCAGGTAACGCAACAACCAACTAATGATTGAGAAAAGAAAAAAAATTGAGAAAACGAATGCAATATTCAAAAGGTCAAAGTCAAAGATAACAAACTACTGATTTATTAAGAGAGAAAAAATTATTATTATATATATTTTTTTTATATTTTTATTAACTTATCTTAGTTGTATAGTATTAACTAAATATTCGTAGTATATATAAGCCCTTGGGATACTTCACCCCTTCAGGGCTTCCATAATTAATCTGGTACGTAGACTTCCGCGGTCGTGGTCCATACTATCTTCTTCTGGGCTTTCGGGCTGGAACTGCGTCACTGGTATAACTACCGATGTTTCGTACCCACTCATATGGGGAATCTTCAGGGCTCAATTACTGCTACTGTCTGCGATATATCTATAATCGTGTTATTTTTTAAAAATCAAAATTAATGATATATTCAAGTTAATATAAATAATATATATATATATATATATATATATATATATATATATATATATATATACAATAATAAATAAAAGTAGCAAAAATAATTCACAGAATTGAATTAGATAAAATATTAATTTCATTGAAACTAACCAGCTTTTAGTTCTGATTGTATATTAAATCTTATGTAGGGAAAAAATGAACATTAAATATTATATTATTATTTTTTTATAAAGCTTTCTGTATCACTACGCAAGAAGCTTATTTATTTATGGTCATAAATTTGAATTAAACAAGTAGACAAAATATGAGTAGATCCTACCTTTGTATAACAAGGGTCTCGTCTACTTCCTATACCTTTAAGTGTTGTAATCAACGTAATAGATACGGATACATTTGATCTTTGTATGATTTAGAGGCAAAATAATTGCCTTACATATTCATTTATATTGTTCAAGATTAAGG
This sequence comes from Dermolepida albohirtum, assembly GCA_031893035.1. Lineage (NCBI taxonomy): Eukaryota > Metazoa > Arthropoda > Insecta > Coleoptera > Scarabaeidae > Dermolepida > Dermolepida albohirtum. The sequence goes on along the minus strand of JAVIWB010003025.1, from coordinate 153,849 downwards.
CGATGAGCCAGAATCAAATGTTCTGTAATGTAGAGAGCCGGACAAAATTTTAGAAGAGGCTTTACGTCATTAATTAAAATGCAAATAATTATAAAATGACTTAAAATAAATTGGAAAAACAAATACGAAGATATTTAAATGACTAAATTTAATCAATAGCTGTAACAATGAAGAAACCAAAATTTGAAAAACAATAATAACCAAGATGAAATCTTGAGGGGACACAAAAATATTGGAAATGATTTTTAAAATTAATCCAAAACAGTTAAGAATTCAAAAGAAGAATAATTATAAATCAAAAATATTAATTAGTTGTTGCTACGTGCTGATTGCACGAGTGAGCAAGTGCTGCAGGGTCGCGTACGACCGCTCGGGGAAGCTTACGTTGTTCCGGGCAGCAACCGAACGATGCCAGCCAGCTATCGCGGAGGTCGTGGTTCGCAAGTTCAGATTTGTCTTTTGTTATCTGGTTCTAGCCTTTAGATCGTAAAAAAAAAGGGCGCCAAGAGCGAAATTTATGACGGATGTTTTCGTTTGGTCCCTCACAGGCCGTAGCTCTATTGGCCTGTGAAGTTGCCTAGATTTCCCCACCGTTTGTAAGGTAGATTAAAATTGACACACCCAGTGTACGTGTGATTATTATATACAAATTTATTAAATATTATTTAAATACATAAATATAAGTATGAATGTCTTTTTTTTAAAAAAAAAGAATTATTAATTAAAAAAAAAAAAAACATTAAGATCTCGGCGACCCCGATATATATATATATATTGAGTTTACATACGGCGGTATTGGTATACACAAAAAGAAATATCAAATAAATGTTGACTTATCCTACATAATTTCTCTTAATCTTATTAGTCAAATTAACTTAACCTACAAAAAACTCACTCAATCATAATAATCAAACGGGACACAGAAAAACATCTTTTTTTTACACTTAGAGTGTAAAACAACAATTTTTCTCAGAATATGTTTAATTCTTTTAAGTCTTTTTTTTTAATTAATATGCGGTAAAACCCCAAAATAAAAACAAATATATATATAAGGGCTACTTATCACTCCCTTAAGCTGGAGCACAGTTCGGTCTCCCAAAATACGCCGCTGATCGGTGTTCTACTGCCGGGGCCCTACTGGCGTTCCGACTCCGGGATTTACGGCATAAAAGAAAAAAAAAAAGCCCTATAACAACAATTAACGAATAAGGGACTGTACATATTGGTTTAGTTAATTGGCTGACACATACCTGTCGATGGTAAACGGGCTCTTACGATGATTTTATACTAATATTGATTGTGACTCAGCTCACGAATGAGACTCATTTAATCAAAGAACAATTTCTAGGTCTACCCTACTGCGAAGATGGTTATCAAATGGCAACGATATAGAGCGATTTTGTTATATCGAACTAGGGCGAATAAGACGTAAGGGGGAATGTTTTTGCGTTTGCTAAAAGAACATCTGCTTATTACAAAAAGCCTCATTGATATTAACAAAATCAAGGTCGATGTAAACGTACGCCGAAATATATTTATTTAAAGATATTTTTAAAACTTTTAAAACGAATATTATATCCCAAATATGTGTTTCCACATGACCTTCTTCATCGACCATAGGCGTCCCCTATATATCATACGACGGGGTTCTCTTAACAAACAATTAAATATACGAAACTCCGAAATTGTTCTAAATGAAAAATAAACCGTAACAATCCCATCCCAACTTACCTAAGGAAATTTTTCCTCGAAAAATTTCCGAAGCGAAACAAATCCACAATAATAATGCTGCCCCAGGAGTGACCAAGCAACACAAACAATAATATTGCTGCCCCAGGAGTGACCAACCAACACAATAATAATAATTGCTGCCCCAGGAGTGACCAAACAACACAATAATAATATTGCTGCCCCAGGAGTGACCAAACAACACAAACAGCACCCAACATTCCTCATTCAACATTGGAATCAGCTCGACCCCAAAACTACCACTGGGCCCTTCGACATTCGGTCGGTACACAGGATCGTAAATAAAAATAAAAATAACAAAACTGCTCGTGAACAAATCCCCGGAGCGCAACATGTGCCACAGAGAGGGATTTGACAATACATCAGCGCCACAAGGTCCCTAGAGTAGGGGGAAGGAAAAGCTGCATATAGCACCGAAAAAAGCTCAGACCGTACGGGGATCATTACGTACGGCGGCGAAAGAAGAAAGAAAGCTGCGCTGAAGCACAGGCAACGCCCACCAGCAACACACGCGATGCCCCAGCAAAATGTACACGTCAGAGTAACAGAGATGCTCATCGTGAAGCGATGATGCACTCAGCAAAAGTAAAGAAAAATAAAAGGACAAAAAAAAATGGGTTTATTACTAACGTTATTAGGATTCAAAAGGGGTTACAGGATGAGGAAGTAAAAGATAGGAAATTGAGCTGTTCCACATTCATCCACAATCACCCAATCACACAGTACTGCCGTCTTGTCCCATCACACCCGATGACACCAAGAATACAACAAAAAAACATTCCTAAATAGGACAAACAATGGCTAAACAAAAATATTTGAAAATTCGATACAACAGATTTAAAGTGCAAGCAGCCTACTTACACTGACACAACTGAGGGTTGACAACAAAATTTCTCGACGATTCAATTCTCAAAGTCATATCCTGAACAAAAAAAACGCGATACAAATACGGGAAGGGCAGGATTCCGATCCGTTGGAGGTTCACACGGTACGCTAACGACTTTTATTGATAGCACATACCACCTCCCAAATCAAAAGTCAAAATCGGTAAACGAAACGATATTAATCGAACTCAAAAGTCAAAATCGGTAAGCGAAACGTTAAATTCAAGAACAAAAGTCATAATCGGTAAACAAAACGATATAATCGAAATTAAAATTTATTAATCGATAAATCCATAACGATATGTCATAATTTAAATCGTAATCGATACTGTATAAATCCGACATAGTCGAGAGTCAACACAAAACTCATAACAAGTATAACGCTCAAACGCTAACGAGAGTCAAAATTAGGTAAACAAAAAAAAAAATCCAAACTACAATAGTAACGTCACAATCGGTAAATTTGAGTTTAATCTATAAATCGACCGAAATTGTTTGGCTACAGAATGATCGATAACCACCAAACAATAACAATCTACGATGTTAAAAGATAGATACAGATTCCTTTTAGTCGCCTCTTACGACACGAGGATAAATCGACTGGAAATTCTAACGCCTTACCAGCAAGGCAAAACTCACTATTCCAAACGATAATCAAGAATACATCCAAAATCGGAATTTACAAATGTGTAACAAAATGATGTAAACGATAGAACAATTTCTCAAGTTCTCTAATACAAAACGATACAAAATATATTATTATTGCAAGGCAGGTCAAAAACAGGTATTCTAAATAATATTGAACATAACGTTCCTAAATTTCAACACAATACTTCTTAACCTGTTCAGCACTGCAGTCGCAACAAGCAAGAGAGCGATTAGAGGACTTTTACCTCACGGGCATTAACCGATGGAGTTATTCATAAGCCACGTCCATAGGCTTTGATTCCTAATACAGGGCGATACAAAATATATTATTGTTGTAAGGCAGCCCAAAATTAGGTGTGCTAAATATTGAACAAAACGTTCCGAAATTCACATCAAAATACTACCTAACCTATTTGGCACTGCAGTCACAACAAGTAAGAGAGCGATTAGAGGACTTTTACCTCACGGGCATTAACCGATGGAGTTATTCATAAGCCACGTCCATAGGCTTTGATTCCTAATACAGGGTGATACAAAATATATTATTGTTGTAAGGCAGACCAAAATTAAGTGCGCTAAATATTGAACAAAACGTTCCGAAATTCACATCAAAATTCTACTTAACCTATTTGGCTCTGCAGTCACAACAAGTAAGAGAGCGATTAGAGGACTTTTACCTCACGGGCATTAACCGATGGAGTTATTCGTAAGCCACGTCCATAGGCTTTGCTACTCAAGCGTGTCACATTTCGACAACCTGGCAAAACCTTCCCATTATTGTCCTTGAGTGAATAAGTTGTTGGCGATATTTTCCAATGTATAAGATAAGGCCCTAAATATTTATCAACTAACTTCGCGGTATAATACTTGGAAGCATCCGAGACAACGAAATTCTTGCGCCACATAACTTGATTTGGATAAAACGATACGGTACGATGGCGCAAATCATCCCTTGTCCTAGATCTCTGCAACGGTCCAATCAAATCAGCACTAATATCCTCCCGTGGTTTCGCAATATGAGAGTGTCCACCCATTTCTCCTGCAGTCGTTTTCTGCTCTGATTTAGTTCGCGAACATGTCCAACATTTTCGTATATAGGCGGCAACGTCATACTTCATCTTAGGCCAATAGTACTTAGTTGCGAGTCGATTAAAGGTTTTGAAGACTCCTAAATGTCCGCCAGTTGGAGCATTGTGATTATCGTGCAGAAGTTTCGCACGTCTATCTCTTGGCACTACCATCTTCCAATGATCTTCCTCAGAGTGCAATCTATAATTCTTCTTAGCGCGAAACAATTTATACAACATATTACTCTGAAGCCTAAAACGCGGATATTTCATTGGATATTCTTGTACTAATTGAAGAAGTCTGCGATACCAACGATCCTTAGTGGGTGTTTCAGTGGAAATGATATCCATAACGGGAACTGATCTTGATAAAGCATCAGGCACTTGATGTTCTTTGGCCTTACGATTTTGCGTCCGACGATAGTTTCCCCGGCAACGTGAGCAAGTTGCAACAGTCACATTAGCCTTACCACAACGATAACAGTGTTTCCTTTTTGGTTGACGACACTGTGAATAAAGATGACCAGGTCGACCACAATTCCAACATTTTCGAGGTTTTGTCCGAGTGGGTTCGACACTAACGGTAGCCAACTCAGAAGTTACCTGAACATAAGCCAAATCAGGCTCAAGGGACTTACTCTTAGTAGGTGGAGGAACGAACGATTCTACAGCTATACGTCGTGCCTCTAATTTTCTACATACTACCAATAATTCAGACACGGAATTTATTTCTACTAAGCCTAACTGCAATTGATAAAAAGGAAGAATATTTCTCATTAAAATCTGAAGTTGTTTCGAATCTGGTATTTTCGTGACGAAACGTGAAAATAAAGTTGACATAACAGATAAGTAAATGCCAATGGACTCCTGTTGTCCTTGAGTTCTTCGCTTAACTTCCTCTAACAATTTCTCATCATAATCGAAAGGCAAAAATTCTTCACGCAAGCCCTGAACTAACTCTTCCCAAGATGTGAAATTTTTACGATTGGCCCTATACCAAATTAGAGCTTTATCAACAAAAAGATCTAATGCTGATGTAAAAAGAATTTCACGACTAATACCTCGTGCTATCCGTGTTTCTTCAACTCTTTCTAAGAAAGAACTCAACGAAGTATTTCTGTTATTACCTGAATAAGTCAAATTCCACTTATATACAGGGACAACATGAATAGATGAAAGTGGATTATTCTGGAAGGAAGTATTCGCAGACACGGATTCAATAGAAGAATCTGAAAGCTCATCGTCACTAGTGGCTACTGTAGTTCCAATTAAAACGGTCGAAGAATGAGCAGGTAACTTGGATCTCTTCTTAATCTGCGATGCCAATGAAACAAGTTGAACGAGATAACCAGATCGCGCGGCCTTATCTACATCACTAACGGGAACTGCACGATTACTACGCGATACATAATGGTCGATTTTGGTAGAAATTTTCCTAAATTCAGTTAAAGCCGACGATTGAGTAAGCCTAGAAATCAAATCTCTGATCTCCTGAATTCCACCTGCAATAGCAAGTTGATCGTCATCAAAACTAAAAGGATATACCGGAGCAACAAAACTTGATGACTTTTCTAATTTAAGAAGTTCTCGCAAAGTCTTACGCATAACATACAAAGTCGAATCCTCGGTAACACCTCTGATCCTAAGTTCATAGGAAAGTTCATTTTTATTTAACCCACTGATATTCATTTTGACTCAAATCTAACAAAACTTAACGCGATAAATACCAAAAAGCACAATCCAAACTAAAAAGTCAAAATATTCCAAAAGAAAAAAAAATGAACTCTGAAGATGGTCACTTAAAATTCGAAACAGGGGATTATCAAAATATTTAATTCTAAGATGGTAACACAAATATCAAATGAGGTCGTCGTATTCGTGAAAATATGTGAGATGAGGATGGTCAAAAATGATCGAAACTTTAATTAATAAAAAAAATTAATATATCGCACGAAAAATAAAATAACCCAAACACTGGGTGTTGAAATTCTTGCAACACAAAAAAAAAGAAAGGCCCACAAGTTGGAGCGCCAAAATTCTTGCTACGTGCTGATTGCACGAGTGAGCAAGTGCTGCAGGGTCGCGTACGACCGCTCGGGGAAGCTTACGTTGTTCCGGGCAGCAACCGAACGATGCCAGCCAGCTATCGCGGAGGTCGTGGTTCGCAAGTTCAGATTTGTCTTTTGTTATCTGGTTCTAGCCTTTAGATCGTAAAAAAAAAAAGAAGGGCGCCAAGAGCGAAATTTATGACGGATGTTTCGTTTGGTCCTTCACAGGCCGTAGCTCTATTGGCCTGTGAAGTTGCCTAGATTTCCCCACCGTTTCTAAGGTAGATTAAAATTGACACACCCAGTGTACGTGTGATTATTATATACAAATTTATTAAATATTTAAATACATAAATAAGTATGAATGTCTTTTTTTTAAAAAAAAAGAATTATTAATTAAAAAAAAACATTAAGATCTCGGCGACCCCGATATATATATATATATATATGAGTTTACATACGGCGGTATTGGTATACACAAAAAGAAATATCAAATAAATGTTGACTTATCCTACATAATTTCTCTTAATCTTATTAGTCAAATTAACTTAACCTACAAAAAACTCACTCAATCATAATAATCAAACGGGACACAGAAAAACATCTTTTTTTTTACACTTAGAGTGTAAAACAACAATTTTTCTCAGAATATGTTTAATTCTTTTAAGTCTTTTTTTTTAATTAATATGCGGTAAAACCCCAAAATAAAAACAAATATATATATAAGGGCTACTTATCACTCCCTTAAGCTGGAGCACAGTTCGGTCTCCCAAAATACGCCGCTGATCGGTGTTCTACTGCCGGGGCCCTACTGGCGTTCCGACTCCGGGATTTACGGCATAAAAGAAAAAAAAAAGCCCTATAACAACAATTAACGAATAAGGGACTGTACATATTGGTTTAGTTAATTGGCTGACACATACCTGTCGATGGTAAACGGGCTCTTACGATGATTTTATACTAATATTGATTGTGACTCAGCTCACGAATGCGACTCATTTAATCAAAGAACAATTTCTAGGTCTACCCTACTGCGAAGATGGTTATCAAATGGCAACGATATAGAGCGATTTTGTTATATCGAACTAGGGCGAATAAGACGTAAGGGGGAATGTTTTTGCGTTTGCTAAAAGAACATCTGCTTATTACAAAAAGCCTCATTGATATTAACAAAATCAAGGTCGATGTAAACGTACGCACAAATATATTTATTTAAAGATATTCTTAAAACTTTTAAAACGAATATTATATCCTAAATATGTGTTTCCACATGACCTTCTTCATCGACCATAGGCGTCCCCTATATATCATACGACGGGGTTCTCTTAACAAACAATTAAATATACGAAACTCCGAAATTGTTCTAAATGAAAAATAAACCGTAACATTGTACACAAATCTGAAGTAAATGAATTTATGACTAATATATTTACGATCGGTTCACGTAGATAAATGAATGAAAGAATGCTTTAAAAGTTATTCAATTAAATTACAAGCTATGAAATGAGAAATTAAACTGCAAAACTGTCAATCTTGGTAGCATTTCTTCCTCTGCATATGGTAGAAGCACATTTTTTAATATGTTCCCATAGAAATCAGTCTGTCAATGTATTCCTACTTTTCTTTTTTCTATCGTTATTGTTTACGGCTTTGTTAACCAATTCGCCATGGAAACCATTTGCAGTCTTGGTATTGTTAATAACTTCTACTTCTCTTTTTTGGTGTTCTATGTCTGTGAGATTCTTGAAACTTGTTAGAGTACGCTGTAGTGTGTTGGTTTCCGATATGTTATTTCTCTTTTATCAATATGTCTGAGACGGGAACTTGAATGCTCTGTGAATTTGATTTTCGAGTGACACTTTTGTGAATAACGACGTGCCATCTAAACTCATTATATCATAATTATTTTCCGCAACTGCGAGGCCAAACCTGACCTCGTAACTGCAACTGTATGTAAAAGAAGCAGAATCATACGTGAGGAAATCTACGCAATTTATATAAATTATTAAAGAACTCTGCTTAGATAATGATTACATTTTCGTCGTCAAGGGGTCTGTAGAGAACCAAAACAACAGCGATTGTGAAGCATGTAATGGGCCAAGAGCATTTCCAGATTATTTGTAACGATTTAAGAACTAAGAAGTTTTCCTTGGTGGTGGATGAATCAAGCGATCGAACCACAACCAAACATCTTTGCATAGTAGTAAGGTACTTAAGAGATATGTCATTCAAGACACTTTTTTTGGTTTAGTTAAATTGGAGACTGCTGATGCAGCTACTTTATATGATTATATTATTCAAATACTTAATAGTAATAACATTCCATTTAAGCAAAATTTAATTGGATTTGCGTCAGATGGAGCTAATGTAATGATGGGGCCCCATCATTCTGTGATGATACTTTTAAAAAATGATGTACCTCATTTGTATATTATGAAATGTATATGCCATTCCTTTCATTTGTGTGCATCATATGCTTGCCAAAAACTACCAAGATTTATAGAAGATCTTAATTACTTACTTCAGTTCTAGTCCTAAAAGGATTGCTGAATTCAATAAATTCCAACAATTTTGTATTATTAATATATACAAAATTCTTCACCCATCACAGACTATTTATTATTATTATCCGTGCATTGTGTAGTCAACAGAATTTAGGAACAATTTGATGCTTTAAAATTATATTTTATTGATGCTGTTAGTAGAAACGATATTCATGCAGCAGATAATATCCTGCAAAAATTAAATCATCCAACAACAAAGTTATTCTTAGAATTTTTGGATTTTATATTGCCTTTATTTAACAATTTAAATAAAGAAATGCAATCTGCATTGCCCAAATTGCATGTATTGTGTAAAGTTTGCCTTGTTTTAAAATCAATTTATGATTGTTTCATTGAACGAAATTACTTAGTATCCACTTCAATTGAAAATATTGATTTTAGAAATCCAAGAAATTATTTAGCCATCGAAAATATGTATTTTGGGGCAAAAGTTATTTCATCAATGAGACAATTAAACCCAACTAATGAACAAATAAATTTTTTTAGAGTATTGGATTTTTATATCGAAAGTTACAGTCAAATTATTTTTAGATTTCCTTTGAAAAATAATTCTGTGCAGAAATTTAGTTTTTTATGTCCATCTGTTGTTAAAACTGGTAGTGTAAATTCTATTACTGACGTTGCCATATTGTTTCCCAATCTTATAGATGATCGAGAGCTTCAAATTTTAGATTCAGAATGGAGATTGCTTAGAAATTATCCAGAATTAAACACTTTTGATAAAGATGTGCAATTATTTTGGCAAAACATTAAAAACTAATTTTAGGTGATGTAACATTTGCTTTTCCAGTACTTTGTCAATTTGTTGAAAATATCTTATGCTTACCTTATTCGTCTGCCAATGTAGAAAGTATTTTTTCGGAAATAAATTTATTAAAAACCAAGCAAAGAAACAAATTAAGTTCAGGTACAATTTCAGGTATACTCCATTCTAAACAATTAATCAAAAACGATCACTGTTACAATTTTAATGTTACGAATAATTTGATTATAAAAATGGCCAATAAAGTATTGAAAAATACACAAAATGAAGATGTGGAAAAAGAATACTAATAAGAATAATGAATTTTACTTGCAGTGTTATGACTTTTGTTACTTAACCTCATATTTTTCTATCAACAAAACAAATCTACCGAATTTTGTCGATGGAATCTACCGATACCCTGTCATTCGGCGTGGCAACACTGTTTTTAGTATACTTATATACGTATACAAGTGATATTCTCGCAGTCATAATATTGGGTGATCCATGTATGGTGTGACCAATTTTTAGGCAACCAAACATACCTTGTTGGTAACAGTACACTCTAAAATCCCTGTTCTGCAATTATTTGTTTAGATATCAATTTGTGTATGTGGAAGAATACCAAATATTAATATAATTTCTTTCAACTTTTAAATTTATTTATTTATTTTCATAAATATATTATTATTTATTTATTTTAACAAATATATTATTATTTATTTATTTTAATAAATATAACATCAATGTTTAAATACCTATAAAATGAATTTTAAATTTAAATCGTTAATGACTATTTTTAATTACCAGTTTGAGCAGATAATTTCCTTAGTGACTTATAAGGACTTACATCCAAACGTTCTTGTATATTTTCCAATGCATCTGGAGTTATAACGGACCTAGGTCTGCCACTTAGTTTATCATGACAAATGCATTGTTTCCTGTAGAATCGATTTATTAGTCGTCCTTTATGCACCAAAAAATTGTGGTAATCAAAAACAAAATCCGGAAAATCTTCTTGAAACTGTTCAATACACGACTGTAATGAATTGATCCACATGTCGGCTTCATCCTTGTAAGCACTTCTAAAATGCGCCATCAAAATAAACGCATCGTGTTGAGGTGTAAAAGCCATGATTTTGTTCTGATAAAAACAGTTTTGAAATATGATAACGTGTAAAATTAAAAAATGGAAGAAAATGAGACGTTATATTAAAAGCACTTGTGACAGTTAACGACAGATTAACGATTTGTAAAATGTTACTAGATACATGTCATACAGGGTAGGGCAGAATAACGAGCGGTTTTAAAAAGCGTTGGACCCCTCAACAGCGTGCGTACGCTGTTAAGGCGTTTTATGAAAATGATAATTCTTACATACGCGGGCGTCGTGCCTTTCGAAACCATTTTAACATTAATCGCAATCAACCAGTGCCGTCTGCCTGTGCCATTAAAAAATGGGTTAGGAACTTTGAGGGAACTTCGTCAACGACAAAAAAGAAACCTGGTCGGCCAAAATCAGTGCGTACGCCCGAGAATATCGCCCGTGTAAGAACTGCTATTGAGCGAAGCCAGTGTCTTTCAGCTCGCCGGCATAGTACTACACTTGGGATTTCAAACCGAACTGTCAGACGAATATTACACAAGAATCTCCACCTTCATCCATACAAAATCCAAATCGTACAGGCTCTTAAAGGCACGGATTATGTGAGTCGACAACGATTCTGTGAAGAGTTTTCAGATTTAATTGATCAACATGAGGATATTGTAAACAACTTATGGATGAGTGACGAAGCCCATTTCTATTTGTTCGGTTACGTCAATAAGCAGAACTTTAGATACTGGAGTGACGTAAATCCTAGACAAATGCATCAAGAACCCCTTCATTCCACAAAAGTTACTGTGTGGTGCGCTATGTCTTCATCGGGGATCATAGGGCCTTACTTTTTTGAAAGTGCTCGTGGCAATGCTGTGACAGTAACCTCACAAAGATACGCCGACATGTTGGAAAACTTTTTGAATTACAGCTTGCACGCTACGAAGTTAACGAGGAAACATTTTTCAACAAGACGGATCAACCTCCCATACAGCCAGAGTATACATGAATATTGTTAACAGATTATTTCCAAATCATGTGATTTCTTGAAATGGAGACATCACCTGGCCTTCCCGTTCACCGGACCTCACACCGTGCGAATTTTTCTTGTAGGGGTACTTAAGAAGTAAAATGTTTCAAGATAATCCACCACAAACAATTCAAGCCCTGAAAGAACGGATCCGACAGGAAGTGGAAAACATTCGCCTAGCAATTCTGCAAAATGTAATGAATAGTTTCAAAACACGATTGGAAGAATGTGTACGCCTGAACGAATGTCATCTTTCCAGAGTTATTTTTAAAAAATAAAATAATTAATGCTTTTTTATGTTCTTTGAGAAAATAATGAATTTATTACTAAATATTGTTTTTCTTGTTTTTTACAGCCTTTTTAAAATCGCTCGTTATTCTGCCTCACCCGTTATGTTCGCGTAGCCAACATAAACCATTTGAAATTGTACGGCGTTGCCACGGTTCGTCACACCATATATGGATATATATGTTAGAGTCTATACTACGAACAAACATGCGTGACCAGCACGCTATTGTTTTGTAATTGGTTAAACACATATAAGCATTGTTGAGAAATTCAAGCCTTGTTTATACATAAACGCTATATGTGTTAACAGTTCAGTTTGTTTTGAACAAGTTTGAGGTTATATTATAGTTTCTGCCATTATTTCTTTATTTGATTATACCTAGGGTTAATATTTTATAAATGTCTCAAGAAGTTGAAAAGTATAGAACAGTCTTGGTGAGAATTAAAGTAAAACATCTAAATTTCGTAGAAGCATAATTTCCTGTAATTTTAGAGAACGGGCATTTGTTACGTATAAACATAAGGATAGCGGAGCCATCATTAAGCAAGCGGAACGTGACTGATAAGAAGTCGACATTGAACATATCAAAATATATAAACCACAGTACCAAAACACAAGTTGCTCAGTCAACTGCTGAAACGGCTGGTAACATTGTTATAGAATTACATTAAATGCTTATATTTTTGTAAACATGTAAACATTTCACAGGAATATCAAGAGCTACCATTCTAGAACATTAGAAAATATACTAAATTCATCAAAGAATTGTTCAAGTGTGGCTTGCTAAAAATAATATTAGATTTGAATCTAATAAGCTAAAAGTGGAATTGTTGAATTTAGTAAAATGATATCAATCAGAATATGACAAATACATAGGGGATAAGCTTGCTAAATCCAAAAACAACACAGTTTTGAGCTTCCTCCATATCTCTATGAGCTCAATCCTATAGAGCTAATATGAGCCCAAGTAAAAGAAAAAGTTGCTTTAAATAATACCACATTTAAATTGAACGATGTTTGAAATTTACTTTATGCTGTCATTGATAATGTTACTAAACAAAATTGTATAAATGCAATTGATCATGTCAAAGATTTGTATGTGGACGGAATACGAAAAAATTTAGAAGAATTTGTCATAAATGTAGAAGGCTCTAGTACCACCATTGATTCTTCTAATTAATAAATAGACATTTATTTGTTATTTACTTATATTTTACATTATGACGATCATGTCAAAATAATAACCAAATGTCATTTTTACTTAGTTAATTAGTAAAAATGATATTTGGTTAGTATTTTGGCATGATTGCTATTTTAATGCACAATTATTTTGTTTGTCCTAGAATACAAACAGTTTTATTTTCTCAATATATTGAATATTCATGCATAATCTTCACGCCTAGCACAAAGTAAAAGAAAGAATGACATTTGTTAAGAATTCTTTTATATATTATAATTTATAATATATATATATGATTTAAAATGAATATGAGGAGAATTAATCAGTAATATGTATTATAGGAAAATTATTTAAGGAACATACCATATATAGAGTCGTAATAAACATTAATTGGATTAAAATGACTACTTTGGTTAATAATTGATGTCGGAATAACATTAAATATAAAGCTAGAGTACTTTCTGTGAGTTTCTAGTATTATATCCTCCTTTTGTAAATTGAGTGAATGTGTGTTGGTTAGGTGAATGCAGATGATTTAGACAATTTATTACCTTCTTTGTTTTAATAAATAATAATAGGGATATTATTTAATAGAGAATATTTATTTGCACGTGTTGGTTAGTCAATTTATTACGAGCGCGTGTTCGGCTAGCTAAAGCGCTGTAATAAATGCAAACAAAAAAGAAAAGAAAGTAATGTAATTGAATGTAATGTGAGGAGTTAATAATTAGTAGTTGTGTACAATGAGCATCAAAAGTCCAGGACGTGTGCTAAGCTGAAAGAAAGATTATTAGTGGAAATAAAACAAGAGGATTGCCTTTAAAATTTTATTCACTAAGTTAAATTAATTCTTAAAGCTTGAGAATATTAAATAAAGATAATTAATAACGAGAGCAACAAATAAAATAATATTAACGTAACGGCAAAGCTGTAATACAGGTAAATCGAGCGATATGCGCCTGCTTAATAAAATATAAAATATATATATATATATATATATATATATATATATATATATAGGGTTAGATTAAAATGTGCATCGGACAATGCGTAAAATACTTGCGGTTTGTTTGTGTAAATATATCCTGGGTCAGGATGTCGTGCTTATTCCGCGGACGCGAACTTAACCACGTGGACACAACAAACGCGGGAAAAATAAAATCATGATCACGTCAAAGGAATGCGCGTGTACTCTGTCATGGTCTGAGAAGAAGTCTCTGTGTCTTACACGCGGGTGCTTTTAAAAAGAACCCCTAGGCCGAGGGGTTAGGTGTACTGGTCATGTTTGAATCAACCAATGACACGAGAGAATAGGCACGCTATAAATTGGCGGGAATATTCGACTTCTAGAAAACGTCGGGTAGACGTTGCTTTATTACAGTTGGACAGTACGTGACGAATACAAAAGATTCCTGCATTTGTATATATCACAAGAAGGGCGAGATAAATAAAAATTTATGACTTGAAACTCGAACTATTTTTAAATTTAAATAACTTAATTTAAAAAACATGATATAGAGAATTATTATTTGTATGCGGAGCGTAACACTAGTTATGTAGGATTAAAGTACATAATTGAATTATGTTATTAATTTTTCAATATATGCATATGTGTATGTGATATACACTCCGCGCAACATGAATAGGACCAACTGCATATATGACATTTGTAGTTGGTATAAACATGGTCGCGCGCTGGAATTGTTATTTTCGAAAATAAGAGGGTTGATAAAAAGATGTATGTAGGTACCAAATATAATTTTTGTAAAAGTCAGTGCAAATGTACGTTACTAATGACAATAAGTAGAGTAATTAAACGCCACTTGAATACGACCAATCTACAAAATAAAAGATTCGTTTGCAATAACAAAATACTTTATTGTTCAATAATGAGTACTTTTGCCATTATTTCTTATAACCTCAAATAGTCGGGATGGAATGGAATTATACAGGGTTCTCAAGTAGTCAACGCGAAGTTCCGCCCAACTTCGTTTCAGCGCCTGCTCTAGTTCGTCAGCGCAACTGAATTGGGTAGCATTGGAGTACAATTTACGCGACAACCATCCCCAAACATTTTCTATGATGTTCAGGTCGGGGGAGAGCGATGGCCAATCGAGAACCTCCATGCCTTGTTCTTGAAACCAGCGTCGAACAATGCGCGCGGTGTGAATACTGGCATTATCCTATTGGAAAATAAATGGCCCACCTGCCATAACGTTGGAAAATTTGTCTTTCACCTGTTGCAGCAGCTGGACGTACTTTTCCGAATTCTGTCTGCCCTTCACTATTACTAAATCAACAGGTCCGTTATAGGAAACAGCTCCCCATACCATGACTGAACCAACATCGGCTCGCCTTCGTGACTGAATCACTTCATCTTTACGTAAATCGTGGAAATAATAAGAAAACCCATCCGGGCCATCTAAATTAAACTTCTTCTCGTCACTGAAAATAACAGTTTGCCATTCTCTTGTCCACCCCATTTTTGCTTGAGCAAACTGAAGACGTGCAGTGCGCTGAAATTCCCTTAAAGGAGGCCGTCGTTTAATTTTCAAACGTTTTAAATGCGGACAGGTCTTCAGTAACTTCTGTACAGTTCTTACCGATGCATTCGTTCCAACGTTATTCTCGATTTGTCTTGCCGTTAATGCCGAATTCGATGCTTCGCGTAATATGGCTCGACGTTCTCTCTTAGTTGTAACGGATGTTGTTCGCCCTTTAAAACGTTTTCCATAATTCTCGGGATCCCTAATAAAATTGTTCACAACCTGGTGTGATCGACTTATTTTCTTTGCAGTAGCCCTTGAGGAATACCCTTCTTGATGGAACGCTTTAATTTCTTCCATACTTAAGCACTTCTGTCGTCCCATCGTTGCACAATACCCTTAATTACAGATGTTTGTTTATCCGGATACACGTTGTAACTCGACCGGTAGCTTACTATTAATTACTGGTCGTATCCAACCGGCGCGGTGCATTTTATATGTATGTGGTACTTACGTCACCCAATGCATAACGTTAGGCACTATTGCGCAATAATGCGTATTATTTGCCATATCATACCATTACAAACTTGCATTGTATTTTTAGTAAATGAATTGTTTTTCAAACCACCGAAAGCTTGCAACAAGTCGGGTGGTCCTATTCATGTTGCGCGGAGTGTATTTGCAAAATTATTTGTTATCCATTAGAACTAACCCAAATAGTTAATAGAGAACCTAAAAGAAAATAATTAAAATAAAGATCAGGAAAGACCAGGTTGAATTTATAAAAGAATAAGTCGGGGGAAAAATAGCATAGGCTTACCAAAGGAAGATGGAGAAGGAGTTCTCATTATACATTAATTCAAGTAATTTTAAAGGGATTAGAGAAAGAACAAATAAATAGAAACAATTTGATTTTACACAAAGAATAGAGTAAGATAAGTAAAGAAACATAGAAACAACATAGGAATTAGTAATTTGCAAAGAATAATTTAAAGAATGAGTATTATATAAAACCCACAATTGCTGTATGAATATAAATAACCAGGTGTATATTTTTTAAAGTTTTCATTGCTTCTAATACTATTTATTTATAGAAAACTGTATTTGAAAATTTCATTTGACAGTAGAATTTAGATAATTATGTCAAGGTAAAATAGAGGAGGTAATTTATGAAAATGGGAATATAAAGTAACTAAAACTTGTAGATTAAGAAAATTTGATTTATACTTTTATCTAAAACGGAATTAAAATACCTTTATTAACAATGAAAAAATAATTGAGTTGCAATTGTTTTTCCTAAGGGTATTTCAGAGCAATAATAAAAATAAAGCTTCTTTTGTTGTATAAGTATGCGAGGGTAGCCGTGTATATTTCGGGAACTGGCGACACTGTTAGTGTTGTCTCCGATCCGATGATTGCATCGTGAAGTTCGTCATTTTTGACAATACATTCACCTTGACAATTTCGTGAAGGTCGTCCCACAAATGTCTGAATTAATAATGCCAGACCGTCATGTGACATACCGTAAGGTTGAGGCATCTCTAGGTATTAGTAACACCAGCGTGCATAAGATCCTGCATGAACATTTAGTCGATAAGAAGCTATGTTCACGTTGGGTAAAACGTAATTCGATAACCGCTCAAAAAAGGACTCGCGTCGATTGGTGCCAAGAAATGCACAAAAAATACAATGGCCACAGGTAATGAATCTTGGATCTATACTTATGAGCCCGATAGTAAACAGCAGTCGACTGTGCGGGTATTCCAAGATGAGCCACACCAACAAAAGTTGTTCGCGCTCGAAGCACATCAAAACAAATGGTCGCCTGTTTTTTCGGAAAAACCGGTCAGGTTGCAACCGCGTCTTTAGAGAGTTGTAGAACGGTCAATTCCGAATGGTACACAGCTATTTGTTTGCCAAAAGTTTTTTAAGAAATAAGGAAAATAAACTGAAAACAACACATCATTCTCCACCATGACAATGCGATCTCTCACAGGTCTGTTCAAAAAATTGAATATTTGACCGGGCAAAACATTGAATTGATGAGCCATCCGCCGTACAACCCTGATCTAGCACCCTGTGATTTCTTTTTGTTCCCACACGTGAAGAATAAACTTCGTGGTCAACGGTTTTCTACGCAGGAAGAGGCAGTAGAGGCATTCAAAACTCATATTTTGGAGATACTGCCTTCACAGTGGTAGCAATGCTTTTCGGATTGGTTTAAACTAATGCAAAAGTGCATTCATTTTCAAGGAGAATATTTTAAAAAGCAATAAAACTATTTTCGATAATAAATTTTTTTTTGTATGCTATTCTAAAAATATAAACGGCTAGCCTCGTGTATATATATATACCATTAGCAGGGAGGAAATCGAAGCTTATTGTTAATTCAGTTGTAGAGATAGCATGTACTATTCCGCTAAAATAAAAACAACTGAACAGTTTTAATAGATATAAACAGTGAGCAAATTTGGAGGTTAAGTGTACCGATATTAATCTTACCTGAACTACTTAATTAAGAATTTATTCAAGCGCCATTAAAAGAAAAAATTAATAATTAAAAATAATGGTATAAACTATATTAGTGTAGTGATTAAAGAAAAAAAAATAAATAACAGTGTTTTAACAAAAATTATGAACTATTAATCAACTATCAACAAGCGGTTTTACCATGGAATTGTAGCGACAAAGTGGACGAGTTGTTACTACAGAACGCAACTCCGAAAAAGGACAGGGAAGGGACAAGAAATGAAGATAAAAGACAAACAAGGATGGATGTCATTGTATGTAGTATAAATACCATGATAATTTGTTTATATTCATATATTGATTTAGAAATAAGAAAACATTTAATTTTGATCACATAAAAAGAAATTAATCAGATAAATAAAAGAAATAATGAGGTTGGAAATATTATATGATAAATAGAATTTCAATAGAGAATGAATGATGAATGCATTCAATTGTATATTTTGTCTCAGAATAAGGAGTGATTCAAATATTGCGCCAAAATAGTACATGTTTTTAAGAGATTTCATTGGTTCTTGAACAGACAAGTTTAATATGGATAAATGAATGCCAGATATCTGCTATTTTTCATAACCCGTAAACGTTTAATTACATTTTTGCATTGTTTTACTATATTTTTCTGTATTATTCAATAAAATAAGTATAAAAATAAAATGAGTGATTACCAAGGTTCTAGCAAACAGTTAGTATCACCACCCAGAAAGCATGAACCACTGGGGCGCCTGACGTATGAAGAAAAACAAATAGTTTTGAATATATATAAAATGTTACGGTACAAACTTCACCAATGGGAATGACAGCAATTGTAACGAACATCTCCGATACGTTAAGTAAGTTGTAGGTATTACTTCTATAACAATACATTATAAGGAATATATTGTAGGGCTGGCCAAATCAACTGTATATTGAGTTATCCAAGAATATAAACAGAGAGGTGAAGTCAGCCCTCCTAAAGAACGAGTGGCGGGCATTCAAGGCTTCTAGAATTTGATAAATCTGTAAAAGTACTGTACGGCAGATGGTGCATGGTTTCTTTTTTAAAAACGAACTTCTAACACTTAATAAAATATTTGGAGAAATAACTAGAGATGAGTCCATACCAAAAATGAGTCAAGCAACTCTACACAGATTCTTGAAACTCATTAATTTCAAGTAAGTGTTAATGAAAAATTATTCATGTTATAACATTCATATTTAATTTATATTTCAGATATGTAAAGCGTAACAAGAAGAATATGCTAATAGAAAAGGATGAAGTTATCAGGTGGAGAAGAAAATATCTGACAACAATGAAACATTACAGAGATGAGGGTTGCCCAATATTTTACCTAGACAAAACATAGTTAAATGAAGGACACACAAAGGAAAAAGTTTATAGTGATGCAAATATAGCAAGTGCACGATAAGCTTCTGTCGAAGGATTATCCACATGCTTAAAAATCCATAGTTGTGGTCGGCGATTAATAATACTCTATATAGGATTTGAATTTGGATTTGTGGAGGATGGATTGTTGCTTTTTAAAGGTAGAAAAGCAGCTGATTACCATGATGAAATAAATGGTATTATTTTTGAGGAATGGTTTGAACAAGTATTGCCTAGGTTGCCAGATAATGCTGTTATCATAATGGACAATCATCATATCATTCATGCAGTGGAAAGTCTTCTTCATGGTGGAGCTGCAATTCAAGATTGGTTTCGTTCCAAAAATATTGAGTATAATGCAGAAATGTTAGTGCTGAATTATTGCATTTAGTACGTCTTCATAAGGTACAATATAATATACATGTAACTGATCAAATGGCAGCTGCTGCAAATAAAACTCTATTGAGGTTATCACCATGTCATTGTGAACTCAATCCAATTGAAATAATTTGGGCACAAATAAAAAGTGAAGTTGCTTCAAAAAAATACTACATTCAAATGTACGAGAACTTTTGATGGAAGCAATCACAAATGTGACAATGGATAATTTGAAGAATTGTATCAACCATGTGATTAAAGTAGAAAAAAAGAACGTGAGATTTAGATGGGTTAGTAGATCATATTGTAAAACTATTTATTATTTGTTTTGGAAACAGTGACAGTGAGAGTGATTTAGTGTCACGCACAAGTGAGTCCGATTAGTTGTAATGCTAATGTTTCTACATTTATAATCTTTGTTGTATTTTTGATGGAGTTATATAGTAAATTTTAACAGTTGTTTTCATTATACCTTGAATTTCACTCATTTTTATATAATAAAGAAAAAGATTAATATTGTTGACAAACTACTACATTCACAACTGTTCATGTTTCATTTTTATGGTAAGTTATATTTTTAAACCATCTGAAATGCTCCTTCTTATTCTGAGACAAGATATAATGATAATATACCTAACTCTCTCATCAAAGATTGTGCTTTTGTCTTTCGCAAGAATACTTTGTTACGTATTTAACCAGACGCCTGGAAAATTGCAAGAATTTTTTAAGAAAGGAAATATTAATGACATTAATAACTACCGCCATATTGCGAATACACTGATCATTGCTTAGGTTTTTGAATCACTAGTCTACAGGCACATAGTATTTGTTACCAAATCATTATCACATTAACACAGATTTATGGTATGAAGATCTACAATTCTAACCTTTGTATGGTTTCTCAAGTTATAGCTGACGCATTGGATAAGAGAATAGCTGGATGTAATATATATATATATATATACTTTTTAAAAGCATTCGATACTGTAGATCATTCGATTTTGCTTCACAAGTAGAACTTTTTTGGTTTCAATAATTACTGCTTTTATTATATTCATTACAACGATTCAAATCCAACTACTATGTTTCAACATCTGGCATACCCTAAAGATCAAATCTTGTACCTCTTTCATTTGTTTACCACAAGTCAATGCCCAATACTAGCTTATGCCTACGATTTGAAAATTTACCATAAAATAACCTTTGACAAGGTTAGACTTCTGCAAAATACTTTGTTTTATTTCTGTCTGGTGTACTAACAATAATCTCTCTTCAAACATTGACAAATGCTTTTTGTTTCTTACAATGAAATAAAATGGGAATGCGTCAGGGTATTACATTCATAATGTGTCAGTTTCACATAGAGATGCGATAAGGGATTTAGGTGTTATTTTCTACTCCAAGTTATCCTTGTGTTTATTATACGACCTTGTAAAAACTTCGCCAACCTGGAGACTAGATTTTTTTTATTTCGCGTCTTAGTACACAGTAAGCTTGAGTATGCAGCTATGGTATGGTGCCCTAATTATAAAATTCAAAAAATAACGCCATGGAACGAATACAGAAGAAATTGCTAAAATATTTATCCTCTAAAGAAAATAGATTTTATTCGGGCCACAACATTGACTATGGGTAATTTTTAAATCAAAATTTTCAGTCGGATAGAACATCAATGCAACTTTTATGAAGAACTTAATTTCTGGGAGTTACATACATACACCAGTTATAGGCTGGCGTAAAGTTCGCAGTTCCATCATTGGAACCAAGACTTAATGAACTGCTGTCACTAGAAACGCTAAGAACCAATAAACTTTTCAAGGCTCCATTAATGTACTCTGTTAGGATCTTCAATCTCCTCCATCAGCGCATCATTTAAAATTATATGCAGTTTTTTTATAGTTTTATTTGTATTATTGATGTAACATTGTCTTTTTCTAAGTATTTACCTCGCCTGAAGTTTCTCTGTTGCTTTTGTGTTGGATAATTAAAAATATTATTGTTGTTGTTATATATAAAAAAGTAACATATCATTTTGCAAGTCATTTTAAGATTTTTATCAAAATTCCAGATCTCAGTTGATACAAATTATGATCAGCAGGTCTCAGTTATTCAGGTCACTGAAATGCATTTTGTAAGTCTTGGGATGTAGATCGTAATGCATAATTTTCTTCGTAGTTATCTTAGAAAAGTGAAGTTCGTGTGAACGACATGGAATATATCTCATCTCTTACACTCTGACTTATAACGGCGATGTTTTCCTCTGATCAATCGACGTAATGATGTATAGATGTTGCGTCAGTTTGTTCAAATTTCTTGGTTCAATCATAAAAAAACCTTTCGGTTGGTCGATCATATTGATCATAAATTTTTCGCAATGTGCGAGCCAAACACCCATTTTAGTGGTAAACAGGAATAATTTCTACGCGCTAATAAATCATCTATTTGTTCATGTTAACTCATTACAATATACTGAACACAGCTATTAACATTCGAAATTTACATTGCAAATTATTGACAAAATATTACCACTTTATATTTGAAAGATGTAACATGCTTACTAAAAACCACTTTAGTTTTATATAACAGCGTGATTAGTATTGTTACACTCTCTATATATAATAATTTTTTATATCGTTTTTAAGATTAATTTATTTAATTTAAAATACAATTCGATCTTGAATTCCTAAATTATTATACTGTCATTATTTGTCCGGTCCTCGTATATATATTCAGATGCAGAGTCCTTTTGTGTTAGTCACGTACGAATGGTCAAGGCTGCAATAAACACCGAAATCAGGTACCAAAGACTACTCGAAATGACCAACTTTTCACTGAATTCGATATCAATTTAGTTATATTGATTCCTAAATACAATTCGCGATTCAAATACCAATCCCGATTTGGTATTTCTTTTACACAGAATACACGTCTACTATTCTGTGTAGATAATTTGCTTAATGCTTATATTGAAATTAAGATCACAATTTTAATATAAGCTAATTTTTCCTTGTTGTTGCTATTGGTTAATTCAAAAATGACCAATACCCCCTCAGTTATGGGGTCGGTTCCTTATAAAGCCATAACCGTAAGAGAACCTCGCTCTTCGCTTTTCTGTCGTCATTGAGACTACACGCGTCTTTCACGTGTTTGTGCCGCGAACCTTTATTCGCGCTTCTTGTGACCTCGTGTTTTTCGCGTTCGCGGAAAATACAGTTTCCTGATCCAGGATATATACATATACGCACACACGCAAGTACAAGTATTTTAATCTAACTCTTTGTATATTTTATTAACCAGCTAAATATCGTTAGACTTATATTTTATTACAGCTTTGCTATTACGTTCATCATATTTTATTTGTTGCTCTAGTTCTTGTTAACTATTTCTATTTAACACATTCAAGCTTTAAGAATTCATTTAACTTGTGAATAAAATTTTAAAGGCATTTCTGTCGTTTTATTCCACTAATAATCTTTCTTTCAGCTTGGCACGCGTCCTGGACTTTTGGTGCTCATTGTACACAACTATTAATTATTAACTCCTTACATTAACATTGAATTAACCGTCATATATTTCATATATTCATTCATATATTCAAACACATATTCTTTTTCATTTTTTAATTAAAAAGGAGGAGGTAATAGTATGATTTAAAGAGCAATAGATTTTTGTTACATTAAACGATTATGGCTTTCCCAATAAAATATAAAATATTTAAATATATAAAATAAAATATAAATTTTTACTGGTTGTATCTAACAACGAATGAAAATTTATATTTCTATAAACGTATCATACTAAATATTCATTTACTAGTAGATGTAACTTCATGACAAAAGCAAATTTTGCTAATTATATACCATTCATATATTTTTTATGCTCTAAAATAAATAAAAAAGAATCTTTTTTTTACAAAATAAATTTTCTGTAGCTATGCTATGATAACTGATAAGCAAAAGTAACGTCTTTATATCATAATAGCGCAGATAAATAAAAGTAGTAAATAACATAATCGGAACTATTAAATAACTAATTATCTCATATTAGATATTAAATTATATCAAAACAATTTGCCTATTACATATATGTAAATGTACATAAGATTCTCTAATTATGGATAAATATATACGTAAATATACACAGAGATAAATAATTTTAATCGGCTTTTACTATTAAGAAAATAATCATCTCGGCAGATGTAAATTTTAAGAAATATCTGAAAGTAGGACATACAAAATAATATCAAGAAAAAAGTAATTGCAAAATCTACGTGTTATGTAATTAGTATAACAATCTTATGTAAATAATTGTAATAAAACGTGTTTAATTAGTTCAGTGAATGTTACAGAAAAATCTTAAAGTGTTCCAAATACAGGCTGGTCCAAAAATGATAATTTTTTAAATTAATACTCGAAAATTCATAAATGTTATCTTTAAATCGCTTGCTTGTGTCTATATAACTAACGAATAATTTTTATTGATCCAAAAAGGTCGTTCTGTATTAAGCTGCATGCGATCAGAAAATTTTGCATATTTTACGATGTCATAATAAGTTCTTATTTATATAATTTTTTTCAGATCCATTCGGATTAATTTTCATCAAAATGTGTGCTGGGCAGTGACGCCAAACGTTTTCTTTTCAGAATGTATCTCACATGCTCTTTCATTGCTGGAGATTTATTACCAAAATTTTACCGTCTTGCTTGTTGAAATAGACGTTCAGTCTTAAATTCACAGAAGTGACTTCGCAAAATATACTAGGTTGAGGATACAAAAAGGCCGCATTTTGCCTAACAGTGTGGCATTATGTAAAATAGCACTGTAGTAGTAGCAATGGATTTTCGATACGCTACTAGAGAAAAATGAATTCTAACGGGTAACAGCACTACCGATGTATAACTGTCAAATACGCATGGAAGTTGTACTAAAACATTACGCATAACCAGTTTACATTTGCACAGAATAACTCCCAACAACTTTCCCCGCTAACAACCTGCTTTATTTCACATTTAATATATTTCCTAATCTTAACTAAGACTTATACTAAAGTATACACCCGCTTCCATTTATGAACTTTTTTAACAGTCGAATCTTCCAGGAACTCATAGAGGCAAGAATATGTTATCGGACCTTAATCTATGTTTAACACATGGTTTTTATTTTTCGCAATAAATGTTTTCGTTACACTAAAGTCAGGGTAATTATATATAATATTTTTGATTGTATGTAGATAGTCTATGGTGTTTCAAGAATCTGAATTTCTCAGGCCCATTAAACTTGATGCGTGTGATGTGTTCTTTATACCGGGTTCCTATTAAGCGTTTAGTTTGAAAGATGTATTATGAATTATAATCTTCGTTAATTGCTTAACGAAATCGGCGTTATATTTATGTGTCCAAAATCGCGAAAATATCATCTAGGAACCTAATCCACACTCTTGGAAAATATTTGGCGTTATGTTTAAATTTCTTCAAAATGATTCATGCTGTAAATGGAGAAAGGCAATTGCAGATTGATGTTTCCTGTTTATCTTAATAGAATTTACCTTCCATTTAGAAACAATTTTGAGATATACATAGGGTTGTCAATCGCAAATAATCATTTACTTTTTCCAATTCAATCTTATTTTTATAAAGGCAATTATTGTTGAAATTAATGGAGCCTGTGGTTGATTAACTTAATCACTAAGGTTGATATATAACCCCTTTCCACATTAACTTTTGTAATTCTGTATACGCATTTCGATAACTAAGTTGTCATCATCAGCAGATAATTGCAAAGTGTCGCACCTGGTAAACCACGGCGAAAAATACCTGTACAAAAACAAACTCCGTACGCGATCTATACCGCTGAGAACCAAGATGTACACTGTGTGTTCGTTTCACAAGATTTTTAAAATTATTTTACTTAAACTAGGATGAACGACATTGAAAAAGGAACACGGACACGACCGATAAGTACCTGCATGTGATTTATTACTGTGTTTCTCTTCTTCGGACATTAAGCAGACCGAAAAGGGTCGTCTGAATTGGTCCATTGTCACTATTCACCACATGGCTTTTATTCTTTAAGATGTGCATGCTTTCCTACGTGTATAATTATCGGGAATTAGAGACTACTAAACTTAAATAACAATATTTTTCCTAACTATTTACGAAATGTTAGACCAAAATAATGATGTCTTCTCTTGGATTGTCCGTGTTCCCTCTTTTATACGTACCCACTTGACCATTGGGCAAGTCTGAACGAAATTTACATAAAAATGCAGCTGTTAAACTTGATGCGGCATCAGCGAAATTTGCGTTCTGACACTATTTTACCTATTTCTCCTATTTTGTTTTTTAAAACTTCAAAAATTTAGTTTCGTAATTATTTTCATTATATGTGTAGTTAAATTCTTTTATACATAAATATATTCAATTTCAATGTTTAATGTATATAATGAAAGTCTTAATGAAAATTTTAATATTATACAGAGTGACAGTGTAGATATAAGCGCATACAGGTAAACTTCCATCTTACGTAATGGGTGTCCAAAAATTAACGCAAGATTTGAATTTGTCGCCAATGTGCAGTAAAGTGTTGGCAACCCTAAAAAAAAAACAATTCGACAGCTGACAGTTTAGGGTTAGTAAAAATGGAGTGTTACACGATAGAACAACGTGTCTTCATTATTGAACAATATTTCAAAAATAATGAACGCATGGCGGCCGCAGTTCAAAAATTTCATACAAAATATGGTCGGAATAGTGTTTTAACTTCGTCAACTGTGAAGAGGTTAATTGAAAAATTCAGGGAGACTGGATCCGTTGGAGACGCCAAACACACTGGTCATCCAAAAACAAGCCGTTCAAATGTCAATATCGAAGCAGTGCGTGAGAGTGTCGTTAACAATTCAGAAACCTCAATTCGGCGTCGTGGACAAGAATTGCAAATTTAAAGAAGCTCTCTACAGCGTATACTCACTGAAGATCTGTGTCTCCATGCTTACAAAATTCAATGAACACAACAACTGAAGCCTAATGACCATGCATAGCGAAGAGAGTTCATTGAATGGATTATTGAACATCAACAAATGGATGCTGATTTTTCGAGCAAAATCATCCTAAGCGATGAAGCACATTTTCACCTTGATGGCTTTGTTAATCGCCAAAATTGCCGCTTTTGGGGTTCTGAGAACCCATATGTGATTGTCTAAAAACAAATGCATCCACAATGGGTCACTGTTTGGTGTGGATTTTGAGCTGGAGGCATAATTGGACCATACTTTTTTGAAAATGAGGCTGGTCAGGCAGTGACTGTTACCGGTGCTCGATATCGCGACATGATAACAGTTCTTTCTGCCGAAACTGGGTAATATTGATGTGGCCAATATGTGGTTTCAACAAGACGGTGCCACATGCTGTACAGCCCGTGAAACAATTCAAGTACTGCATGAGACATTTCCAGGTCGTGTACTCTCTCGTTTCGGTGATCAGAATTAGCCCCCTAGATCGTGTGACTTAACACCATTAGATTTCTTTTTATGGGGTTATTTGAAATCACAGGTTTATGTCAACAAGCCTACAACCACCCGTGCATTAAAGGGGGAGATTCAACGCTGCATCAACGAAATTCAGCCAGCATAATGGTCATGGAAAATTTGGACAAACGAGTGCGTATGTGCATGCAAAGCCGTGGAGGCCATTTGCCCGATGTGTTATTTCATAAATAACCCTATCCTATGTACTTTATTATTCAATAAAAAAAATAATCAAAAGACTAAAAACTGTGTTTTCTATTTAATTCAAATCTTGCTTTAATTTTGGGACATCTTTATATTGAATATTTTCGTATATTACATAATTCATTCATAACTTTCAATTGAAAATTTACAGCAATATGTTTAGATATAATAGAATATAATAATACTAAAGTGAGGACAGATCCAAAATGTTTTATTTATGCCAGTGCCAATAACTGTGAATTTGAGAATTTTTACATTTTGCAATTTTCTTAATAAATTACGTTAAAACTAATTTAAGACTGGTTCGTTTTCACAATTATAATATTCAATACTGTCTTAATTTAACTGCGATTCTTAAATTTTTATTGATGAGATATCAAGTTAACAGAAAAACATTTAGCCAAGAATTATGTTAAAGTACTAATAATTGCATCTGTTACCCTATATTTGCTATATATATCTCTAAAAGACGCAACCCGTAAGCGAATACATTTTGTAATTTTAAATTATATAAGATCAATGCGGCATACTCGGCTTTCTTTGTCTCCAATCCGATCAAAGTGTCTGTATCAACCAAAATTAGCTTTGAGATAGTGTCTCAGAATTCAATTAATTTAAAATTAAATAAAGTCCTTTATGGAGTTGAAACTTTAGTAGACGCATTACATTTGATGCTATTTTGCACTGCGTTTAACAACTTACTTTTGTTGTTACGATTTGTTTGCTTTTCAGTGACATTTTGTTATATTTCTTCATCATTATAGTGAAAGTGTAGTCGGTTTTTTTCCTGTGGAAATTAAGATCATCTGGATCATTATTTTGATTTTTTTCTTAATAATTTTTCGAAATTCCAATTTCATTTGTTTGATATATCCTTTTAAGCACTGATGCATTTCGCTATAAGTTGCTTTTTAATTTCATCGTGGTTACGTTTTGTCGCACAGGTGTGACTTGCATGCCTATGTCGAGTGTTAGAATTCTTCTGATTTGAATCTTGAGTGAATTGTATTAAGAAGATTAATCTGAATTTTTAGCGATTGCTGTTCCTTAAATATTTAGTAATTTCGCATTTGGCAGAATTTGCATAAACCACCGCTATAGCTGATTTATTTGCAAATTCGGAAGACATTTTGTCCACGTGTTCCTATCTTGCTAAATGCCTCTTATGTTGTGTAAATTTTAGGGTGCTTGATCTTGATACAGATCATAATTGTTGGTTTATAGTACCATTTCGTCGCAGTTTTATATATATATATATGTATATATTGATATATATATAGATAGTTATGAAAAAGAGTTTCCTGTGTGTAAAATAATAAAAAATTCTAAAATTTAGTATTTTATTGTTATAATATATATTTATTTTCTTAATACCTTATCATATGTATTTGAGATAGAATATGAGATCTATCTCGGTCATAATTATCGGCAAAACTCGGTAGGTATGCTGGTGATTCATGCATGCGTTCTAACAGAAATAAAACTCCTTTCTTTTTATTAATATTACCAAACTATTAAACACTCAAATACCTCTTACTTGTAATTCATTGTAATGCCCTCCATTTTTCTACTTATAATTGATGTGGTCAACTTAGGTACAGTTCCAATTTTATTCTATCTTGCAGTCAGGCATTTCAATTTACATCATATCTTAACTAGTGAAAAGGTCAATCATTTTTATTTTAATCTATTTAAAATTATAGTAATATTTCTATATTTTACATTTTTGTGTTTTTGATATCTTTTTGATTAGTTAAAAGCGAAATTTTATATACTTAGTGACTTTTATTTTATTGTTCTATCGAGTTTTGCCATGTACAAGGTGGTTGACTAACCAGGGTACGAGATTTCTGTTACTGTTCCAATTCGCTCATATTATGTCGCTTTTTCTTTATACAAGGTGGCGTGCTCTATCTTATTTCCATTACTGAGTAATCGACACAACTGTCTTCGACTGGTTATGCTGGCAGATGCGCCCTGGGAATCGGTCTTATCTAACATCTCATAGGTTTTCTTTTTCTGCAACTTATATTTCTTGTGTACCCTATTTTGAACTTTTAAAGCCTGGCATTGTCAATGATTTTATAATTATGTTCTATTCCAAATTGAATTATTTTAAATTTTAATTATGATTATTTATAACTAACATAGGAATTTTCACATGAAAATTCTTACATATGCCTAAGACGTGAAACATGACAGATAGAGCTTCAAACGAAGAAAACTTAATATATAGAAGTGTAAGAATGAAAAAAACTTTTTTTTAATATTTAGAGTTTCAGTTTAGAGAACGAGCTTGCGATAATTTTCTAAAGAGCGAATATGATAAAAAATTCTATGAAAATGCATTATTTATATCCTTTTCTTTAAAAATATAAAAATGGATGATATATAGCAAATATAGAGTACACCAAAATTATTGTAGTTGTACTTTTAGTATAATTTTCAAATAAGTTGATGATATTGCAATCATGCTGGTGGTGCTTTAAATTAATATTTAATAGCATAATATTTTGAATATTCACGCATAAGCTTCATGCCAAATACAAAATTTTCATAATATAAAAAACGATACTTTTAGGAATTGTATTTTATTTAAAAAATATGGGCTACTTATTATAACTTCTAAATTTTGGAAATATCTGACATTCTATTGCAAATATAAATTCGTTTCATATAAATAAATATCGTGAATGTTCTCCTTTGTAATTATTTGGGTGGGGACTTTTTTAAATATTGTTTTTTATTCAGTCAAACAAGAAGTAATTTGAAGGTTTTAAATCTGGTGATCGTGGAAGGTACGAACCTTAAATAAAATCACCACAAAATTCCTCTAAAAATTCAAAAGAAGTCTAAACAACATGAAGTGTAGCACTGTCATGTTAGAAATATCCTAGAGTTAATTCATCATGTAACTACAACGAATTCTTGCATGAAAAATATATGACTTATAATTTCATCATTATAATATTGCTACCAATACACAAGTTTTGATTGGATGCAACTCATTTTCAATAAGGTTATCAGGATTTTAAATAATCTAAATTTATAAGCAAAATTTTATTATCATTTAAATGATTATTGCGCTAATGACTTTAAGCTACTCTAAGTTCAGCATTATGAACATACAATTTCCATGCAACGAAAACTTTGAATGTATATGATGTTTGTTTTTAAATATTCTCGAAGAATAATCCTGAAAATAATCAAATGTCTTTGGTTCTGAGTTAAAATTACCTGTCAAAATAAAGGCACGACTATTCAAACTGAAGCACCATCACTAATGTCTAGCTTACATCAATTCGCGCTGTGTATACGTATTTCTACAACTAAGTTGTCATCAGAAGCAGATTATTAAGTTCACAAAGCATATATATATATATATATATATATATATATATATATATATATATATAGTCTTGTGAACGTTAGTGTATATTTTGGCTTTGGTAGGATGACTGGGGAATTTTTTTACACAGAAAGTTCCACACTCATGCATTACCGCAAATCCAGATTCAACACCGTGATTAATAATCTGCTGATTATGACAAGTTAGTTATGCAAATACGTATACAGACTACGAGCATTGATGTGTTGAGGGTTTTGTTTTGCCTTTTTTGATTAATAATAAAAAGGTATCTAGTGTTAAATCATTATCAATAGTGACCTAAGATGGGACACCTATTTGGTAAAGTTATCTTCTTCTTCTTATTGACGGGTCTCCGGTATAATACCTAGTGTTTTGGGTTGGTTTGATTAAATTCATAAAAATCATATTCCCATAATCGCTAAGTGTAAGTGATACAACATAATATGACATTTTGACATTCTTTTAATGAATTCTTTAAAAATCTCTTAAGGGTTGAGTTGAAATTTTTGATTCACAACTAGGCCTAGCACCCAGTTATGTACAATATATAAATAAATAACAATTGATTGGAACTTGTAAAGTATGATTTATTAAATTTAAAACGATCAAATAACTATCTGTATAAAAAGAAATTGATAATCTTTAAAGCATTTAAAACATCTAGAACAAATACTAGAAATAAAATATGTATATGTGAAGAAAATTCTGTAATCTTCAAAAACATAAACAAATAGTAAGTTTATGTTTCTTTTATTTACAAATTGACAATTAAAAGTTGTATCTATAACTTAAAAATATGTAGATCCAACATCTAAAAATGAAAACCTCAGTTTTCGAATATTTACTGAAAAAATTTAGATTATAACGCCTATATTAAAAAAATTTGCCTTTGAATGTAAAATAAAACCAAATTAACTAAGCATAGACAAGATACTAGGAAAGTTTTGACGCAACAATGAATCGTAGGAAGCTGCTTGTTGCTGCATGTTGAGAAATGTTCATACGTGCATAGTAGAAGCGCGCCATGTTCATGGGCTCAGTTATTCATTAGCAGTGAGTGTGTAAAGTGCTTGTGATGGTATCGTGGTCAAGAAATGAGATAAGGGCAGTTTTGCGTTATAATTTCGTGCGTGGTTTAAACATAGACCAGTGCTTCGAAGAAATGACTCTTGCACTAGGTGATGTTTGTCCACGTCACACAACGATATTCAGGTGGTGTAGAGAATTCCAAAGGGGAAATTTAACTGTGGAGGATGCTGAGAGGCCGGGAAGGCCACGAACATTAGTTACGGAGGAAAACGTTACTACTGTGAGGAAAACGCTTGGCGAGGACAGGCGAGTGACCTACCAACAGATAGAGGGTACTTCAGGCCTAAATGCACCAGCAATTCGCTCGATTCAGCATGATCATTTGCTCGTCAAGAAAGAAGATGCTAAAAAAGTTTAATAAGGAACAATCTCGGTATGTGAACAACATCACTAATGCTCAAAACAAAGTTTTGATCTTTGATGATGAGGACACACCCGTAGTTGTCAGAAAATCCCGCTCTGTAAAGAAGAAAGTGATAGCTATATTTTTCAAATCGAGTGGAATTGTGGAACGCGTCATTTTGGACACACAGAAGACAGCCACAGCTAAGTGGTATACTGAACAGTGTGTCTGCCTAAAGTTATTGGATCTATGAAGAACCTGCGGCCGAAGTCAAGAATGGACACCTGGTTCCTCCATCACAATAATGCTCCAGCTCATCGCGCCAAAGCCTGCACCGAATATTTGACCACGATAGGATTGAAACTTCTCGAGCACCCTCCCCACAGTCCAAATCTTGCTCCCTGCGACTTTGCAATGTTCCCGCATGTGAAAATGAAGCTAGAAGGGAGGCGGTTTTCCAGTGATGAGGACCTTCTGCGGGCTTGGGACAACGAGTGTGCTTTACTCTCTAGTGAAACTTGGCAGAACTGGTTTAAAGATTGGTTTCGGAGGTGGGAGAGGTATATTGAATGTAGAGGAAATTACTTTGCAAAATTAAATAAACAAAGCTGTATTGCAAAACTTTCCTAGTACCCTTTGTATATGTACTCACATAAAATCTAGGCCATCGTCGACCTACCCATTTGAATTATGATTCCATGTATTTTGTTAAAAAATTGCACAATTATAATCCAAAATAAAATAAATCTTGATTTCTTATTTGTGTTTTTAAAATAAAATAACAAATAGCATAAATATATTTTATAGTTATTTGACAACTAATAATGCACGTGCATGATTTTAAATTATTGTTAGTACCTTGATGGAAGCATCTCGAATATTTCACTATTAAATGATGGGATCAATTAGACAAATTTTTACTAGAGCTAATATTTACAATTTGTAATAAGTGCTATTCAACTACAGACGTATTCTCTCCTGGATCTCTACTTTCGTTACCATTAGAATATTTTATTGCATAATTATAATTAAAAAATTCTTAACACAAGAAGTCAATACTTATTTTAGAATTACTAGAAATTTTAAAGAAAAACTCTTTAAAACTTCAATTACACCACGTCTAAATAGAAACGTAGAATTTAGTTTTTGAACATTTTTTTCAAGGGCGATAAAGTCTCTATAAGTACTACTTGTTTATAATCATAACTGATTGTTATTTGCTCTTTTAGATCAGATCAAGTGGGAGTTATATTGCTAGTAATATTTTGCAAATTTGTAGACATTTGATAAAATGAAGAGAATAGAGTAATTGTTCTACTTGAAGAATTTAAAGTTTATGGCGCACTTGGTTTTCAAGATATAACATAAACTTACATTTTTTTAAATGACAATCATAATGTAAGCTATGACTTCATTAAAATGCTCAAAGGCGGATGCTTCCTATAGATGTAATATTTACTTTTCGCACTACAATGTTATTAAGTTTGTTTGTATATACTTTATCGTTTTCGGCATCGTATAAGAAAAAAATCTAGTACCGTAATATTTGGTACCCTTGCTAGCCATAGGCCGGTACCTGTATTTCCAATCCAGTTAAGAAAACATTCTGAAACATAATAAATACTCCATTGTTGATAAATTTTATTTTATCTCTATAATGAAATGTGTACTAAAAATCCGGACTATTGTGTGTTTCCCCTAACAAAGCATCGAACAAATAACTTTTTTTGATCTTGAACATAAAATGTATTGCTAACGTTGTATTTTAAATTCATTATACTTTAAAGTTAAATGAGTCTTTCCTATGGAAACAGTATATTCGCTAGCAATTTCACGAGTACATGTGGATTCGTAATTTATGTATAATACATTACCCAAAGCTTTTCCTTTATCTTTCAGTTAAAATTTTTTTTTAGTTGATATAGTTTTATAAATGATCCATACCTTTTAAAATTATTTCTTAACTTGAAAAATAATCTTTGACCTGTCTGTATCCGTTTCATATAGCGTTAATAACATATTTCGCTAGCGTTAGTACTGTTCCTATTACTAGCATAATAAAAAAGCAGGTTTTAAATTTGTTCAGATTCTTTATACAGAACATATGTAAGTATTTTTAAATGTTTATTACTGAAATACAATTATTATTATACAACATAAATATAATTATCTACTTACTTTGCTTATATTTTTCTTATTATTCCTTTATCTAATATTTATATCTCAGAATAAATTAATTCCAAGAAAATTAGTTACAGACTATTAAAGAAAATAAATCACACTATAGTAATTTTGTTGAGTTTAAATATATTTGTAGATAAAGATATTTCATTTACTATTTTTTACTTAAAAAAACTACTAAATAATTTTTTAATGAAATCAAACAATTTAAAACAATTATTGAGTTTTTATTTTAAGAATTTTTTATTATGGTTATGCGCTCAAATATTCTAATAGTTAAAAAAATTTCCATGAACTGTGTATGTGTTCCTTCCTTGTACACAGTTCTTTATGTAAATTATATTTACATTTTATATATAACTGTAAATAAGATATCTAAAATTTACATGTTTTTTTAAATATTTAGCATAAAAAATAATACATGTATCAAACGAAACTACGAAGTCTAGATTAATTCATTTACCTTATGTAGAACATTATTATCAAATTATCACTACTACAAAATCATTGGGAAATTATAAAATGGCAAGTACATAATTCATATGTAATACATACGTCGGCAAATGTAATTTACCAAGTCAAAATGATACAAACTTTCCTCAGAAGTAATGAGGAGTATTTTTGTACCTAGAACAAAAACTTAAATTTTTTTAGATATAAATAGTTTTCTAATCAAAATAGGTTATTAAAAAGTTACCAAAAAGTTGAAAGAGCGGTACGAATTGTTTTAAACAGTAAAGTTTTTACACTAAAGTACAAAGTAATCCTAGCAATGCTGGTTGTCACTGAAAACTATCAATTCAGTACTAACTCTACAATAAGAGATACACTTTTTCACTTAATTAATGACTTAGATCAGAATTTTGTATTTAAGTAAATGATTGCCATTTGCTATGATTGTTAACAGATGTGATGTCCAAGTTCTTGAATAGTTCTGGGATTTGCATCCGCCCGAAAATTGAAATTACGATTATTGAATACGCTATCTCTTGTGAAAATGTATTTATCATACCATAAAATAAGTGATAAAATGTTTGGATCTTCTGGAATTTTATTTTAAAATCTATTGCAAAACATTATTCTTTACAAATTTTCATTTTCGTATAATTGTTGTATTTTTGTAACATAAAACGATTTTAAAGGCTTTCCGTAAGCATTGAAAAAACTGTTGTCTTACTTGGAATTTTCGTTTCCTGAGCAATTTGTCCAGTGCTCCAAATGGTCCTGATGTACAATGTCCAAAATTTCTTCTTTAATTTGGATCGTACGACGATGTCGTGGTCTATCTGAATCGCGTTGGCGGAACAAATATGCCTGCTTCACAAAGTCTTCGAGCCAATCTTCGAAATATGATGGGCGCGACCGATGTGGATATCGTTTTACATAAGTATACGTCTTTGCCAAATGCGCATTATTACTGCGAAACCGAAATGCCATATAGATATCATACAAATTGTTTGGAATATCACAAAAATGAGGTAAGTAATGAAAGCTAAAATAATTCACCTTAAGCTAATAAACGTCAAAATTTAACAAATAGTTATTTTTAAATTACAGGCACTATTTTGGGCCATACATATGTACTTTATCATAAAAAAAAAAACTGTTAAAGAAATGTTTAATGAGGCAGAATATTGACAACGATTAATTACACCAACGTAAGGCATAATTTTATTTGACAGTAAAAAACACGGTTTTCCAAAGAAAATTTTAAAATATTCGAAATATTTTTTGTTGTACATTTTCAACATAGATGGTCGGGTGTGTCTTAACGATTGATATTACAACACTTCACGATTATCCGTAAGTTTCCGACCACCGTATATTATAAGTATTGGATTAATATAAAACACTGAACATCTGCCAAACATTTACCATAATTATTACCTTCTAAAATATGACAGTTAGAAATTATATATAATATATTGTACGATTTAGAAAGCAATATGCCCTTCAAAAAATAAAATTTTTAAAATCAGATACAAATTTACGCAACAACTTTGAAGGCAACTCTCTCCTTTTCTTGCCCAATTTTTTATAAATAGTCCGTCAGTGTAATATTTTCGATGTTACATGTAATAATGTTTAAATCTAAATAATTCGTGTTGAACGTTACTCGAAGTATATGAAAATTTTCAGTCGCCTTTTTGTTTCATAAAATTTATACTCTAGGTACATACATAGGTATACACATGTCAATATGTACTTATATATATATATATATATATATATATATATATATATATATATATATATATGTATGTATGTATGTATCTACGCTTACTAAGAGTTCCTCGTGAAAGTCATTAGTTTACGTTGTGGTATATTAAAACAGTAATAAACTGAAACGCTTTTACATTTACTTATATACAAATAGAATGTAATAGTTAGAAATGAAAATATGCTTCCATGTGAAACTGCAGATGAATAAACAATTTAAGCATATAATAGTAATAATATTTGGAGTAATTAGTAAAACAGCACTTGTAACGATGTATCAAGAGATACTGAAAAGTAAATAAAAACAATATAAATTATATATAGTGTATGTAATTCAAAACTAAATACTCCTATAGAGCTTAAGTTTTGAAATTCACATTAATCGCGATCCAAATAACATGAAGTAGTTAATGCGTATTAGAGAAAAGATATTTGGACACATATTGAAGTGAAGAATAAAGTAAATCTAATACAAAACAAACTATAGAGGCAAATAAAAATATAAGATTAGAATAAGTCAAAAGTAATAGTAGTAATGGCAATAATATAAAAATTCGAGATAATAATAATAGAGGAAATCAAGAATAGAAATGAGTGAAAAAATAAGCTTAGGTATATAAACCAATTTAAAGTTTTTTGAATACACAAATCTGTATAGTGTTAACGTTTAATGCACTGTAGTAATGTTAACATAGAAAGTCAATAAAATAGAATATTAAGAAAAACGTTTCAGTTAGAAACAAAATGATTATTATTTTTTCAGGACTTATGCTATTTTTTATTAGTAATAAAAACAATATCGATAATTATAGTATTTAATCAGAATTTGATGATATTGGTACTACTTAGTTTCACCATATTTAAATCTTATTATATACATGTGGGTTAAAAGACATCCACACACACATGACCTCCTCATCACATTGGGTTGTTTTAACTGAACACAATAACCTTATATTAATTTATTATTATTTCATATCCTGTAAGAAACTATGCCCTTCCAACTAATACTGCATTCATGGAATTGATATTTTAAAGCAGTATCATAATTACGATAGTCTCCTATTTAAAATTATACTACCAACTAAGTCTTTATTACCACAGCTGAAGGTTTGGATAATATAGATTATTTTCATGGAACTGACAGCCTCCTGAACAGCCATTAACAAATCATAGATTAACCTTCTGAAGTAATATAATATCTTTATTCTCAAACAGATAATAAAAATCCCTTACTATAATATATTAATATTGCATTCTGGATACGTATTTCAACAACTAAGTTGTTATCTTAAGCAGTAAGTGAACACAGTTTTGGAGTAAAGCTACATAGAACAAACCGCGAAGCACCCTACCAGACCTCTACACAAACACTGGGCACTTGTGTGGAACAATCCCTTCTTAGAAATAGAATTAATTCCACTGATTTTTCAAAGATCAGGAAAGATAGTTGACTGAAAGTTGAATATAAAGCACAAAGGTTTACATAAGACAGTAGCATATTCACGTACAGAAAAATTAGGAATATCGTCATACTCAGAATTAGTTTTATGTCCGGTAAAATTTCATCAGAAATGAACTCGAATATATAAAAAGTATTACAGGTGAATCATTGGGTAAAGGATAGGATGAGAAGTAAAGTTCGATTATTTAGAGAAGAAACTTCAAGGTCAATGCGCTCGGACGAAATTTGGTTTAGGACTAGTCAATTATGCGCTGAAGGGGCGACCCTGTTTGCAGTGGCGTCCATTGTTGTTCATGTGTTTATAGTGTGTGTGCGGTTTTCGCTGTTTTTACTTGTTAGTTTCATAATTTACATAAAAGACTATTTTTTCAAAACCATTTTATTAGTTCTATCTTTATTTAAGTGGTAAGTGAAATATTATTACGATTGAAGTAAAAAATATATACAGAGATATTAAAGTTAGGTTAAGTATTGTTTGGATGCAATTCTTCGATAAAATTCTTGGCAAATAATGTCTTAAATTATATGATAATCATCATTTGTTGTCAATAATACTTTATATACACCTGGTTCATCACGAACATTTGGGAAGAAAGGGCAGGTCATTCATAGACAAGCACGTGAGTTGATTGC
Organism: Dermolepida albohirtum; assembly: GCA_031893035.1. NCBI lineage: Eukaryota > Metazoa > Arthropoda > Insecta > Coleoptera > Scarabaeidae > Dermolepida > Dermolepida albohirtum. The sequence continues at coordinate 114,769 of JAVIWB010003025.1, read as the reverse complement.
ATTGGTGCACCAATTCATGAAAGAGGAGGCAGAACATGGTATTCGAATACCATTAGAGCAAGTTGAAGTACGAGTACTGCAAGCTACGAAGAATTCTAGGAGTACAAACTATCGCATAGTGAAAGAAAAAGAAAGCATAGCTGTAGGAGAAAAACCTTCATTTTCCACTCCACATAAACAAAGACCTCGAGCTAGTAGGAAGCAGGATATACGTGAAGGTGAAAAAGAAGATATTCGCTCTATAATTCACAATTTTTATATTATTAAGAAACGGAGACCAACGCTAAAGCAGATCTTACAGAAAGTATGGGATTCAGGTATCTCTTTCACTGGTCGTGTCAGTACTCTTCGGAAAATGGTTATAGTCATGGGATTTCGGTAAGTTATTAAAATGCTATTTGAAATACATTTACACAGGGTATTATTATTTACAATTGGAGGAAAAGTACAGATAATAGAAAATTTTTAATGGAAAAGCATGATATTCAGTACCAGAGATATGTTTATCTAACAGAATTAACGAAATACAAAAAAGAGGGACGACCTCTTGTATATATGGACGAAACGTACATTCACAGTGGACATGTCACGTCGCATGAGTGGGTAGATACTGGATCCAATATTAAAGACCCAAAACCACCCATTGGAAAAGGTAGGCGTTTAATAGTGGCGCATGCAGGTGGTGTAATGGGTTTTATACCAAACGCTTTATTAATGTTCACATCAGGTCAGTTATTAATTATCATGTTTGCTTTACAATTCTTAATATTCTCCATTGTACAGGTGCAAAATCCGGGGACTATCATGATGACATGAATTCGATCAACTTTATGAAGTGGATAAGGACACAACTGCTACCAAATTTACCAGAGCGGTCAGTGTTAATTCTTGATAATGCCAGTTACCATAGTGTGGCGATAGAGAAGGCACCCACACAGGGCTCATTGAAGTCTGACATGGTAAAATGGCTTGCTGAAAGAAATATTCCTCATGACCCTTCATTTCCAAAAACTGTACTATATGAAACAATCAAAAGAAATAAACCTCTACATAAACGGTATGTACTTGATACATTGCTGCACGAGCATGGGCATTGCGTTCTCCGTTTGCCACCATACCATCCAGATCTTAATCCTATTGAAAAGATCTGGGCTAACGTGAAGAATTGGGTGGCAGCTCGAAATGTTACTTATAAACTGCAAGATGTCAAACAGTTAGCAATTGACAGGTTCAATAGTATAGGTCCTGAAGAGTGGATATCTGTATGTAACCATGTAGATAAAGTAGCAACATGCTAAATGGAAAACATGCACCTGCTCGATTCGGCTATAAATCTGCGCTTCACAGTAAATACAGAGTTCCGCCTCCGAAACTGAAACGAGTGCCCATGAAACATGACGAGGAAATGAGTGGAGTTGAGTTGTTAGAATCAGATTAAGAAAGAAACTGAACAGAAGAAATCGATAATTTTAAAACTTATGTAAATACTACATGTAAATATATACTTTCAATGTATCATTAATATTTTTTTATTTGTTTATCTTATTATATTTTTTTCTATATTAGCAATATAAAATAGCAATATATTTTCTTAAATAATCATTTATACACTTTTTCCTATTAACTTTCCTTGCATATGTTCATAAAGAAGTTCTACGTTATTAATTTGATAATTGACATTCTAGCGAAAATTTTACTTTAAAAAATTACTTATTGCCTCATCTTGTAACCTACTAAATCCTACAGTAACATATGTCCCTGTGTTATTATAATTAAAATCGCTCTAAATTTTCTATTATTTTATCTGTTCATTACGATATTTCGAGTGTTCCTGTTCATTTAAAATTATTAAGAATTTAAAGTTGAAATTAAACAATAATTACTAATATATATATATATTCCTATTCGAACCACCGTGTTACGCCTATGGTAGAATCTCGTCGCGCAGATTTTGATGAGTCATAGTTTCTTCTCTAAATAATCGAACTCTAGTAAGTGTTGTAAGCAGAACCTCTTGCGAAAATATTCTGATAAATGTGTTAATTACCATATTAGAGTCAGGGGTCTCTTCGTCAATAAGAATCATGTATTCCGGAATTTTGGATTTACCAGTTTTCTGGCTAACTAATCGTTTTGGATTTTCCGAAATTCCTTTTTCAAAATTAGATAAGTAACTGTTTTAAGGACTCTCTATTTCAAATTTCATAAATTTTCAGACTGAAAAACTTATCTCGGTACTAAGAAGTGAAATTATCTTAGTGCAACAACGACGGCAGTAGCAGTAGTTAAACCTTGAAGATATCTCGTGTAAGTGAAGATGTAACATCGACAGCATATAGACGCGCTTTCAACTCGAAAGCCAAGATTGAGTGACTATTTTTTGATTTTTAGATAGTACTCCTCAAGTTTTATTAATTTTTTTTGTCTCTAGTAAACCAATGGGGAATCTTCAAGCAGGAAAAGATATTTTGGAAACATTGACAACTGAATATATTTAAGTAGTATTAGAAGACAGCTTTAGCATTTGCATATTGACCTGAGATAAATGATGGTTGTTCTTTCTCACAAGAAGGCAATCGTCATGGATAACAGATGTAAAGCAAAGTATACCACAAAAGATAATATCGAAAATATTGTTATTACTCTTGGTAAATGATTATATTGATGTAAGAACAAAGTATTGATAAAATTACGTAGAGTCAATGTTTTCCTATCTCTTGAGTTAGTACATTAGCACGTGTAGTAACATTGGGACAATTAAAATCACATGAAATGATAAGAATTTTATCATCAATGAAATGTATACAAAAAGCATAAAAAATCAAAAAATAATTCATAGGCATTACACGATACAATAGAATGTATATATATAATTTAAAATTTACAGTAAAATATAAAGAACGCCTACAAAAGTAGTACAAAACAATAACGAGAAATCGATCGATTCGTATATGTGAAATAAAACAAATTAGACAGTGAAAAATAAATAATATAGGACAACAAACAGAAAAAAACAGAATTCCTCAAAATGTCTAGCTTCGTCACAGTCAATTAATTATTTTAGTACACTCAATACATGTTGCGTTCAAACTGAATTACATAAAGCACCCGTAAAACTATTAAATATAATTAATGTACGGTCTGTCGTATTTGAAATATTTTGCAAACAGCATTTATCGCGTTAATATCTAACCGTTAAGTTAAGGAACGTTTCCCGTACGACTGGTAATAACATCATATAACTATTTGTTAAAGTTATATCCTATTCACTGACGTATTACCGGTATAATATCTAGCGTTTTGGCTTGATTTGAGTAATATACTTTATTGATACTAGAAATAGTTACAACTATATATAATTATATTATGGATGAAGTTATGTCTAAAAAGTAGACCGTTATGTTTAGTTCCACAACGAGGATAATGCTCACCAGTCTTACATGATAAAAACTTTAAAAAATGTCTTCTCCAGAAGTAACTATAGATAATAGTAATGTGGATATCAAACTACCAAACCACTTTCGATCGAACGAGAAAGTAATACGAAATTTTTAAAATGCACAAATTACTAAAGCTTTTATTTGACCGAATAAAAAATCCTAGACTTCTGGTAGTTGATGTAGTAAAATCAGTTACATAATTGGAAAAGCTTAAATGAAAATAGAACAAAAATTCAAAATTTTTGTTTTCAAATACTCTAATATTATTGATAATAAAATAACGTAACACTTCTGGAGAAAAAGGAAATAGCGCATTTGTTAATCTTTAATTGAAATCGACCATTCATCTATGCATGATTATCTATCTGCCTAATAGTTATATTTAATATAGCATACATTTTAATTCATTCTAATTTTTGGCGTGCCTTTCTAGTTGCCTTATTAGTTCGTTTCACTTCCTCATCCCACCGACTTTTTTCTTAAAAAGGCTTAGCTTTTAAAAAATTCTCTGGTCTTCTTTGAGCCATAATTGACACTACATCACCTATCATTTAATACCTGCTTTTATTCTAATGCTGGCATATTTTACTCCACATCATTTTTATTTCACTAATTATTTTATTGCAGCATTTACAATTGCTTATATTCAGCTTTTATGTGTTGCTCTCAATTATTAATTATTTTTATTTCATAATTTCAAACTTTTAGAATTGGTTTTATTTAAATTAGTAAACAAAATTTTAAAGGCAATCCTGTTGCTTTATTTTAGCTAATAATCTTTCTTTCAGCTTGGCACACGTCCTGGACTTTTGATGCTCATCATCATAATTATTATATTATTATTAATTATGAACGCCTTTAACTTCTTTTATTATTTGCATTTATTGCAGCACTCGAGCTAACCAAAAACCCGTTTAAACGATAGCTTTCGGAGTAAATTTACTGACCAGAGTGTGCAAATATTATAATTATTATCGTTATTATGCAATTAATTAACAGGTAATAATTGAGTTCTCTCCCAAAATCAGTACGACGGAGTTGACAGATCGCACCAAAATTCTATATGTCGATATACTGAATTATTATTTATTATGAATATGTGAAATTTATTTATAGCTACAAGAAATTGACGCTCAATTTCGGAGATAATACTAACGAATTTTAAAGGAAAGGACACAGTATGTAAAGTGTCATTCATGCAATTAATTTGTATAAAGACAATAGAAAATTTAAACATAATTTTAAGACAAAATAAGTTAACATAATTATTATAAATAAAAAAATTGTTTAGCACTTGAAAATGTAGTAAAATATATTTGTACAAAGCAGATTTTTATTTTACTTGTAGTGAAGAATTCGGAAAATAATTTCTAAGGACATAACTCAAAAAACGGTCGGTAAAAATTAAATAGAAAATAGAAGACTAAGTCAAAATAATTTATTAACGATGCTTTTAAAATAAACATGAAAAACTAAACTATTTTATTTTATTATTTATATAGCAAAGAGAATTAATTTTTTGTTCAAATAAATTTGAATTTTAATACCCGTGCATTAATTAATGATAACACAAGAATATATAATTTAAGATAAGTTTAAATAGACATAGAAAGTTATAATAGACTTACTTTAAAAAAAGTAAACACAACATGATAATTTGTTAGTATAAAAATCTTACGTGAATTATCATCATCATATAGCAGGAAGCTAGAATAAGGGCTATGTGGCTTATGTTATTTTTCAGTTCATTACATTTCTTAAAAGAATGGAAAAATATTTAAAATAAGCTAATTTAATCGATAACGATTGTACACATTTGACAATAGGAAAGTTACTTAAGGACTCTTAATTTGCTTACAATTACTCTGGTTGTAGATATCACTAACAACACCTCTGGAAGAGCTTTCTTGCCTATTTGAATACTGGATGTATGAAGGTATCCTGAAGATCTTAGTCCTTCGAAGGTTAACGGAAGTTATTTCAACTCGAAAATCAAAACAAATTATAAAAAATTTGGAATAAAATTAGTAAATATTTCTTTTGTATAATTAAAGAATTTTAATTACCTTTTCTATGCTAATTTATTCGTTCTATATATATTTTTTAATATCTGTCTCTGGACGTGATTAAATTTTGTTCTTCATCACCAAAAACCAATGCTAATCTCTTTTTGTTTTTATAAACACCTACTTGAGATTTCTGATTTACTATGTATACATTAATACATAATAATTATTAAATGAAAAAATTATAATATTCCATATATTATTATGTATGTATTACTTATCTTTACATAATTTTGTAATGTAAATTATCATTTTTTAATGTTAATTTTTTTAATGTCTATACTATACACTTATTTTTATACTTTGTACGAATTGTTAGTGCTTTTTTGTTTTTCATGTTTTTCGACCAATGCAGTAAAAACATTTTTACATATAGAAATAATAATTTCCTTTTAACTTGCAATACGTTAATATTATATATAATTATTTTTATTTAATGGATTTTTTATAATAATTTTATAAAAAATATATATAAATATTAATATATACGTTTTCTTCTGTTGAGTATTGCAAATTTGCAACAACACATTTTTAAATTAACAAAATTATAATAAATATAATTATTAATTATATAATTAGTATTATGTGTATGACGTAACTGTTATATGTATTTGGTAAAGGTTTTCTAATCTGTAGACATGTGTAATTTCATTCTTTTCCTTTCCCTACCTTAGATAACCTTTGCCAAAATGCATATAACTAATCTAAAAACGTTTGTGTGGTTGTAAATTTACAATACTGAACAGGAAAAATGTACGTACTTATAAATATTTATGTATTTTTAGAAACTGTTTAAAAAAAATCCATGAAATAAAAATAAGTATGTTTATATAAAGTTAATGTAATTGCAGGTTATACCAGGAAGGACCATATACATGGTGGCTCATGTATTTTGATTAAGAATGGTATTGGATTTCGTGAACTAGAACATTTAAAAAAAAAAAGTTTAGAATTAACTACTGAAATCAGTGCTGTAGAATTACCAAACTTAAAAATTATCATAGTATCAATATTTACCTGGTAAGATCGGCGCGTTCTTTATTACTCTGCAAGATATTTTACAAGATTTATCAAAAAAACGGGGTTATAAAATTTTAATAACTGGTGACTTTAATATAGATTTAGGAAAACAATACGATGATAGTGCTCGTTTTCTTGATATTATGAATACCTATAACTATATAGCCACCATTGAAAAACCAACCAGAATTACATGCACATCTCAATCTACGATTGACAATATTTTTGTCAATTTCACGGGTTTTGACGCAGACACAGTAAACTCAGCATTATCAGATCACTCCGCTCAAAAAATATCATTTTATCAGTGCATTAAAAAGAATAAAAACAACGTAATAACAAGACAAAAAACGTATCCTCACGCGGGCACATCTTTCTGCTATTAGATCTAGCTTGTGGAATGACATTTGGTTACCTACTTTGTCAAACGTCGAATGTAATCTTGCTTACCGTGAATTTCAACATAGGCTGATAACGGTGATGGATCAGCATTCGACAAGAAGATTAATAACAATGAATAGTACAAATAAAACATGGTTAAATGATCATATAAGGAATCTAACTAATATCAAGCGTCAACTATATGAAGGAGTAATACAACAGAGGTTACCAAAACAGGTTTACACGGAATTCTGTACAAGACTAAAACATGAAATAATAGCATCTAAAAAAAGATCTTATTCCCACTATATCCAAAATGCTAGCAATAAGACAAAAGCTACATGGAATGTTGTCAAGGAACTAACTGGCGCTACTAAAAAAAAGGATTTTAACATTGACGATATAAGAAATCACGACAACGATATCGAAGTTCTATCGGCGTTGAATTGTTACTTTGCTACGGCTTGTGCAGCAAATGTTTACTTGGGCGCAACAGACTATTCCAACGTAAAAGCGGTGTCGGAAACGTGCTACTTCTATCCCGCTGATGAAGGTGAAATTATTAGCACCATTATTAGCATTAGCCTTAAAGTAACCCCATCAACGGGACTGGATGAAATCTCAGTGTCGCTCCTACAGTTCTGTGCATCAGAATTGGCTGCACCATTGGCACACCTGATAAACCTCTCGTTTGCCAGAGCAATTTACCAACTTATGGAAAGAATTATAAATAATATATCTAACAAACTCCCGATGGCCTGTGTGTTTATGGATCTTTCGAAGGCCTTCGATAGTGTACAGCACGAGGTCTTGTTGGGGAAGTTGGAGCTGATGGGATTCAGGGGCGTGGCATCGGATTGGATCCGTTCATATTTGTGTGGCAGAATGCAGTATGTGCAGGCGGTTGATGCGGGGGGATGCATGGTGAGGTCACGTCCGGAACCAGTTACCGTGGGTGTTCCGTAGGGTTCTATTTTGGGACCTTTACTTTTCTTACTATACATAAACGATCTCCCGGACGCTACGGAATCCTTAACGGTTCTCTTCGCGGGTAACACATCCACAGTCATAGACTCTGGTAATGAAGACTTGAGTATGGCCATAGCAGAAAATATACAAGTGTTGGGGAAGTGGTTTGCAGCAAATAATCTACACCTAAATCTATCCAAAACCCATCTGCCGACCTTTGGTAACAGTTTACCAACGGATGTGGTGGTAGGTGATGAAGTGCTTGCCTCTAAGTGTCACGCGCCATTTCTTGGCCTTAAGGTTGACTCTGAGCTGTCCTGGAAACCTTACATCAACGAACTATCTGGGGGGCTGTCTCGGTTCTGCTACTGCTTACGTGTTATTGCTCGTAACGTTGGTGTAGAGGCGGGGCTGCTTTCTTACTTCGCCTATGTACATTCGAGGCTCCAGTATGGTGTGGTGTTCTGGGGCAATTCCATCGACTGGCGGAGGATATTTGTCCTCCAAAAGTCATGTATTAGAGCAATTTATGGAATGAAACCAACAGAGAGTTGTGTGGGTGTGTTTCGATCTGCCAAAGTACTGACAATGCCCTCAATTTATATACTTCAGTGCGCGCTACATGTGAAGATAAACTATAATGAATTTTTTAAAAAATACGAAACGAATCATGCACATGCTACGCGAAACCTTCGTAATATGCATCTTGTGCCCCCACAAACGTATTTTACAAAAATACAAAAAAATGTTGTTCACCATTGCGTAAAAATATACAACCACATACCGCTTCGGATCAAGAGCTTGCCGTTGGCCCGGTTTAAAATTATTTTTAAGTTTTGGCTGATAGAGCAAGAGTTCTACAGTGTGGAAGATTTCCTTGAAACAAGCGTAGACATTGGCGTATAGCATAGGTCAACTGCACGCATATGTATACATACTTACTATCTATTTAAACTTGTGATTGTTTTTTCGTTGTTATATATTATATATTATATATTTATATTTATGACATATTCTATGTTTTTTTGACATAATGGAACGTAATAAATATTATTATTATTATTATTATTATTATTATAAGAAAAAATAAATAACTTGAAAAGGAGAAAGCCCCCGAAACGTCGTTAATATAAATCGAGTATTTTAATATCCTATAGTAGGATAAAGCACTTTTTTGTGAAAAACATGAATATTTTAAAACAAACACAAATCAATAATCTCGATTTGATGTATCTCCTGTGGATATAAAAATCATAATAAAATCTTATCCATAGTCATTAAATATAAAATAATAGTATTCTAGCTAGTTAGTACATTTGGTCTTGTTTTTTTTTAAGTGTAGATTGACTGTAACAAACGGACTACTTCAAACGAACACTATTATAGATACCAGAATACGAGGGTAGTTTGACAAGTAGTGAGAATGGAAAAGAAAAACGAATTTTTTAAATACAAAATAATTTTTATTTTTCAATATATTCTCCTAAAAGAGCAATACATTTATTTCAACGGTGCTCCAATGCCCTTATGCCATCTCTAAAATGCGATTCCGGAAGGCTTGCAAAATACTCATTTACGAAGATGATAAGCTCGTCGTTAGACGAAAATTATTTTCCACCTAGTGCCGTTTTCAATTTTGGAAAAAGGTGGAAGTCGGAAGGGGCTAGATCCGGCAAATAAGGCGCATGCGGTACTAATTGGAAATGCAACTCGTGGATTTTGGACATCGCAACTATGCTGGTATGCGAGGGAGCGTTGTCTTGGCCAAACAGAATCCTTTTCTTTGCCATTCCTGGCCGTTTAGCACGAATCTCAACATTTAATTTTTGTAGAAGTTCTGCATAATATTGACCGTTTATTGTAGCACCTTTCTGAAGGTAATCAATGAGCAAAATGCCCTTTAAATCCCAAAAAATTGATGCCATCATCTTGTTTGCCGATAAAGTGGTTTTCGCTTTCTTTGGAGGTGTAGAACCACGTTCTAACCATTGTTTTGACTGTTGTCTAGTTTCGAGTGTACTGTAGTGTATCCAAGTTTCATGGCAAGTAACAAATCGCCTACAAAATTCAACCGGATTCCGCTTATAAAGGTCCAAATACTCATTGGAAATGCGCAAACGAGTGAACTTTTGATCAGTCGTAAGCAATCGCGGCACCCATCTTGCCGAAAACTTAGAAAGACCCAATTCTTTCGTTAAAATGTGGTGTACGCGTTCTGTTGAAATGTTTACCATGTCTGCTATCTCTCTCACTTTGAGTTGTCGATCTTGCGTAATAATATAAGAGATTTTCATAATCATTTCCTTAGAAGTCATGATTTTGGGTGCTCCAGAGTGCGCTTCATCAACACAGCTTGTTCTACCACGTTTAAATTCATTTACCCATCTACTTATTGTGGCGAATGATGGAGCAGATTCACCTAATGTTTCCCGTAACTCATCTTTTATTTCGGTAGTTTTGATGCCCTTAATTACGAAGTATTTAATCACCGCAGGATACTCTGCTTTTTCCATTTTAACAAAACGACGTGTTGCTTCTTTTTCAATCAGTTGTCAAAAATAAACTAATCAACTGATTTATCTAAATATAGAAATGTAAACATATAAATAGGCAACCCAAATTACAGTGCATTTGTTTTACCAATTAGAGCGCCACCTATGTGTCATTCTCACTACTTGTCAAACTATCCTCACACAGTGTGCTTACTTTGTATTTATTTGAAGAAGCGTCTCTTAATTAATGTTATTTCTGCAGGAAACTTACTTTAAAATACTTTTGAAAGAATTTAACGTCATTTTTACATGACTTTCAATTCATTAAATATAATGATTTTATTCTTCTTGTTTTCGTAAATCGGGCATCGTATGGCGAAACAAAGTGGGATGGTTTAATACTATTTCATTACAACTAATTGCCATGTGGAATCCTTTGAATCAAAATCTCGTGTTTTCTTTTGACACACGACATCGACATCGTTCCTATAAAAAGTAGATTTTCTTGTGTCCGTTTGGGTTACAATTAAAGTTACATTTATTCAATATATACCAACATTTTTTGTTATTTCATTATGCTTTTGTCGCTTTAGGAACAGTAACAATCTCCTTTAGATCGATACGTCGAAACAAAGCGGCGTAAGTTTCGAAGTATGAAGGTGAGAAATTTGATATTATTGCAACACATCCTAAAACTTATATCAAGAATCATCACTTATTTCTTCAAAAATTTGCTCTATTAATGGTTTGTGAAGTTAATAATTTTAATGTATTATTGTGACACTAATGCGTTAAGGATATCATTGTTGGTTTTTTTTCATATTTTTCATAATTAGCTTGCATTTCCCATAAAAAATGGAATTACTGAGTTTAGCATATATACTATATATGGAAAATATCAATCAATTATGAAAAAATAAGTATTCATTGACATTAATGCATTGTAAATATTGTTTCCCAATTGAGAATTATTAGTATTTTTTAGTATAACACTATATGTTATATAATTAAGTATACCTTACTTACCGTCTCATTGTACGAGGAAGATAGTCCTAATCTTCTAATTTAATACCTTTGACAATCCTGCATTTTAAAAAAACAGTGAATATTATTTTCCACAGTGATCAGCGTTGAATTGTCTTTCTTTTATTTTCTTGGCGCGTCGATCACTCGCAAAAAGGATAACGTGCTATCATCTGTTCTTATTTTAAAATTTTAAGAAATAATCAAGTTACATTAAGTAAATGTGAAGATTTTTAACTGATTAACTGAACATTTCTTACTGCTTCTAAAATAAGACTGACAGAATACAGTTATTGTTCCCATAATTGTAATATATCAACCATCAATATACAAATATGTACTATACTTACAGATACTGAAACACTGGCATGTAGAAAATGTCGAAGCATGCCTTAATATAGGAATTAATAATAAATAATTTAATTTTTGTCCGCGCTAAAAATATTTTATATGCAATATACATATGTAGAAACCTATCATCTGCATATTAAGAACCAAAGTGCTCATTAATAAGAATGTTTTAAAACCACGCACAGTTCTTTTCTAAAGTTGAATGTATCCTATTTACATAGCCAGTGTTAATGTATAATCAACCATTTAGAGTTCGTTTACATTCAGTGAAAGCAAAAAAATGAATTAAAATAAATACATTCACACAATAATTCTTCATAGAATCCGTTCAATCTCACAGTTATTTTTCAGAGCATGTAGTTGGAGCGTGTGACTCAATCAAAACAATATTTTAGGTGTAAGTAGTTTTTTTTTGTAATCATTTGTACTTTCAGTTTCGAAGGATTGTAAAAGTTGTTTGCATGTAAAACATTTTATGAACATACATACGAGGGTAACTAGAAAACTTTCCATCTAACATTGAAACAAAAGATCTACGTTTTTTAATAATTTTTCTCAACGTAATTTCCCTCAACTTCAACGCACTTCCGCCACCTATACTCCAACTGCTCCATTCCTTTCAAAACCATGATTTCTATTAGCCTTCAAAATAGGCTTTAATTATGGGCAGCAAAATGACTTCCTTTGAAGTGCTTTTTCAAATTTCTAAATAAAAAGTTTAACGGAACCAAATCCGAGCTATATAATAATAATAATGTATTTATTGGCAATTACAGTAAAAGAAGCAATAATATATAAAAGTACATAGTATATAACACAGGGTTACAAAATGAAAAAAAAAATTTGGTGCTGGAAATCTAGCATCTGATTTTAGATGTTTTTAATGTGCTGATTCCAAAAATGCCACCAGATTTTTTTCTATCAGCTCTAGTTTTTGAGATACAGGTTACAGGTTAATTGATATTTTTTTCTGATAAAGGACAACAAATAAAGAGATAAATATGTACTTAATCGTCAAAATAGAAATTGTTTTGGGTATTTATCAGGTAAATTTCCTGGCATTAGCACGGAAAAACTAAAAGCTGGTATATTTGATGGTCCTCAAATAAGGCAACTTGTTAAAGATCCGCAATTCACCACATCAATGAACGAGACTGAATCTAACGCTTGGTGTTCATTTGTTCAAGTAGTACAAAATTTTCTTGGCAATCATAAAGCAGAGAATTACGTAGAATTAGTGGAAACTATGCTTTCAAATTTTAATATTCTCGGCTGTAACATGAGTATAAAAGTTCACTACCTCCACAGCCACTTAGATCGTTTTCCAGAAAACTTAGGTGATTGTAGTGAAGAACAGGGGGAAAGATTCCATCAGGATATTAAAACTATGGAAGATCGTTATCAAGGACGATGGGATAGCCACATGATGGCGGACTACTGCTGGAGCCTTCAGCGAGACTGCCCTAGTAAACTCCATTCTAGAAAGTCGTATAAAAGAAAATTTTTATGTGATTAGTGACTAATGTAATTATGTAAATTAAGTTTTTGCAATAAATACTTAAATCCATGTGTCTTTGCTTTTTTAACTGTCAATAGTAATATTATATACAATATTATAACAGTTATAACGTAAAATATATACACAATTTTTTTAAAAAATCTCAAAAACTAGATCTGATAGACCAAATCTGAGAACTTTTTTAAATTCTGCATCCAAAAATTACCCAGGAACAGTTAAAAAATCGCAGGCACCAAAATGTGTGTTGGCCTGTGTAATATATGTAATGCTAAAGTATACATTTAGCCTTCTACCTTTAGCCTTTTAGACTAAAAAGATAAAAGGAAAAATATGTAAATAATGAATATAAACTACATTGCTAAATTTAATTAGACTGAATGCAAAATTTAAAAAATGGAGTAAAAAAATATATTCGTACATCTAAAGAGATGTGCAGTGCTGTTATTACAGGTAAGCGTCCAAGCCTTCATAGTGCCAGATCTTACAATTGTTCTACAATTCTTCAGACAGAAATACAGTTTTCATTTTGCACCTTATAGCAGAGATCAGTGAGTGTATATTAATTTTATCTGTAAATAAGTACTTATTTATTTTATCCGCTATGTTATGAGAAGCATCGTTTGCATATTTCCAACTTAAATGCTGGAATAGTGAGTTGATTACTGCCGCGAACATTTTTGTCGACTCTGGTATCTGAAAGTCAGCTTGTTGTACAAATAATCCGGCTTCTACGTTAAAATTATTTTCTTATACAGAAGGATACTATGAAATTTACTTTTGTTAGTGATGATAACTTGTGTAATTCCACGTCTACCGCTGATATCGTAGATCACTATAATACACGAATGTGTTTATGCGCATCATATCGTTTTTTGTAAGACAGCAATAATATACCGCTTCACCATAATTAAGGTGTGTTTTCGTGAAAGCGAAGATTATCGTCCATATATGTACATTCCTAAATTTTTGACGCATCTTGTAAGAGAGTGTTTTTGATTTCCAATAAAAATATTGAAGTTCGAACGCACAAAATTTCGTTTTACTTTTGGACCAAATACTATAAGTTGTGTTTTGTTAGAATTTATATGCAATTAGTGTTGTTCGCTGTACTGACACAGATTTAGTAGATCTTCATGGATACAAAGTTCCGCTGGCTGCAATGTCAATGGGTGAAAAGACATATACAACTGTTCATCATCGACATACCGGTGGTAAGAGCAATGTTTCAGTGCTGATGGTAAATTAGAAGTATAAATACTGAATAATAGGGGGCTAAGACTGGCTTCTTGAGGTACCCCATGAGTCACTGTCAATGGCTAATTGTACATCATCTATGATTACCTTTTACGTTCTGCCCTGAATATGTAATCTGCAGAATTCGAGTGCCTGTTCAGACACGCCAACCCATTTAAGTGTTAGTAACAGTAAACTGTGGTGCACTGTGTCAAAAGCTTTGGTGTAATCCATCAGAATCAGAACAGTAACCTTGCCCGAGTTTGTAGCTCGAATTATTTCGTCAATAATGTGTGACAAAGCTGTGATACAACTGTGCAATGCACGAAATCCCGATTGATACGCAGGTAATATTATGTAATCATTTATTAATTTATGGAATTGTCCTACAATGTACCTTTCGAATAACTTGCCTATAGTGGGTAAAATGCTTATCAGTCACCTTTCATTTAAATTGTTATCTTTTGAAATTGGAATTGGCCTAATTAAAGATGATTTTCAGAAGGAGGGAAAGACCGAATTGTTTAAACCAAATTGAAAACGTAGTATGTACATATATATATATATATATATATATATATATATATATATATATATATATACCACCTAAATATGGGAAAGGAATCTTTAACATTTTTAAACTGTCAGCAGCATTACTTTTTAATCCTCTCCAAAGAAATTCTTGGAAAACGAATTTATTTTTTTCAGGCACGTGGTTAGAATTATAATTTAAAGGTTCAGTCAGTGGATGTGACACGGTCGATACAAAGAACTTGTTAATCAAATCACTGTTCCTTGATTGGTCTGGAATATCTGCAGGTTTGGCGATGGAAGATTATGTATTTTTATCAGAAGCGTTTAGTCTGACGTAATACGTAATGCTTTCTTGTCTCTTTTAATCGCTCAGTTGGTTTTGTTTCTAAGAGTTTTGTAGTACTGATAATGCATAACAGTTTCGGTTCATGGAAATCGAAGTAAAGCCCTATTTCTAGCTTTGATCATTAGTTGTATATTATGTGTGAGCCAAGGAGCTGGATGTCTGTATGTAGTGATAGTCTTAACTGAGACATGCCTGTTGAATAATTAAAGTATATTGGAATTTAGAATCGGCACTTTCGTATCTATGTTTGGCATTACAAAAATGAAATGCCATGGAATCTGGGATAGATCCGACAGGAAATAATCCAAATTAATGTCATCGATGCAGCGAGTTTGGAAGGTGCGTTTGTTATCCTTTCTAGGAACTAGAAAATACGTTGGCAAATGGTCTGTAAAACTATGGTGAATTCTTTCAATCTGTCTAACCAGTAAATCTCCCGACACAATCATCATGTCAAGTAGCCTAGTAGAGCGTGTTGTTTTCTAAATGAGAGAGTGTCGAAGGCAAATTCGGGGTTAACTAAGTTTCACTTAGTCCAAGGATATCAAATTTTCACGTCACATAAGCTCTTTAATATCATAAAAATATTTTCTAAGAGAACGCACATTGACGTGACCGATCTTTAGTAGGATATTTTTATTAATAATGAAAATAAAAGTTTTTTAAAAAAAGGAAAAATTAATACTAATTAATAATTATGTCTTCTTAACTACTCTAAAAGGAATTTGGTTTTGTTATAGATTGGGTAAGTTTCAAGTACCAAATTCGTCCACGGTACCGTACAGAGGGATTACTTTCTTTTATAGTTTTATGATAATGACGTAGAGTTTTAAACTTAATTCTCTCAACTGCGGACAAATCAAGTGAGACATTGATTCTGGTGCTCTTAAATTTATGTGCGTTTTTCAAAATCCGATCTCTTACTAAACATGATATAAATTTAACTATTAATGGACGTATTCCTTCAGATCGTCCAAAAGTATATGTATATGTATGTATATACGTCGGAATAATTACTGATATCAGTGTCGACATTTAATATTTCTTTAAAAGTTTCTATTAATAAAGACAACCATATGATGGATGGTTAAGCTCAAATATATACCCACGAAGGAAGGGACGGACCTGCTGTCTTGTGAAGTCGCGTATTGTCAACAGACTTCTTTGTAACGCAAAACCCGGACGTTTTCGATCAATTGCCGTACGTAATATTCTTAACGTATTATCGTAGATAACTGCTGTTTATTCGTTTGTTTATTTTGAAACATTTTATAAAGTACAAAATAATGAACAAACTGAAGTCAAATTTGACATAAGTAAAGGGTTTTCCAATAAGGACTTGACAACTTTTTTTCAAAATAAAATGCAGACCATTTGAGATATTTCAAAAACCTTATTATCGGGTTGAAGTACAATCAAAACATTTATGAATGGAACTCAACTTCGTTCATATGGCCGCGGGCACGTTTGCAGCGGTCGATTCGTTGGACCCAATTTTCGATGACTCGGACACACAATTCGGCCGAAACGGCTGCTATTTCGCGTTCAATGTTGGCTCTGAGCTCTTTCAACGTTGTGGGCTTGTTGGCATAGACCAATGACTTGACGTAGCCCCAAAGAAAAAAGTCTAGAGGCTTTAAATCGCACGAACGAGGCGGCCAATCGACTGGTCCATTTCTTGAGATAACACGCTCATGAAACTTACTCTTCAATAAATCGATTGTAACGTGTGCTGTGTGGCTTGTGGCACCGTCCTGCTGAAACCACATGTTGTCCAAGTCCATATCTTCCAATTCGGGCCAAAAATAATCGGTAATCATGGCGCGATAACGATTACCATTCACAGTAACGTGACGATCATTATCGTCACGCCGCCGGCATACAAACCGCACCAGTTATTTTTTGTGGATGAAGTGGTGTTTCATGAAGCACATGTGGATTTTCACCCGACCAATAACGCATATTTTTCTTATTGACGAACCCATTAAGCCAAAAATGAGCTTCGTCACTGAAAATGATTTTGCAATGAAATTGATCATCTTGGCGCATCTTTTCCAGAGCCCAATCGGAGAACGTGCGTCGCTTCAAATGGTCCATCGCTTCAATTCTTGAGTCAGCTTGATCTTGTATGGGTGTAAACCAAGATCCTTACGCAAAATTCGCCATAAAGTGGTCTGGGCGATGCCCAACTCTTGAGAACGCCGTGGAATTGACTGATTTGGATCATTTGCTACGGACGTTTCAACGGCAGCGACATTTTCGACACTTCGACCAACCCGTTGTCTCACTGGCACGGCAACATCACACAACGAATATATAGACTCAAATTTTTGCACTAAACTTGTTACTGCCTGTCTATTAGGGCGAGAATTACGACCGAAAATCGGAGTTAACGCTCTTAAAGAAGCGGTCACCGACTCCGAATTTCTGTAGTAAATTTTTATAATTTGCAGACGTTGTTCGTTCGTGTACTTCACCATGTTAAGTTTGCTGAATAAATTGACAGTGACAGTTCGATGATTAGTGAAAGGGTGCGTTCAAATTGAATTAAAAGTTGTCAAGTCCCTTTTGGAAAACCCTTTATAAGTAGAAAAATGTTGTCACTATAGAACAAGGCAACTAGGCAATGCATATATGTATATATATTCACGATCTTTACATTGGCATATTTATAAATGACGAAATTTTATCTGCTCTGAAAACACTTCAAACTTCAAAAACAAATAGGCATGATGGATTACCCTGCTTTCTTATTCACGATTCTGCACTTGTACTGAGTGTTCCACTTACTGTTACAGTTAATCTTTCAATACAAATTCCATTCTTCCTAGGTTTTGGAAAATTAGAAGAATAACACCAGTCTTTAGATATATTGTTGAAATAACTCAATTTTAGTGAGTTTCTTAATACCCGTCGACAGGTTAATGTAACTTGCAGATTTTAATAAAGCGTTCGATATAATAAGTCGTTCTATTATCATTTATAAATTGTTATGGACAGATTTTTCGCCAGGTACTACGAAGTTGTTCAAATGCTATCTTGAGGAAAGATTTTGCTATCTTTATTATAACGGGTGCCTTTTCTTTGACTCTGTAACTCAGGGAAGATATAGAGCTAGTGGAAAATTCTTATTGAGATTAGTTAACAACGATATTGATTCACCAGTTTTGCGTTCTCAAGTCCATTTTAGTAAACCACAATACAAAGGGTACTAGCAATATAACGCAACAATGAATCGTAGGAAGCTGCTTATTGCTGCATGTTGAGACATGTTCACGAAATGAGATAAGTTAGTTTGGCGTTATAATTTCGTGCGTGATTTAAACATAGACCAGCGCTTCGAAGAAATGACTCTTGCACTAGGTGATGTTTGTCCACCGGCCGGGAAGGCCACGAACGTTAGTTATTGATGAAAACGTTACTACTGTGAGGAAATGCTTGGCGAGGATAGGCGAGTGACCTACCAACAGATAGAGGATACTTTAGGCCTAAATGCACCAGCAATTCGTTCGATTCTGCATGATCATTTGCACGTGAAGAAACTTTATTCTCACTGGGTGCCGCATCGACTGACTGAAGAGTAGATGACACTACGTGTGACTTGGTGCGGAAAATGCTAAAAAAGTTTAATAAGGGACAATCTCGGTATGTGAACAACATCATGACAGGTGACGAGACTTGGCGGTACTATTACGATGTGCCGACCAAAGTTCAAAACAAAGTTTGGGTCTTTAATGATGAGGACACACGCGTAGTTGTCAGAAAATCCCGATCTGTAAAGAAGAAAATGATAACTGTATTTTTCAAATCGAGTGGAATTGTAGAACGCGTCGGTTTGGACACTCAGAAGACAGTTACAGCTAAGTGGTATACTGAACAGTCTTCATTTAGAAAAGAAACTTAGATAATTAACAATAATTATCCTAGAATCCGGTGCTCCGTCTGTGGCACTACACCGATTGTAACTTAACCTTAATCTTTAGTTACTACAAAGCTAACTATCTAAATCTAAACTAGTCTTATCTAGAGCTCTAAGTGGGGCCTAGCCCGCGTCCTGCTTAAATATTATTCACAATTCCGCTCCTACCCTACGAAAGTAGTCCGCTACTTATAAATCTCATTCACTAAAATGTCCAATATTCTATCATACACATCCCTTCAGGTCGAGAGGCCGATGGATCGTTCTTCACCGTCGTCTTGTTTCCGCTCTACAGTCTTGACCTTCCTCTTCCCGGTGGAATCTCTCCACCGCCTCTCTTCCTTTTGGGATTTTGGGCCCCTGTAACAACAGAGAACCCGGTAGCTTCTCCACTCAATACGTTCATTCGGACATTCATTCCGTAGATCTACAAATGCTCATCTTGTATATGTCGCGCAAGTGTTTGAGCGTGTTAATGTGTCACTCGTACTCGTGTTTGTGCCGTGTGTATCCGTATTGTTGGTGTGTGTGTGTGTGTGTGTGTGGATCTCTCTCATTCATTCGTGCTCGCTCGAAAATAAAAAAGAATTATACTTAACTTATCCCACTTTGGCCATGGTTGGTCATCGTTGTCGTCCTCATGACTTGCGTGCCCATGAGTGTTGGTGTGATTGCAAGCACGCCTTTCTGTGTATAGTGTGTGCTGGCGTGCTCATGCCGTGGGATCTCGCCGCCATTGGGCTTCCAGTTAGAATGCCGAATCCTCTATGCAACATCTATGCAACTTCATCTGTGGTCGTCGTTCTAATGCTTCCAGCAATTGTGGCTTTGTATCCGTGCGAGCAAGCGTGTAGGTGTGTATTGTTTGCATGCCCGTGTTTCAGTGTAAGTGCGGGCGCGCCTCTGTGTGTATTATGTGCTGGCGCGCTCGTGATGTGTATTCATGTAAGAACGTTTCGATCCTTTATACTGAACAGTGCCTACCTAAAGTCATTGGATCTATGCAGAACCTGCAGCCAAAGTCAAGAATGGACATCTGGTTCCTCCATCACGATAATGCTCCAGCTCACCGAGCCAAAGCCTGCACCGAATATTTGACTACGACAGGATTGAAACTTCTCGAGCATCCTCCCTACAGTCCAGATCTTGCTCCCTGCGACTTCGCACTGTTCCCGCATGTGAAAATGAAGCTAAAAGGGAGTCGGTTTTCCAGTGATGAGGACCTGGTGCGGACTTGGGACAATGAGTGTGCTTTACTCCCTAGTGAAACTTGGCAGAACTGGTTTAAAGACTGGTTTCGGAGGATGTAGAGCTGTATTGTGTTTGGAATAAATTACTTTGAAAAAATTAAATAAACAAAGCTGTATTGCAAAACTTTACTAGTACCCTTTGTACAATGTGAAATCATCTAATACATTCCAGGTTCCTAAAACTCATAATGTATTAAATTGTATAAAGCCCCACTTTCTTATATACTTATATGTATACGCAAGAATATGTAAATTCATAAAATGAACCTCTTTTTATTGTTTCATTGACTTAGTTTCTAATTATTTACAAATATTAATTTATATATACATACATGTATTATATACTATATTTGTGGCTCTTATGTTTTGTATTATATACACAGATATTTTTTGTATTTAACACTGGCTTTCGCAAGTATTTCTGTTGTATGGCTTTTAATGGTTTTTTTCTGTTGGAAAAATAAGTATTATTATAACGCAATAATAATAACATAAAGAATCGATCACTATATACTGTACATATCTACAAGTTCATACGAACTGTAGAGATGAATTACAAAAACCTCTAATATACTGATAGTAAAATGAGGAGTTGTGCCCATTGGGCGCAGCTAATTTTAAAAAAGTGATAATTTGAAAAATTACACTTTTCTATTTTATTGTGATTATTTTTTTTTTTAGAAGGAAGTTCTATTGTATAATATAAATACAAACATTTTTATAGAATTTGGTGGGTGGTCCTGGAATAGTCTTTTAATTGCTCTAATGACATTATTCTCAGGGCGCATTAGATTGGACTTAG
Source organism: Dermolepida albohirtum (assembly GCA_031893035.1). Classification (NCBI taxonomy): domain Eukaryota; kingdom Metazoa; phylum Arthropoda; class Insecta; order Coleoptera; family Scarabaeidae; genus Dermolepida; species Dermolepida albohirtum. The sequence continues at coordinate 93,424 of JAVIWB010003025.1, read as the reverse complement.
TGGTATCATATTTTTATAATCGATAATACTTAAATTTAACTTCTTTCTCTTAATACATTGCATTTGTGTTTTCCGCGCTTCTGAACCTCTTCCATAACTTCCTCTGTCTTAATTAACGATTTGCTGTTAAAATCTGAAGCAACAGTTGCAATAACTTTCATAATTTGTATTTCTTCTTGCAGCGCGAAGAGAACAGACTTCGAACCATTACGATAATAGCCAAATTACTGGCAATCCTTACAGGTTCATAACAAAACTACATATATTTGAAGTAGTTACATGATTGTTTAGCACATATGATTTTGTATACTTTTTTGGTATATACAATTAACAATTAACATAACACTTTTAACATCTTTAAAAATTACAGAGCAAGCATAAGTATTCATCTTTAATTGTATTAATTGAAAATGTATTAATTATAGTGATCACATAAATTTTATCACGGTGAAATAGAAAGTACTAAATTAGCTGTATTGTTAGAGCAGCTAGAAACATATCTGTTACTCTAATGACATCAAATGTATTATATTATACATACAATATTTCACTACTGAGAAAACAATATTATTGATCATAATTATCGACAACGCAATCTTTTAGAAATTCGCTGATCCATCCAAAGAGAAACAAAATATTATTTTATTAAATATATAGCGTATTTGGGCATATAAGAGTAATTATATAAACGAAATAGTTAATTATAAATAATAATAAGCTTTCTTAACATAAAAATTATTCCTTTTTATTAATAATGAAATGCCATAGTGACGACAGTGATGACATAATTAATTACTTATTAAATTTGACCTACATTAGAAAGTGTAAGACCTAGTTTTGAGTATTAAATGATAATAAAATAGTGATTTAATATTTTGTCTTATAGTATATTTCCACGTTCGAAAAATAAAATAAAAAATGATGACAAATTTACGCTTCGATAATATGTGCCGTCAAATTCGTAAATACTCTCTAAATAAGGATAAAAATTAGAATAATTAGCAATACATAATGATGCTCTAATTATGCTATCCGCTGAAAGACAAAATAGAGAATCAGGGTAATGTACAAATACTATAAATATATGTATGACAAAAAAAAATGCAATTTGAAAACCCACATAGTGCAATCGGTGAATTTAGTCAGCGTAAATATAAATAATCCTGATACACATTTAAACGCAGACTGACGGATACAATATGAATACTAGAGAGACACAAATCGAAAATTCTAACGTCACAATCGGAAAATGCATTGAAAATTATTTTAACACACAATAGAACAAACAGAGACATCTAGAGTATTAGCAGCCTAACTAGTATGAAAGATAGAACGTCGTTAAGATAAGGACTCTTAATAAACATCAACAAAACGATCCTACACCAAATAATAAAACACTTCAGTAGAAACAACAACTAGAAAGGAATTTGCATAATATAATTCACCACAAATTAAGAAAAGTGCTTTTTAATGACATGAGAAACATTACAAAAAACTTAAAACCATTATTAATAGGTGGAATTAGAATACTGACTGTATAAAACAAAATCTTTCAAAGGACATTTCTCCAAACGATTTTGTAATAATTCAAACGGAATATATTGCCTTTAGGTGTTTCATATTTGACGGGCCGACCCATTCTATCATAAATACTTTCACATACGAATACATCTGTAAACTCTATGGTATGAGTCAAGCCGCTAGATATACCAATACAAAATATGTCGACACTAATAATTAGTTAGGTGTAAATACCAGAGGTAAAGATGGTTTCCTCATAAACATGGAAGGCAAAATTTCTACATTTTGTTATGTGAACACACCCGTTTCAATAAAAATCCAACAGTATCTTTTCACATAAAGAAAAAAGATCAATAGCAACAAAAACTATAAGTAAATAAATATATAATACTATTAACACTACTTAATTATCTTTATTTGCTTATATATATTTGACAACGTGTTTTTTCTGAAAATGCAAATTAACCAAAGAAGTAACATGAAACTATGAATAAAAAACGACTAAAACAAGAAATTGAAAATAAATACAGAAAAAACAAAAATAGAAAGTTCTAGATTAATAATTCCGAAAAGACAGTCAATATTCCACAAAGCGGAGTATAGATAATACCATAATGTGATGATTAAATGAAAGATGCATGTCCTAGAGACAATTTGAGAATTTAGTGATGAATTCAGTGGAGCGTATAAAGTATAAAATATGCGACGCTGTCCAACAGAAGTGTGAAATGTATTATGTTATGAATACATTTTGTAAGCGACAATTATTTCCTAGTTCCAAGTGGTTCAATACTAAATTTTGTAATAATATTTGACAGTCTTAATCTGCCTAAAATAGCTGTTAATTCTCCTAGTTTATAAATATGAATTCTATAAAAAGTACACTAATGTGACAGATATAGGCAAAAAGGCACTCATTAATTCGTATCTACAAAGTTAACTTACAAATATATTTACAGAACACTTCTGACGATAAATACAGAGTACAATATTGTAAGTAAAATATAAAAATAATGTAATATATACAAAAATAATACCCTTAACAATACTACAATTTCAAATTGATAAAAATATATTTCTATTGGTTTGAGAGTAGTAAGTCCTTGTTTTTATGGCAAAATTACATTATAACATTGATGTATTTAATTGTGGTCTTTTTGATTGAATTCTTTTTCAAAATGAGTTGAGATTCTTTTGAAAAGAAATTGTTAAATAAAACGAACTGACAAAAGCTTCTCTTGCTCTCTCTCTCTCTCTCTCTCTCTATTTATATATGAATATATATATATATATACTTATATTTTATTGGCAAAACTACTATTGTAAATTTTTATATAGATAATATAAATATGAACTATGAAAAAGTGCTATTAGTGAACTGGTATAACTCGAATATGAGTTTGAAGAGTACAAGATATAGGCAATAAAGAATAAGGTTAATTGTGTATTACGATTAAATAAGCGGAATAGGTATTTGTATTATGATTAGTTTATTTATGAAAACATTTACGAGCTAAAGTTTTCTTAAATGTAACTCCTATTCTAGTTGAAACATATATACTAAAAACTAATCAAATATATACACAAAATAATACCCTTAACAATACCTACATATATCTATAAAATACAAATATTTCAAAAATTTCCTTTTTTACTTTTTCCAGAGAATGTATGCTTGATAAAATATGCCAGCCCTCCACGCTTTATATTGATGTATCGTACTCTAGCATCGAACTAACATACTGCTGTGAAAGTTATTATAAAATTTTGAATAAATAAACATTCATACAGAGCGCAATATTTAATTCTGTCTGAGACTCTTTTTGATTGAATTCTTTTTCAAAATGAGTTGAGATTCTTTTGAATGGCCGCCTAGTATCCAATCAGCACAATGGTCAGATAAATAAAACAAAGAATTACTCTTACAAAGTATTCTCTCTCGCTCTCTCTCTCTCTCTCTCTATGTGTATATATGTATATATATATACCTAGTCAAGTCGTAAATACTGGTACACAGAAAAATCGACGTCAAATGCAAACGAATTAATATTTAAAAAAATTTTTTTTTGTTTTTATTGGGTTATTCAATGGCTACAAATCTTAAAACAACTTATTCGAAATGACTTCCATTCGCCTTTCAGCACGACTTGAGACGATGTGGCCACTCATCGATCGCGAGACGCACTTCATGCATGGGGAAATTGTCCACTGCACGGACAAAAGCTCGCTTCAACGACTCAATATTTGGGCGTCGAATAGAGCAAGCCAAGCCCTCTAGTACGGACCACAACTTGTAATCCAACGGGTTGAGGTCTGGACTACCAGTTGACCAATCATCCGTTGATATGATGTCCGGAACGTTGTTTTTGAGTCACAGTTGAGTCATATTTGCTTTGTGAGTTGGAGCAGTTTTTCTGGAAAGTCCATGGCTTATTGGTGAATATTGATTGCTTGAGAGGCTTCATAATGGGTTCGAAGACGGTCTATTGATATACTTTGGGCGATGTTTATACTCCTTTCTCACAAAAATGGAGCTTAGTAACGCCATTGTAGCTCACTCCCCACCATACCATTACAGACGCGGGATGGTGGCCTCTTTGAACCCTTGGGATGAGTTGGGATGCTTCTCCGGACGACCGAGCATACACACAATTGTTCTGTTTATTGAACGATTCTTTTACGGTAAAGATTTTCTCGTCAGTAAACAGAATTTGTCTGTGAGCGTTCTTCGCTTACCGGCTGAGTAACGCTTTCGATTTTCGCTTGCGTTTTTCCTTCTATGCGGCCGTGAGCAGGTGTCTAGTGTGTCCCTTGTACGCACTGAGTCCCAAATCTTCTTTGATAATGTGAGACATGGATTTTTGCGAAATTTGCATTTCCCGCGACAAGATTTTCTGTTTTCGCAGCGGTTTTCGGATCTTTGACGGTCTCGTACTCCACCAGTATCCTCAAACAACTTCACAGCACGATACACAAAATTGCGAGTGATTCCAAGCGGTCGCAACATCCTAAAGATATCGCCTTTTTCCATGTTGCCTTTTAGTAGGCCAACTACAACAATACGATTTTCGATGTCGCCCCATTCCATAATTGTAAACAATTAATGTCAAAAACTTTTTACGTCACAATGAAGCATAAATGTCAACTGTCAAATCGCAATCAATACGAAATGGATGTGCCCAGTGTTGCATTCGTAATGAGTGCGTTCAGTTATGTACCAGTATTTATGACTTGACTAGGTAAAATAAAGTATGTAGTAATTATAAACCAATGTTCAAAAAGACGTTTTTAATAATAAAATATGAACAACTTTTAATACAAATGCTAGCCACCCATTTAATAATACACGTTCACAACCAAATGTTTAATGAAATACGAAAAAAACCTTTTAGCTGAACCATAATCTCAATATATTTTTATTGCCCCTATTCAACCATTCCCTGAATTCTGATAGGTTCGTGGTAATAAAATAGTCTAATACTACCTTAATTAACGATGATGCTCGAGGTTGCGGTACAACAAAAAGGTTTGATTTCAACCTGTTCACTTGAAAGTTTGCAAGTTCAAATCCGTTACTTGCATGATTCTTAGTAGACTTAGTAACCAGAAAAGCCACCAAGAACAATGATTTTATTCCAGGGAGAGTCACTTAAAAAAACCTTTTTTTATTCAAGAGAAATCAAAATGGAGGAGCGAACCTACGTTTTAGTGTTAATATACCGAATTATCTTCTAATACCATAATATCTACTAATAGCATATACTAATCCAACCGAGGTTGTAGAAAGTTAAGTTTTCCAGGCTAAATACTAATTTCCTTCTACTCACAAAACGATTCAATTTGATAGACGATTAATGTTAAAAGGAATCATTGAAATATTAATAACACTATGTTTACTACATATGTTTTAAGGAATACACCATCATCGGGCAAATATGTGTTATCGACGAATGATTCCTTTGTAGTGCTTACCGTACTTTTTCGATACAGAAAAATTATGAAATTGATTGACGATGATAGACGGTGTTAACTCTCTGAGTTTAGTAACAAGAAGAAAGAAAAGAACGTTGTCATATCCTCACTTAAATTTTAGTCTACGACGAAAATGGGAAAAAAAGAAGAAAATGATAAATTACGGGATCATTACTGAAAGACTTCTAGTTATAACATTACTTAAAATAATTTTAAAGCAGATATATGGTAAATATATGTTCATTAATCAAAACTAATGGATCGTGATAACAAGGAAGAAAACCACATTTCCCATAGAATCAAATATGAAATTAGAACATTCTAGATGATGTTAGAATCTCTTAAGGGACTAATTAGTATGATTAAAAATTGATTTAAAACTAAATTTAAAAAAAGAAATTTAAACTAATTGTAAAACAAAATTATTAATGACTGAACGCAACCTTGAAGTAAATGAAATTATGAAAGTAATTGCATTTTAAGTCATTAGCTATTCGATTGTCGTATACAAACAACAGAAAGAATACGTTACAATTTATGTAATATTCCACAGAAAAGATAAATAAGCAAATAAAATATTTTGCTGGCTTCAAAATGATAAATACAAATTAAACTAGTAGATTATGTAAAAATAGTCTCCTAGAATAAGAAAATGTAACAATACAGGGCCGTAATGAAAGAATTCCATTAAAGTGTAAATTTATAAAATAAGAAATGAAATAAAATCTGTTAAGGATATTAAAATTACCTAATTTTAATATTCGCAGAAATATTTACACTGGAAAATAGAGTGAAAAAAATATCAACTTTTACAGAAAATCATACTGTTAAACGCCAAAAATAGAAAATGGTATGTAAAATGAACCAGTAGCAACACATGGTGATCATCCAAGTAGTAATGTTCGTTATAATAGAATATTTAATAACATTAAATAAAGCGAAAGTCAAGAAATTAATAAAGTATTTCAAATTTAATAAAATTAAGTTAATAAAATAATATTTAAAGTGCTATTAGAACTTTTATTGAAGCATAATGTCACAAAATATAATTAAATAAACAAATATTCACAAAATTATTTATGAATTACCATTTTGAAAGATGAATTCTCTCTTCTTCGATCATTCTTCCCTCTTTTATACCACGCCGGAGAACATGACTGTTTTTCTATTGACCACATTGGTTGACATAACACAAAAACAACTATATACTTGAAAAATTATATAGAAATTGTACAGTATTGATGAATTTATATTTCATTATATGGCACATTCAGGCACGCATTATTCTTTCACCATTAACTCTCTGTTATATAAACTAATGTTATTTTTAGGTACGTCTCTTTAACCTTAAATACGAGGATTGTTTGGCAAGTAGTGAGAATGACACATAGGTGGCGCTCTAATGGTAAAACAAATGCACTGTAATTTCGGTTACCTATTTATATGTTTACATTCCGATATTTAGATAAATCGGTTGATTAGTTTATTTTTGACAGCTGATTGAAAAAGGAGCAACACGTCGTTTTGTTAAAATGGAAAAAGCAGAGTATCGTGCGGTAATTAAATACTTCGTAATTAAGGGTATGAAAGCTACCGAAATAAAAGATGAGTTACGGGAAACATTAGGTGAATCTGCTCCATTATCCGCCACAATAAGTAGATGGGTAAATGAATTTAAACGTGATAGAAGAAGCTGTGTTGATGAAGCGCGCTCTGGAGCACCTAAAATCGTGACTTCTACGGAAATGATTATAAAAATCCATAATATTATTACGCAAGATCGACGACTCAAAGTGCGAGAGATAGCAGACATGGTAAACATTTCAACAGAACGCGTACATCGCATTTTAACGAAAGAATTGGGCCTTCCCAAGTTTTCGGCAAGATGGGTGCCGCGATTGCTTACGACTGATCAAAAGTTTACTCGTTTGCGCATTTCCAATGAGTGTTTGGACCTTTTAAGCGGAATCCGGTTGATTTTTGTGGGCGATTTGTTACTTGCGATGAAACTTCGATACACTACAGTACACCCGAAACTAAACAACAGTCGAAACAATGGTTAGAACGTGGTTCTGCACCTCCAAAGAAAGCGAAAACCACTTTATCGGCAAACAAGGTGTTGGCATCAATTTTTTGGGATTCAAAGGGCATTTTGCAGTATTATGCAGAACTTCTATAAAAATTAAATGTTGGGATTCGTGCTAAACGGCCAGGAATGGCAAAGAAAAAGATTACAAGAAATTAAATGGGAATTCAAAAAAATTGTAAACAATAAGAATATTTAAATTATAAATCTCACAACATAAGGAAGATTTAGTAGTTTTCAATATATGTATATAAGTACATCTCACTTTATTAAGTGTATCTAAAGCAAATTTCTCCATATCCTTTCAAAAATCGAACTAAACTTTTCTTAAGTATATTATACATTTTTATACACAAGCGAAAAGTTTATATTAAGAATTGTAAACTTTTTATACAATTAATTTTTGTATATAAATATGTTATGAGTAAATTTGATATCGCATTACATAATATGCACATTTAAATGTCTTAATGTAATGCATGTTTATATTCATATCAACGTCTAGTTCAAAATACACAGCAATATGTAAGAAAGCAATATAACAGTATTTACTTCAAATTGCGAGGAGTCCTTAATTGGAAACCCAAACGGCTTTACAGCAGAAGATATATTAATATCTCTGTGGATGAAAAAGGCAGGGATGTGTCAAGGTAAATACCTAATCCTTATCGCTAGAGTCTCGTGTAAATAGTAATTAAAAAGTACAAATTTTCTGCTAATAGTAACAATCTTAACTATAATTAGTCGTACATTTAATTGATTTTGCAAAAACTAACAATCAACAATCGATTTTATTGATGTAATTTTTTTATATTTATTACTGATACTAAAATGCTCAATCGAATCATACGATTTAATAAGTATTAAATATGCACGCAATGTAACACATAATATACAGAGAGTGAGACATTTAAAGTGATTACAAATTACGTTCAAACAAAATGAAAGTCTAAAATTTGGTCTAGGTAAATACGTATTTATATATATATATATATATATATATATATATATATATATATATATATATATATATATATATATAAGTTGTATATCATTTTACATAACGTTGCGTCGAACGTAATGGTGAACATTTGCGTAAAATCGCAAAGTTAAAGTCGGGCTTCATAATAAATAAAATATTTGTTGTGTAATTAGTTGCGCAACTGTGTTTAAATGTTTCGTATTCAACATCGATCAGACTGTAATTTTATGCTCTAGATCGTTAATATTCGAAGTTTAAATAAATACATAATTAACTTTGCTTATGAATAAAGTCAAAAATTGAATGCATTTAATAGAGAAGCATCTTAGCAACAAACGTGATCAACATTCAAAACTAATAAATGTCCGTAATTTTTCTGTGTTATTAATATTATCTTCTTTAAAAATTAATCCATATCTTTCAGTACTTTTGGAATATTTTGCCGGTTTGGATATAGGTATTTTAATTATTTTTTCACAATTTGTCATCGATCAATTCATAAAAAAACAGTTCCATTATAGTAAAATCATCGGTTAATGAAAACTTTAAACATTATGTATATTCTATAGTAGACATTTCATCAAATTTACATCTAAATATAGTAAAATATAACAAAAATCGATGAGGAGCTAATTGCCAGAAATGCATGTCCGCAAAACAATAATATAAATTCTTGTTACAGATTATCCATTATGATAATCAACGATCCAACCCATCTAAAATACTTTTTAGTATTTGGTAATACTTAACTATTTACGTTTTTTCCTATAGCTATATAATATGTAAGCAACATAGATTGTTTACGCGAGTATAATGCGAGGACGAAAGATATACTATACATCAATGTGACACTCATGCTGTTAATTTAATTTGTACTGTAATCAATCATGTACGAAAAAGAGAACTTGGCACTTTAATTAATGCTGAAATTTAATTATATTGTAAAACAGAACGAAGTCGACCCTTTCCATGGTCTATTAAATCACCTTATTTGGCACCTGTAGATTTGGCTATTCAAGTACCTTAAAAATACCATCCAACTACTAAATGTACTGTATGAATTAATTAAAGTTAAGACACTTGGTGCAGTTTCACAAATTATATTTAAATACACTTTCCTTATGTATATTTCTATTTCATAAACTACACAATTTTTACAATGTATATAATGTAATATGTACATAAAACGTGTTTCAAATTGGGCGGTTTTTCTTAAGAATAAATAAAATATAGATGGCGCACTGAATTTGTCTGGGTATGTGGGCATTTAAAAAGTGTGATATATGACATTTATAAAAATGGCTTCGTACATGATACAACAACGCGTTCAAATTGTTGAATTATTTTATGAAAATCGGCGTTCTGTGAAAAGGTCGTCTATCTGAAAGTACTATTGGTCGAATTATTAAAAAATTTCAAGAGACCGATTTCGTGGAAGATCAAAAAAGTGAAAAATACAGTCGTAGTGGTCGTTCACAAGAAAATATTGTTTTGGTTCGTGAAAATGTTGCTGAAATGTCCATGACGACGTTCACAACAACTTGGACTTAGTGGGTCAACAAGATGGCGTATTATACACAAGGCTTTATCTCTGAAGGCATATAAGGCTCAAATAACACAGGAACTGAAGCCATTGGATCATTTAAAACGTCGTTCATTTGTCAATTTCATCAATGAACAACCAGCTGATTTTTCTCAAAAAATAATGTTTTCCGATGAGGCACATTTTGAACTTGGTGGCTATGTTAATAAAAAATAGCCGGATCTGGGGTGAGAAAAATCCACGAATTATTCATGAGAAACCTATGCATCCTAAACGAGTTACTGTTTGATGTGCGTTATAGTCAGGTGCTGTAATTGGACCTTACTTCTTTGAAAATGCTGCTGGTGAAGCTGTAACTGTCAATGGTGATCGATATCGTCGGATGATAATCGAATTTTTGTGGCCTGAATTAATGAATATTGATCTAGAGGATATGTGGTTTCAACAAGATGGCGCTACACCTCACTTTGAACACGAATCAATTGATTTATTGAGAGAAAAATTTCCTGGACGTGTAATCTCAAGAAACGCCGATGTTAATTGGCCACCAAGATGTGATTTGACGCCGTTAGACTATTTTCTTTGGGGTTATGTGAAAAGTCAGGTATATAAAAACAATCCACAATCAATTTCTGCTTTGACGGATGAAATTATTCTTGTCATTGGTGAGATAGAGCCTCAATTATGTCAAAATGTCATTGAAAATTTTAACAAAAGAGTGGACGTCTGTAGAGCTGCAAGACGAGGCCATTTGGCAAATATTATTTTTCGCATATAAATATCATAACTGATACTTCAATTACCAATAAAAAGTTTTTGAAAGTGAAAACAAATTATGTGTTTTATATATTCTTTAAAAAAACCGCGAAATTTGAAACAACTTTATATATATATATATATATATATATATTATATATATATATATCATTTCTTTAATATAATATAGAGAATAACCACTTTGAGGTCACGGGCAGTGGACAAACAAAATTTCATAATAGATACATAATAAGCATTTATTTAATCAAGAAATATCAAAATAATATTTTACTTACATTCGAGGATTTCAGAAAGGGCACTAAAAGTTAACAATAACTACTAAGAAACCACTGAAAATATGTCAAAATAACACTGGTTGCTAACGCTCTGTACCAGTGCACACGTTGAAGGAGTAACTAACGCTTTATTTTTCTATTGACACAAGGGCTCCATCTATTGGCAAACACTTAAATTCGGAAAAGTCAGAAGTTACCCGCTATCCGAGACTACCCCACTTTACTTTGTATTAAATCTATATAATGTAGATTAAAGAAAAAAAAGGACCACAATTAAATAAATAATTTGAAAAGAGGGGAAGAATCTTCCCAAACGTTATGTACATGTGTTTTATTATACCTGAAGATCAGAAAATCTTTAATTGTGAGTTATATAAGATGGTGTACATCTTTTTAACGTCTAAAAATTAGAGGTATTAGATTTTTGAATGCTCTCGATGTATAGGGTGAGTACTAAAGTACGGAAATTGAACGATATCTCCCGTGTTTCTGTTTCAAATCTGCATTTATTTCTATTGTAAGGATTATCATTAGAATCCAGCAGGAATCTATAATCAATCAATCTCTTATAGATTTTATTCAAAGTAGGGATAATTATGTGAAATTGTTTATGTGTACTTCAATTACCAATAAAAAGTTTTTGAAAGTGAATGCAAATTATGTGTTTTATTTATTCTTAAAAAAATACGCGAAATTTGAAACACTCTTTATATGTGCTACAAATACCTTCTACAAAATTCTTAGAACTAACAGAGGTGGAGGGAACCTTTTGCTGTCCACCGGGCAAGTAGAGATTTTATAACAGGGAGGTTAATTAATGGTGTTGTAACCATAGCATTTAGATTATTAAATATTGGCTATTATCTATGGTTTACTTTTTAAATATGTTTCTGATTCTAAGATATTGAATTTGTAACTTTTTCTCTACATGTAAAATTTCTACATTTTTTATTGCGCATAGTACAATCATAGTGACAATCGAATTAGAGGCACCCTTGCGTATCAAGAAATTTGTATTATAAGTCGTTCGTATTTAAAGATATTTCGAATTTTTATTGGTTTTGGGTCAGGTACGTACTATTAGAGTATAAACACAGATAATGAAATATGTGAAAGCACTACGAATACTATCCAATTTTAGTTGAAATTTGTTAGTGCTCCTGTTAAGAAGTGTATTAAATTAATAAAGTATTGTAAATTTTATTATTAGTTTAATTTTTTCGGTGAATTTGAAGCTTTATAATTTATTCGATACGGTAGTGAGAAGTATTAATAGCCCGAAAAAAAATCAAATAGAAAACTTATTAAAAACAGACATGTATTCGTATCGTCGAACAGATATATTTCAGAAGGTTTCATAGCATGCAGTCCACCAAATAGCCTCATTAATTCCAGAAAATATTCCGTCAACAGCGAACGGCCACAGTTACTTCCATGATGTCTGTAAAATCATCGAGAGATGACCGGTTAATTACAAAACACACTCGAAAATAGACAATCTCCTGCTAAAGAACTGCTAGATAAATTAAAAGTGCTTAATATAAATATATCTTAGCGCACGATGTAATCACGATTGTATGCTGCAACAATAATAAATGTAGACTAGCCAAAAAGCCTAGGTTGAGACTAAAAGTGAAGAAAGAACGCCTGCAATGGGCAAAAATGCATAGTAATTTAGGGTTAAAGAGTGAAAAAGGTAAATGAGTATAAATTTTTTCATTAATAAATCGTTTTTAAGAAGTATCCATTTTTATAGTAAATTTCATTTTTACAAGTCACATTATCTTTGCAACAGGTAATCTTCAGCGATGTATTCCGAGTCGAAGTAATGATGGGGAGTGATAATTTTGTTAGATGAAGACCCAAGGGACGTTACAGTGATGAAGCTGAACAGGAAAAATTAAACAGCCACCATCCGTTGTTATTTGGTCATGTATAACCGCGAATAGCACCGGATCTCTGTATTTTATGGACAGAACTATGAATCAAATGGAATATAAAAAGGTTTTTAAACTATATTTTTGCCTCCTCTAAACTCACTAAATGAAGAAGAAGGACCATATACCTTCGTATAATATGGAGGAAGAGCATAATATATTGATCTTGCTTTGGTCCAGAAACTCATCCGATCTAAATCCGAACGAAAATGTATGGAGCATGTTGAAAATGTTTACGTACTCATCCCTGAACCCAACAATAGCTAATACTTACACACAATAGATAATATTCACAGAGATTGGCAAGACAACGCAAAACTGCAAGTGGTAAATACTTATATTTCCAGTATTCCAGATTGAATTAATGTCAGTCATTAAAGCCAAAGGAGGATTAACAAAATATTATTTAATGTAATGTATTATATGAAGCATAAATAAACTTTTGTATTAGTAATATGTGTCTATTTTTGCTTTATTTTTGATAAATTTGAAAAAACACTATAACTAGAAGGTGGCTCTAATTCAATTGCTAGGTATTGCATGTCCGTTTTTATCATACGATGAGTTAGCACATTAGAAGGACTCGGATTAACTCTCTCCGTAATCTAATGATCAGGGCGCATTCCCAGAGAGATGAGTTTAACCTAACTGCCTATTTGACCTATATACCTATAAAGATAATCGTTACAAATTATTCAGTATATACCTAAATCACTGTAGTTATCAACTTCTAATTTATTGTTGACTAAATAGTGTTTTAAATTATTAGCATTATAAAATGGAACTTTATAATTAACTTTCTTTAACTTGCTACTTAATCTTAAATTCACATTACTATTAGTTTAAAATTTATTTTATTGCTACATTTCGCTTCTTTCTCTATTGCAAATTGTATGCTTGTTTATACTGTTCAAATGATTTAAAAACTATCTAGTTGTCTCTCCGTATCCGCTCATAAACAGTTACACCATCCACATATCTATATCAAAATATGATAGAGTCCTCTAGATGTTGACTATCGAATAACTTTTCTACAAAAAATTCATAAAAAATTTCAGACATAAACGGTAAAAAAGAAGAACCCATTTCGAGACCTTCCTCTTTTGTTTGTAAAAATATTAATCAGATTTTCCAGAATTTACCTCGTTTTTTGAAATTATTCCTTTTACCGGTATTGAAGGAATAAGCTTTTTATGTCAAACGAGACTATATACTGATCTCATCGGTATTTTTTCTTTGTGCACTTTTGTCAATCATATAGCATTGGTGCTTTAGCATTCATGTTTACAAATTGAAATTTTTTTTCAGGTACTACGAAATTCGTTTTATTTATGCATCTTTGAAATTTACTAGTAGGATTACTATTGTATTTTGTTACTTTTAAACAAAAAGAGGTTACCCATCTTGTCTACGTAATTATTCTTATTAAGTATTGTAATAGTATTACCCTCACCCGTTTTAGATATCATTAATTTTCTTATTTTTTTCCGTTGTATATATTTTTTTAATTTTTTCATTCTTACCGTTATACTGTAGATTCTTTGCAATGTTAGAGTAAGTTCATCATTTCCTGCTATTTTCACGTTGGCTAATAATAATGGATTTTTCATTTCCAATTCCTCGTGAAAACCTTAGCTTTAGCTGTTTCTAATAATTTACTTTCTTGTGTAAATTCTACCTTACGCAAGTTTTTTTATTCTCGGATAAAAACTTTAAAAGTTTCTTTGCTGTTATTACTCTTCGTGATTAATTTTTTAGGCAACAACAAAATCTATCTGTTTTGCATGGAAGAAACTTTGAATGGTGCAAAATATATACATATTCTACAGAATAGCGTAATTCCAGATCTACGAAATCTAAGAGATAAAATATAATTTAGTTCCACCAAGATGAATGTCCTGCCGATAATGCCGCAACTGTCAGAGAATGTGTTTATTAACTAGATTTGTTGGCCTTCTAGACATTCTTTTTTCTGTGAAGGTAATAGGTCTAATAATGTAGAAGAATTGCATCCAATGATTTCTAATTATATAGGAAACATTCAGCAAAAGTGACCAAAGAAATTTTTACAAAAGATTAAGACATTTTCCGTTTGCATCAGGAGATCGTTTTGAACATTTCGTGAAATATATTTTTAGAATTCTATTTTGGTTCCATTTTTCTTGCTCCTACAGTAGACACTTAAGTTTTAAAAGAGGTTTTAATTCCATTTCTTCGAAAGATTTGTATAAATAATAAAAATAGTAAATAATAGGATCTTCGCATAGGTTTCATTTTTGTAGTATTTTATTGATTAAAGATACAAAATTCCAGCACTCCTCGAATACGATGTAAAGCAACTTCTCTAAATTAGGAACGATCGTTAGTGCGGTGAATATATTCCTTCAATTAACACTAAATTAACTCGATCGGAGTAAATATACAATAACACGGCAGGAAACGTAGAACAGTGTGTCATAATAAATATTTTTTTTTGTAAAAACTCCGATATTTCAGCCTTCATACTGTCCGAATTTGGTTCTTTACCTATTTTGAATGGTATGAAGCATTGTTCGCGACAGTAACACCTCTTTCAGGTAATAGTGATAAAAAATTTTTTTGAAACCTCTCTCCAAATTGTGGTTCTGTCATGTCCTCGTGATAGTCAAGATTACAATTGTTTATGTTTTTTTTTCCGAAGTAATGCTTCGCCCACCCAATCGCTTTGAGAATCAGCGTGTAAAATAATAATTCTTTTTCATTTGGAAGTGGATATATCTAATACACATGCCTGTGAATCATTTCATCCTTTTTTATGGTATCATGACTGTACTAAAATTTCGTCTACGTAACAAATAAACTGCCTTTCATCTCAAATTTTTTTCATGTCGATTAAATATTCTGGGCGTAATTTTTGTATTTTCGCCATATTGATGCTCTAAAGCAGGTATGGTCAACCTTTGACATGTTGTAGGCCAAACTTTAATATGCAAATACGTTCGCGAGCCGCGTTTAAAAGTTGTGCATTTTAAAGTAGTGTTTTAAAGCAGTGTTCATAATTTTTAGCGATAGATATCAGACATGAAATAATACGACAATGATATTATAATACAATTTATTAAAATAATAAAAGGAAATGAAAAAAATAGGTACAACATTGTAATTAAATCGTTAAATTTGGAATTGTTACAAACTACGAAAATTAAATAGCGATTTATTAATTTTCATCATTGAAAAGAACTGTTCGCATTTATAAGTACTGACAAACGCACAAATAAATCTTCTTGCGAATTTTCTAAGCTGCGGAAAATAGTCTTCTTCGAGGTATTTTTTGTAGAAATCGCACAAATCCACGTCTTCAAATTTAGATTTTAGGAGTGAGTTTCTTGAATCTCAATCAACTGCATTTGCAAGTGTATTGGAGCATTTTGTACATTACTTTTTGTTTGAGTAGCAAATAAACGGAAACAGTCTTCCATGTTTTTTGAAATCACTGAATCTGTTCGAAAATTGCTCCAACAGTAACTTGAGTTCTTCAGCATATTGAGCATAAGCAATATTTTCATACGCAGAGAGCGTGGTGAAATGGTAACTGTTACCAGACAGTATCTGTGCCTCCCACAAGCGGATTTTGCTCTGAAACGCTTTCAAATGGCTGTACAAATCATTTACTAACTGTCTTTGTTTTTGAAGTTTCAAATTTAAATTAATTTAATTTAATTTAAAGTTCTGTTGGTGGATAATGCAATGAAGGACTATCAAATCATGTTTTTGCACATTTAATTGGGTTCCTTTTTCATTCAAAATTCCGATGAAACCTTTACGTAAGCCGACCATAGAAAGTGTACCATCTGTGCATACACCAACTAATTTTAACCATGGCAAGCCAATACTTGTGAATACCTTTTGAACTTCATTAAAAATGTCCTCTCCTGTAGTGGTTCCTTTTAGCAGCTGTAAACCAAGCAATTCCTCAGTAACAGTGAACTCTTTATCAACACCTAGAATCAATATAGCCAGTTGAGCTGTGTCAGACAAATCGGTGCTCTCGTCTAATGCTATAGAAAATGATTCGAAACCAGCCATACGGTCAGTCAATGTTATTTTTATATCATTAGCCATCATTTCTATACGTCGGACAACAGTTCGTCTTGACAAACTAATTTTTTCAAATTCATTTTTCTTTTCATGTTACAAAACACTGCAAACTTCTAACATACACTCCTTGATAAATTCTCCTTCGGCAAATGATTTCAATGACTTTGCCAATTTTGAACTAACTATAAAACTAGCTTTCACAACATTATCAAGTTGTGTTCTTTGTTTATGAAACATTTATTGCTGTTTTTCCAAATTTGCTTCGACTTTTTATTTTTTATTATTTGTCCGGTCAGTGAGTGCAGCGTAGTATGCTTAATTGAGTAATGCCTCTTTATATTAAATTCTTTCATCACTGAAATGGATTCATTACACAGCAAACGAATAGGCTTACCATTGTGCAAAATAAAAAAGAATTCTTCAGGCATCTACTTTTTGTTTCTTTCCACTAGACATCATTTTCGTTTACTTTTTGTTCGATAAACTTAATAACAAAATATAGGTAATTAGCAAGCACTCAAGATGCACACAAAGTCACAAAACAAATTAACGGCACTAGCAGTTCGCTAGGATATCGCTTGTCGAAGTTATCACCTCGGTAGTTCAAATAGAACTGAACTTCGGGCCATCCACCCGTTTATATAAGCAAAATGAAGGAATGATCTAGAATCGTCTAGTGTAGCACAATTGAGAAGCAATAATTTTTTGTTGCGCCGCCAGTGCGGCGGCAAACATCAAAGGCTTTTTGTTTGCTGCCTCACTCTTTGATGATCGCCGCCACTCGGCTTGCTCGATTCCGTGAGTATAAGTAAGTAGTGTAATATTTTTTTAATTGAGTTTTTCAAGATGTCTCGCAGGTCAGATCAAATCTTACAGCGGGCCGGTTGTTGTTCACATATGCTCTAAAGGCTTTCGTTTTGCTACTTTTTAAAATTTTTTGTAAGCTATCTAACGTGGCAACTTCACCATGCTTGTACTTACTATATACTGTTCAGCGAATGGTATCAACTTCCCAACTTTTCTTTCAGATCCTTTACCACTTCTAACTCTTCTTTCCGTAGTACTATGCTTCACTATATTATAATCTGTGCTGTAGCAGACACCAGTTAACTTCGACGTTCTTTCTATAATGGCATTTTCTGTAATTTCTGCATTTTCTTGTAAATTATTATACACATTTAACAGTATTTGCTTAGCTTGAAGTACCAGATAGATCTTTCTAGCACCACTATTTATATTGTCCATCACAGAGTCATCGTTATTTACTCACATTCTCTGTCTTTGTCCCAAGGTCTTCACATTTTCCTTTAATAAAATATATGCTTTCTCACCTTACAAGTTATATTTTGCTATTAACGAAAATATATATGGATTGTATTACTTAAATGTAAGAAATGTTGAGTTTTAATGCCATTTTAATTATACGATGTTAAATAATAAAACTAATATCAATAAATAAATCACATTCGCTTACTTAGACACAATTTATTTAATATCACTCTGACTATTAAAATTAGCCTTTGTCCCAAGGTCTTCACATTTTCCTTTAATAAAATATATGCTTTCTCACCTTACAAGTTATATTTTGCTATTAACGAAAATATATATGGACTGTATTACTTAATTGTAAGAAATGTTGAGTTTTAATGCCATTTTAATTATACGATGTTAAATAATGAAACTAATATCAATAAATAAATCACATTCGCTTACTTAGACACAATTTATTTAATATCACTCTGGCTATTAAAATTAGGAACAACTCATATCATAGATGTGTTTACGTGTCATTACGCCTTTGCTGCAAGGGGTGCTATAAAACTAGTTACCTATTATTTAGTCATATTAAAATAAATTGACACTTTATGCGTAAAGTCGTAAATTTGCAAAAATATTTCAAATTAAGGAAATTATGTTATGTTTCTGTGCGTTTATAATTATGTATGAAACTGACTGTTAAATACATTTGATATAGATCTAATCTGCAAACATGTGTTATTTCTTTTGGTTCCTCTTTCATGTTTGAATGTGTATTTGTAAATTAACGTTTATATACATATGTATTGTATATACAGGGAAATGCAGACAATTTATCTCCTAAGGATTAAATTATTGTACAGACCATTGAGATTGATATCTCTTCTCTCGTTTAATGTGTTTTGGTCTTTATAATATATATATATATATATATATATATATATATATATATATATATATATATATATATTTCCTTTATTTATCCGTTTATTGAAACTGCTTTCTATTTCAAGGATTTTTAGTATTGTTGAAGTAGAATTCATGTTTTTCCAAAGCATGTTTTGATAAATCTATTGCAAATATTTTGTTACTATTCACGCTGTATTTTTATTCATAAATTCTTTTATGTAGATATTATTTTGTTAGTCGTATATATGTACCTTCACAACATTGACGTTTTATTTCATATTTACTGTGTTTGTTTTTCTTCAGGTGTTTGATCATTAGTATTAAGGTAACTCTCTGTTTTGAAAGTGAAGTCAGGTAAATAGCTACTTTGAAAATATTGTTTTAATTTTATTTTTCATCCTTTTGCAATATCGTTCCTTCTAAAAATTCATAACATTTGTCTAGTAGGTTATGGATTGTATCTATCTGAATTAATGAGTCTAATGTACTTATCTCAATAAATGTTTTCGGTGTTTGTGTTTCTGTTATAATTGTTATATCCAGGAAATTTAGCAATTATTTTCGCTTTCTTTTGTGAATTCAGGCTTTTCTGGAAGAAGTTAATCCGGGTTAAAATTTGTTTATTTGCATGAATTGGTATTAATAAAATACATATATCCCAGACATATATCCCAGAAACAGAAACACGGGAGATATCGCTCACTTTCCGTACTTTAATACTCACCCTATACATCGAGAGCATTCAAAAATCTAATACCTCTAATTTTTAAACGTTAAAAAGATGTGCACTATCTTATATAACTCACAATTACAGATTTTCTGATCTTCAGGGATAATAAAACACATAGTACATAAGGTTTGTGAAGATTTATCCCCTCCTTTCAAATTATTTATTTAATTGTGTTCCTTTTTTTCCTTAATCTACATTATATAGATTTAATATAAAGTAAAGTGAGGTAGTCCTGGACAACGGATAACTTCTGACTTTTCCGAATTTATGTGTTTGCCAATAGATGGAGCCCTTCTGTCAATAGGAAACAAAGCGTTAGTTACTCCTTCAACGTGTGCAAAGGTACAGAGCGTTAGCAACCAGTGTTATTTTAACATATTTTCAGTGGTTTCTTAGTAGTTATTGTTAACTTTTAGTGACCTTTCTGAAATCCTCGAATGTAAGTGAAATATTATTTTGATATTTCTTGATTTTAAATAAATGCTAATTATGTATCTTTTACGAAATTTTCTTTGTCCACTGCCCGTGACCTCAAAGTGGTTATTCTAGAAACGTTGTTACGCAATTCCGGTAGCACTAGATATCTAGCATGTGGGAACTTACAGGACATTATAATAAACTTTTTAATTTTTGAATGAAATTGAATGATTTTAAATTGGTTCTTTGTTTTCATTTAGACGAAAGATAAAGAACTAATATAAAAATTGTTTGGTTACCATAATTCTTTTACATTAATTTCTAAATGTGGAAAAAATATTCTAAAATTTACTACTTCGGAAAAGTAGTGGCTTCTATTTTGATTTAGATCATTTGTGCATCAATTTCGATTGTTGTCTGAAATTAGTATACAATAATGTTTTCCAGAGTTATCTTCCTTATAACTTTAAATTTTACAGATGAAACAGTGTTTAAGAGATCGTTGGTCAGAAGAAAATATAAAGCAAGTACTGCAGCAGTGTTTTCTTCCCAAATCAATCAAACACAATAAGAAAAACATTAAATTAATTTAGTGTCTCCAAAATTCCTCTGCAAGATAAAGTATCGGTTTTGAAAAATGGAAAGGAAGTTAACTTAGTTGCAAAGCCAGGACAATTATAACCTATATTTTCTTCTGAATACGAAACACAACTGGCAAAATATATGAAGGACCTAGACGACAAACTTCTACGTTTATCGCAGAAGGAATTTTTAAAACCTGCCTGTGATCTAGCAGAAACTTTGGGTCTCGGTCATAAATTAAACAAAGAAAAAGGATATGCAGGTAAAAATTTCTGTTACGACTTTATGAAACGTAATCTTGAAATAAAATTGAGATATTTATTTTTTTCGAAAATAGAAACATTGATGGAAGAGTTCTCATTTCATTAATTGTTAAGGTACTCTCTGGTTTGAAAACCCCATATAATTGAAATAAAACACATAAATGTTTTAAACAATTTTATTTTGAACAGCAAAATGTTCGGTATGTGGAGATGTGTGTGCATATAATTCTACAATTATAAATATAACAGTTCAAACACAAACATGGAAAAGCAGTTCGAATTGTGCTGTACGTACAAATATCCGTTCAAGTACATACGTAACAATATAGTTCAAAATACCTCGCTTGGGGTCAACGCATCGAGGTAACATTTATGTAACACATTTCCACTCTATAGAGGTTGCACGCGCCCTCTGTAAGGCTAAAATGTTTGATATTGTCAACCTTGCACCTATTGGGGAAGCGTCATGCAACTATCCGGCGGTAACAGTAACGCAGCCGGTCAGGTGGCCAATCTCGGTCCCCTGACGTATAATGTGTACACGATGACAAAAGTTGCTACAGTATGTGTGTGTTAATTTGCGTATAATACATAAGTAAAATAAATATAATTACTATATAAAATACATTATAATATGCATAAATCGCATAATATACGTAATATATATTCCAAATAGAAGTAAGATATTTTAATTTTAACATTAAGTCTCTAACATCAATCAAGGACATTTAACGCTGACGAGAGGGTATTCTGCGTCCATAAATAACAAAGTCTTGTCAGTTAATGGCAAGAGGCAGGTTGAAAAATTAATCTATGACGTAAGAAGAAGAAATATAACTCTTAGATTTCTATGAGTGCCTCAGGTCAGTTTATACCTCTATTCTTTTAGAAATAGGAAGACCGATCCATTGATGTTTAATTCACTGGATGAAGCTATTGCTTTTACACAGCCCAATACTGTGGATGAGCTGGTTCTTTCTTGGATGAAGAATATTGTTAAGTTTACATAGGCTGCTGCTGAGAATGCTTTTACTAATTTATTATTGGTCAAGAGTAAAATGTTATAAAATATGCTCGAAGTAATAACATTAATATGCAAAGTACTCTACCTTATACCACAAGATATTTGATGAGACCATTTAAAGGGTGTGAAAATACCCTACTATGAGAATTTATGATTATGACATTGCTCACATTGTGAATATAGCTTATACAAAAGTGTGCAGATTAGAGGTAGCAATAGATGAATTTCCCTATACAGATGTATACCCTTTCAATCCAGATGTTTTCTTGGACCTTAACTTTTTACCTTCTAAAATCACAGATCTTGACGTGGTGGAAAATACTAATGCAGCAAATCCTATTAATCACTAATAATAATAATAATTGCTTAAATTTCCTGGATATAACAATTATAACAGTAACACCAACACGAAAACATTTATTCAGATTAGTACATTAGACCAATTAATTCAGATAGATGTCTAAATTTCCCAACAAATGTTCTCATTAAATACAAAAAATACAATCCATAACCTACTAGACAAATGTTATGAATTTTTAGAAGGAACACTATTGCAAAAGGATGAAAAATAAAATTAAAACAATATTTTCAAAGTAGCTATTTACCTGACTTCACTTTCAAAACAGAGAGTTACCTTAATACTAATGATCAAACACCTGAAGAAATATACAAATATAATATCAGTAAAAGAATATGAAAAAAAACGTCAATGTTGTGAAGGTACATATATACGACTAATCAAATAATATCTACATAAAAGAATTTATGAATAATATAATTAAGGAAATGATATATATATATATATATATATCACTTTGAGGTCCGGGCAGTGGACAAAGAAAATTTCGTAAAAGATACATAGTAAGCATTTATTTAATCAAGAAATATTAAAATAATATTTTACTTACATTCGAGGATTTCAGAAAGGGCACTAAAAGTTAACAATAACTACTAAGAAACCACTGAAAATATGTTAAAATAACACTGGTTACTAACGCTCTGTACCTTTGCACACGTTGAAGGAGTAACTAACACTTCGTTTTCTATTGACAGAAGGGCTCCATCTATTGGCAAACACATAAATTCGGAAAAGTCAAAAGTTACCCGCTGTCCTGGACTACCCCACTTTACTTTATATTAAATCTATATAATGTAGATTAAAGAAAAAAGGAACACAATTAAATAAATAATTTGAAAAGCGGGGAAAAATCTTCCCAGACGTTATGTACTATGTGTTTTATTATCCCCGAAGATCAGAAAATCTTTAATTGTGAGTTATATAAGATAATGCACATCTTTTTAACGTTTAAAAGTTTAACGTTTGAAGTACGGAAAGTGAACGATATCTCCCGTGTTTCTGTTTCAAATCTGTATTTATTTCCGTTGTAAGAGTCTAGATTGTCATTAGAGTCAATCAATCTCTTATAAATGTTATTCAAAGTAGGGATAATTACGTGGAATTGTTTATGTGTACTTAGAAAGTGAACGATATTTCCCCAATAAAAACTTCAAATTATCTGATTGTTCTTCAAATTTAATGTTGATTGTAAATTTGCTGTGATTGATATGTTGTAAAGAAGAGCATATTTATTTCATCTTTAGAAATATAAAATTTAATGTAAGGGAATGGCTATCTAATTTTAATGTGCGTACATGAATGTTTACATAAATTTAACGACATATTATTTAGGAATAGATTAAAGAGTTTTATTTTAATTTATTTATTTGCAAAATAAATCTTTTGGATGCTGGACTTTGTTAGTAAAAAAACCTACCCTAGGAACTGCAAGTTTTGAAAAGGATAGAGAATATAGCCCTAGTACATTTCATTTAATTCAAGTTTTAAAGGGAAAGTGAATAAATTTTTAGTTACTCTTATTACGGTCAAAAGTTAAAATCTGTAATAAATAGAACATTCATTCACACATAATTGATATATCATGATTTTACTAGGTCTCGAACACTGTTCTTTACATACCTACTTAACAACTGCTACTAGCAATACTATAATATGTAAAACATATTTAAACTTCCGAGGAACATGTCTTTTTAATTATAATCTAGATACTGTAGTTTTTGCAAGTATACATATACGTACATATTGTATATTTATCGCATAAGAACATGTTTCTTTTATACAAAAATCTACTTATGTACATTAGTACAAATGTAGGCTCGCATGCATTATTAATTCATTATCAATCAGTATTGAACATTTATTTAACAATAATAGCAGTATTTGCATTTATAATGTAAATGTTTGCCTAGATATAACACATTACAATATCGATGTTCAGTGTAAATTCCCGGAGAAATTAAACAAATTTAAAGACAATTTTTGAATGTAAGAATTTATACAAAGGGTACTAGGAAAGTTTTGCGATATGTCGCAACAATGAATTGTAGGAAGCTGCTTGTTGCTGCATGTTGAGACATGTTCATATATGCATAGTAGCCGCCGCGCCATGTCGATGGGCTCCGTTATTCATTAGTAGTGAGAGTGTAAAGTGCTGGTGGTCACGAAATGAGATAGTTTTGCGTTATAATTTCGTGCGTGGTTTAAGCGTAGACCAGTGCTTCGAAGAAATGACTCTTGCACTAGGTGATGTTTGTGCACATCGCACATCGATATTCAGGTAGTACAGAGAATTCCGAAGGGGAAATTTAACTGTGGAGGATGCTGAGAGGCCGGGAAGGCCACGAACGTCAGTTGCGGAGGAAAACGTTACTACTGTGAGGAAAATGCTTGGCGAGGACAGACGAGTGACCTACCAACAGATAGAGGGTACCTCAGGCCTAAATGCACCAGCAATTCGTTCGATTCTGCATGATCATTTGCACTTGAAGAAACCTTGCTCTCTTTGGGTGCCGTATCGACTGACTGAAGAGCAGATGACACGACGTGTGACTTGGTGCCGGGAGATATTAAAAAAGTTTAATAAGGGACAATCTCGGTATGTGAACAACATCGCGACAGGTGAGGAGGCTTGGCTGTGCTATTACGATGTACCGACCAAAGCTCAAAACAAAGTTTGGGTCTTTAATGGTGAGGACACACTCGTAGTTGTCAGAAAATCCCGATCTGTAGAGAAGAAAATGATGTATTTTTCAAATCGAGTGGAATTGTGGATCGCGTCGTTTTGGATACATAGAAGACAGTCACAGCTAAGTGGTATACTGAACATTACCTGACTAAAGTCATTGGATCTATGAAGAACCTGCGGCCAAAGTCAAGAATGGACACCTGGTTCCTCCATCACGATAATGCTCCAGCTCACCGCGCCAAAGCCTGCAACGAATATTTGACCACGACAGGATTGAAACTTCTCGAGCACCCTCCCTACAGTGCTCCTGCGACTTTGCACTGTTCGCGCATGTGAAAATAAAGCTAAAAGGGAGGCGGTTTTCATGTGATGAGGACCTTCTACGGGCTTGGGTCAACGAGTGTCCTTTATTCCTAGTGAAACTTGGCAGAACTAGTTTAAAGATTAGTTTCCGAGGATGGAGGAAATAAATAAACAAAGCTGTATTGCAAAACTTTCCTAGTACCCTTTGTAGCATACGTACATATACCGTAAGTTTTTATATCTCTGAACACAATGTAAATCTTCATATGTTCAATTAAAAAACATCATTGCAGTGTTATTTGTGTGTATTGTGAATTATCACGAACGCAGCCTTTAATAAATAAATTCGTCTTATTCAAGAAAATGTCAAAATTTATCTTTAAGAATTTTTTCGCTTATGAAGAAATAGTTCGTTAAATATACGAGGGTAGTTTGACAAGTAGTGAGAACGAATTTTTTAAATACAAAATAATTTTTATTTTTCAATATATTCTCCTAAAAGAGCAATACATTTATTCCAACGGTGCTCCAATGCCCTTATGTCGTCTCTAAAATGCGATTCCGGAAAGCTTGCAAAATACTCATTTACGAAGATGATAAGCTCGTCGTTAGACGAAAATTTTTTTCCACCTAGTTCCGTTTTCAATTTTGGAAAAAGCGGAAGTCGGAAGGGGCTCGATCCGGCGAATAAGGCGCATGCGGTACTAATGGAAATGCAACTCGTGGATTTTGGACATCGCAACTGTGCTGGTATTCGAGGGAGCCTTGTCTTGGTGAAACAGAATCTTTTTCTTTGCCATTTCTGGCAGTTTAGAACGAATCTCAACATTTAATTTTTGTAGAAGTTCTGCATCCGTTTATTGTGGCACCTTTCTGAAGATAAACAATGAGCCAAATGCTCTTTGAATCCCAAAAAATTGATGCCATCACCTTCTTTGCCGATAAAGTGGTTTTCGCTTTTTTTGGAGCTGCAGAACCACGTTCTAACCATTGTTTCGACTGTTGTTTAGTTTCGGGTGTACTGTAGTGTATCCAAGTTTCATCGCAAGTAACAAATCGCCTATAAAAATCAACCGGATTTCGCTTATAAAGGTCCAAACACTGATTGGAAATGCGCAACGAGTGAACTTTTGATCAGTCGTAAGCAATCGCGGCACCCATCTTGCCGAAAGCTTGGAAAGACCCAATTCTTTGGTTAAAATGTGGTGTACGCGTTCTGTTGAAATGTTTACCATGTCTGCTATCTCTCTCACTTTGAGTCTTCGTTCTTGCGTAATAATATTATGGATTTTTATAATCATTTCCTTAGAAGTCATGATTTTGGGTGCTCCAGAGCGCGCTTTATTACACAGCTTGTTCTACCACATTTAAATTCATTTACCCATCTACGTATTGTGGCGTATGATGGAGTAGATTCACCGAATGTTTCCTGTAACTCATCTTTTATTTCGGTAGCTTTCATACCCTCAATTACGAAGTATTTAATCACCGTGCTATATTCTGCTTTTTTCATTTTAACAAAACGACGTGTTGCTTCTTTTTCAATCAGCTGTCAAAAATAAACTAATCAACCGATTTATCTAAAAATCGGAATGTAAACATATAGATAGACAACCTAAATTACAGTGCATTTGTTTTACCAATTAGAGCGCCACCTATGTGTCATTTTCACTACTTGTCAAACTATCCTCGTATTATATTCTATCATTGTGTTAGATTAATAATTTATTAGTAGTTTTATTTATAATAGTGCATCAGAGGTCTAGGATACATGTCAAACTAAAAGAAAAATTATTTTCGGAATTAAAATAACAGTATTACCCTTAAAATTTTATTTAGTATTTAAATAAAATGAATCTTTAGCGCTTGAATATATTAAATAAAAATAATTAAGAAGCTAGAGCAATAAGTAAAAGCAAAATACAAGTAATTGAAAATGCTGTAAAAAAAACAAATCGAGTAATAAAAAGCTGTGGAGTAAAATATGGTAAAATAGGATTAAAATAAAAGTAGGTATTAAACAATACTTAGTGTACTTGCGTGTGTGTGTGTGTGTCTACGAGGTCAGAATGCTATATGTATTTCGTGGGCGCAAAATAAATATATGGATCATTACTTCTTCTTCTTCTTCTTCTTCTTCTTTAAAGCTTTTTTTTGCTCTCAGTCGTCGGTATGATTAATCTTCACGTTGAGAGTTTTGTTCTTCCGATATTTAATTGTTTTATCTAAATATCGGAATGCAAACATATAAATAGCCAACCTAAATTACAGTGCATTTGTTTTACCAATTAGAGCGCCACCTATGTGTCATTCTCACTACTTGTCGAACTATCCTCGTATATAGTAGTTTACAGAGTATTTTTAAACAAGTATCAAAAGTAAAAAGGAAAAATAAATATTTTAAGTTGGTAAAAAAATATTCAGTTTTCAGCTAGTTCGATATGTTTTCAATTAATTAATAGATTTTTCAGTTTCTAATTTGTGGATTTTTGTAGTTATAACAAATATTACTTGTTCAGCACTACTAGAATGGTCAAAATTTTATAGACATTCAAGATGTTCAAGATTAATCTTTCTAGTAACCGTACTGAACTGGTAATATGCTGAATGTCATAACGTCAACGCTGATAGTTTGGAGTTTTACTCAAATAGATCAGGCGCATGATTTTTGGAATAAAGTAGATATTTATGTGGAGAAAATTGTATAAAAACCATTATGGACTGTACTTTTAGTAGGAAGAAAGGCATATTTTTTTTAACAGTAGTCATGCGAAATGAATATGTGTTGGTTTGCTACTAGACTTTGACTATGAACCTGTGGTGAAATTTTAGGTATAAAAAAGCAATGTGTACTTTTTAAAGAGTAAAGAGTGGGTTCGATTTTTATTAGGGAGTACGAAATTAAAAAAATATTTTGAATATTGCAGTGGAGCATTTCCAATTATTAGTAATTTCAATTTACAAATGTCTAGTGAATGTTTTGATGAATCGACTAGAATATTGGAAATAGAAAAAGATAGAGAGCTTTTATGTGTAGCGTATGAAGGTTCGTTGAAGATGTGGTGGAATCTTGATTAGCACTTTTAATAAACTTAAAATATTATGAATTATATAATAAATTGATGGACTGATTAGGTAAAAGTGGAAGAGATAAATGGAAATAGAAAAAATGTTTAATGGAGTGACGTCTGAGTGTATTTTCCTAACAAAGGAGTTAGTCGTATATGAACTGCAGAAAATTTATAATGATGTAGATTTATTGAGAAAAATAATTATAAAATATACTTATTATATGAATGTGCACATTAAAATAAATAATAAATGGCTATTGTAATTTTGTTTAATTCTGTGTTGTTAATTGATATAAAAAATTAGTTAAGTACATGTATATTAAATTAGTTACAAGGGCGACGTTGAAGTGGGGTATGAGGCGTGTATATATACGTATTTCCTGTTTTCGGTTATTTTGTTTTATTACATATACCACTTGTTATTTATGAAGACTATTCATATTTAATAAGACGAGGCCGAGAGGGAATCGTCTAACGAGAAAAGGGAGGAAGAACGGTAGTGGATTGTAGAGTACTGTAATAAACGGGCTTCCAGTGGAATTACATATGTGGTCTTGGAACAAAATTAAAAGAACGTTTTGAAAGAGGTGATAAGGAAGTGAATTTTTTTGGATGAAGCTTGTAAAGAGCACGATGTCCCTTATCCTTATTCAAACGACTATATCAAAATTATATCAAAGGACTATTCGGCAAATTAAGAGGAAAGATATAGGTTTTATATATATGAAATGAATGAAACAAGCACGTAATTCAATAAGATATATTGGTAAGAAGAAAGATGTTTTGCTGAACGCGAAAGCTGAATGTCATAGTTTAGCGAAGTTTGAAAAAATTACCCCTCGTTCTAGAGTTATTCCGATTCCTAAGAAAGGTAGATTGTTGCCTTCAATTCCATTATTTGCAGGTCTGGGTGCTTTAGATTCAATAGATGGAGGTCCTGCAAAACGTCATACCTTGTTGTGTAGTCTAAAACTATAGGTAGTGGATTATATTTGTGATATATCTATTAAAAAAGTGGATTATATATAAAATCTTATAAAGCGTGGTGTGTATTTATCAAACGGAATCGGGTTAAAAAACAGTTAAATGAATTACCTCGAAAACTTTTAACTGAAAATAATTTATGGAAATATGTTAGGAGGTGGAAAATAAGAAAATTTGAAGGTATATTTAGTAAAAATGCTTTACAAAATTATACATAAAAAGGAAAAATGAATAACAAATTTGGATGACAAGGTTGGAAAAGAAGTCATTAGATAGCATGCAAGAAAAGTAATGATGTAATAAGATATTTTCATAGTTATGGAGATTTAAAACCCCCGATTGAAGTTGAAAGTATTTATTATCGAGTAATAACAATGTTATAGCAGTATAATTATAGAAGATATCAAGATATTAATAGTGTAAACTGTGGTCATTTGTGTTTATTGTTGTTGAAGGGATTATTTAGGTGAAAATATAAAGGTGCTGATTAGGTCCAGCACCTTTATATTTTCAAATATTTTTATAAAGAAACGTATAAATATATAAAGATGAAGATCATGATAATAATGTAGGTGTGAATGATTTTATTTCTGTGTTGTCCGCAAGGGATCACAGATAGCATGTATGTACATAGAATTGTCCTTTATATTTAAGTGGACAATATAAAATGTGTATGTGAAGTTCGCAGACTTATAATTAAATTCCAAATATAGGAGCACATAATGTATTTCATTATAAATTTATGATGAGTGATCCTTATTAATAGGTGGATATAATTGTTCTAGAGCAGGTATGGGCAACCTTTGACATGTCATGAGCCAAACTTTAATGTGCAAATACGTTCGCGGGTCGCGTTTGAAAGTAGTGTTCATAATTTTTAGCGATAGATATCAGACAAGAAATAATACGACAATGTTATTACAACACAATTTATTAAAATAACAAAATGAAATGAAAAAAATAGGTACAACATTATAATTAAATCGCTAAATTTGGAATTGTTACAAACTACGAAAGTTTAATAGCGGCACCGAAATTAATGAGACACTAGAGCTTGAATTTGGGAAACTAATCCATCGATGTTTGGATTAATTCCATTGATACAAAGATGTAAAGAATTTTCCAAATTATCATCAGTCAGTCTTGTACGATATTTTGATTTATTAACTTTCATCATTGAAAAGAACTGTTCGCATTTATAAGTACTGCCAAACTCACAAATCAATTTTCTTGCGAATTTTCTAAGCTGAGGAAAATGGTCTTCGAGGTATTTTTTATAGAAATCGCAGACTCCACGTCTTCAAATTTAGATTTTAGGTGTGAGTTTTCTTGAATCTCAATCAACTTCATTTGCAAGTGTATTGGAGCATTTTGTACATTACTTTTTGTTGGAGTAGCAAATAAATGGAATGTTTCCATGTTTTTTGAAATCGATATATCTGTTCTAAAATTGCTCCGACAGTAACTCGAGCTCTTCAGCATATTGAGCATAATTGTATGTCAGAGAGTCTTTCTGTGAACACGGTGTTTGTGTTGCTGGTGATCTAGTGGGCGTTTTCTGCGGAGCCTAGTGTTTAATGTAGCATGTGAGTTATATCATTGCGTAGAGAATTGAGTTTTCTGTACATACATATGTAGGTTTTATGTAGTTATATCATAATTATTCTACTATTTGTATATGAACTACAGGCGCTTTGTGGATTTGTGAGCGTGCAAACCTTTTTTTGTGCACTTTTTGTACGACGGCGTTTCTTTGTGAGACAGCGTTTTTGTGTCTTTTTGGGGTATTTGTTTTTACTCGCTTAGATTTCTTTTCTGTGTTTGTTTATTTTTGAATAAACATCTGTTTAACGTAAAGCCTGCTACTTAATTTTAATGTGAGTATATGTAATCCCTACTTTTACCTATTGTTTCTGTTGGCGTACCCTTCCGTTGCCTACTTACCGATTGTGTGTCTGACATAAAGTCGTTGTGATTGGCACCTCAACGTGAACGAGTGTCCCTGTCTTGTCATTTTCTTCAATTTTTAACAATGTCTACGTGTTGCTGTTGCAATGTTGAGATTGAGAAGCATAAGTCGGTCACCTGCTTTATTTGTAAGCTCACGTATAATCATTCCTGTGTGGGACTCTCTTCGGTCGACGTTAGAACCATTGTCACGAAGAGCATCGCCGGGTTATCATGGTCGTGTACCCGTTGTAGGGGAGCCACCGGTGATGTGCTGGGGGAACTCAGGTCGACGATTGCTGCATTGGCGAAGGAGATAGCGGAGCTTAAGTCGCTTAGGGCGTTGCCCGATCCTGCTTCGGTGGGTGGCTCCGATTTTGAGGAAATTATATTGGAGATGCAGGAGCGCCAGGCTAGGAAGTGTAATCTTATGCTGTATGGTGTTCCTGAGACCACTGCGCCTACTAGAAATGAACGCGTTGGGTTGGAGAGGGGGTTTGTGGTGGACATGGTCTCTTTTATTTGCCCTGATGTTGATTCGAGTAATATTAGTCCAATGCGAATGGGTAAATACGACGCTGCTAGGACGGCCCCGAGACCGATTTCTCTACCTGATGAGGCCAGTGTGTTCAAGTTGATTATGAGGGCTAAAGGATTGAGAGATAGTGAAATGTACAAGAGTATTAATATCTCCTTGGATAGAACACCAAAACAAATTCAGTACTACAAGTCTCTTAAACAGGAACTGAAGAGCCGAGTGGATAAGGGTGAAAGGGGACTAAGCATCAAGTATGTACGTGGACTGCCGAGGATTGTTTCGGGAAACTGAACGTGTCCAATGGATTGTCTCACTATCGATGTTATTATCAAAATGTTAGAGGTATGCGTACTAAAAGTATTGAGTTCTTCACTTCTTTGATCTCCGAGGACTACGATATTGTTGGATTAGCTGAGACCTGGTTGTCTGATGATATATCTTCATCAGAGTATTTTCCACCATCCTATACCACTTTCAGATGCGATAGAAGGTT
The DNA here is from genome assembly GCA_031893035.1 of Dermolepida albohirtum. NCBI lineage: Eukaryota > Metazoa > Arthropoda > Insecta > Coleoptera > Scarabaeidae > Dermolepida > Dermolepida albohirtum. The sequence goes on along the minus strand of JAVIWB010003025.1, from coordinate 60,692 downwards.
CGAAGAGACTGGTCTTTCTCGTGGGGGGGGGGCGTTGATTGCGTTAAGGGACCTTATATCTGCACAACCATTGGATTTATCTACTATTGTTGACACTTTTGTGCTATTGACATTGTTGGATCTAAGTTCATTGTTAATAATTTTTTAGCTGTATACATGTATATTATTTATGTTCCTCCTTCTACAACTGTTCAAGATTTTGAGCACTTTTTGGAGGCTTTTGAATTGTTCAATGTGAATGTCAATGGAGAGAATGTTGTGATTGTGATGTTTAATAACACTGCCATGGAGGACTCGCGTAGTAACATAATGAACAACTTTATTGCATTTAACAATTTACATCAATTTAATGAAATATTAAATGTCAACCAGCGGTTGCTAGATTTAGTTATATCTAATATGGTTTTAGAAGTTAGTAAAGATGAGGTTCCTTTGCTGGAAGTAGATGCGCATCATCCTGCATTGAATATCGATGTTTTGTGCAGTGAGTCTTATGTTGGTATGCCTTCTAATCGTATGTGTAAGGCTTATAACTTCAGAAGGGCGGATTTTGTTGGTCTGTATGACGCGCTGGCGGCCGTTGATTGGTCCTTTCTGTCTGTTGCGATGGATGTGGATTTGGCATGTGGTTTATTTTACGATAAACTGTATTCTATATTTGATTTGTATGTTCCCCTGCACGTTGCTAGATCGGGGAGGTATCCGTTTTGGTACAACAGTGTTATAATTGGAAATATTAAATTGAAGAGTTATTATCATAGACACTACAAAAGAACGGGAAATCTTGATTCATTGAATTGTTTCAGATCTCTGAGAGCTGCCGTTAGGAAGCAGGTTAAAGGTGCTTACAGAGATTATGTCTCTGGCATTGAGGCGTCCATTACTGTTGAGCCCCGAAGATTTTGGTCTTTTATTCAAAACAAAAGAGGTCATTCACGAATCCCTGTATCTCTTTGCCATGGTGATCTCGTATTTGGCGATCTGCAGAGCATTGTCAATGGTTTTGCGGATTATATTTCTAGTATTTATGTGCCTTCTGGGCCTAATAATTTTCGGTACTATTGCTCCAATGTTCGATTCGTTGGCATCGCCTCGGTGCGGGAGGCTGAGGTTCGTTCTGCGATGGGGAAATTGAAGAACAAAATGACATCTGGACCCGATGGAATACCGAGTTTCCTTCTTCGAGACTGCGGGGTCGTGTTTGCCCGTCCATTGACGATGATTTTTAACATGGCACTGTCAACGTCTGTGTTTCTGGACACATGGAGGGTGTCTGGGGTGTGTCCTGTATTGAAAAGCGGTTCTCCGTCTGATGTGGCTAACTATCGACCAATCTCAATTTTAAATAATTTTGCTAAGGTATTTGAGACAGTGATATACCTTCGTGTTTATCCTCTCGTTAGAAACTATATATCACCTTTCCAGCATGGTTTCATGGAGGGAAGGTCAACTACTACCAATCTGGCCTATTTTACACGATTCACTTCTAGTATCCTTGATGCCCGGGGCCAGGTTGATGTTATTTATACGGATATTTCTAAGGCGTTTGATCGCATGGATCACGCAATTTTGATTGGCAAGCTGAGCTCTTTTGGATTTAGTGATTCACTCATTTTTTTTTTCTATTCATATTTGCATGGCCGACGCCAATATGTTTGTCATGCCGGTTACAAGTCGCACCTGTTCTCGGCCACGTCAGGGGTGCCGCAGGGCTCCAATTTGGGTCCTTTATTGTTTCTGCTTTTCATTAACGATTTGCTTGAAACAGTGGATTGCAAGAGGTGCATTTTTGCGGATGACTTAAAAATTTTCGGAGGTGTAGACGATATGGATAGCTGTAACCGCTTGCAGTTGGCGTTGGATGGAATTTCTGATTGGTGCGCGCTGAATAATTTGCAGATGAATGTGGATAAATGCAGAGTTGTAACATATACGAGGAGGATTAACTCGGTAATCTATAATTATTCACTTAATGGTCTTCCTCTTGTTAGATGCACTGAAATAAAGGACTTGGGTGTTTACTTTGATTCCAGGCTTACCTTTGTTAAGCACATCAATCACATAACCGCGGCGGCTCTGAGGGTGCTGGGTTTCGTGATAAGGAATTCTCATTGTTTCAGTATTTCTACGATTAAGCAGCTGTACATGACGTATGTGGGTTCAAGGCTGGAGTATGCATCTTTAATCTGGCATCCTTATTATGAGATTCACAAATTGTCACTTGAAAGAGTTCAGAGAAGGTTTTTAAGGTTTTTGAGCTCTAGGGTGGGGGGTGTGTGTCCTCCGCGAGGAGTCGAGAACTCTTTTCTTCTAAATAAGTTTGGAATGGAGTCCATGGAAGTCAGACGTCAACTGAGCAGTATTAAGTTTGTATTTAACTTGGTTAGAGGGAATATAGATTGTGCTCATTTGCTGTCTCAACTTAATTTTATGGTACCGCGAGTGTCAGCTAGACATAGCCATTGCTTTTATGTTGAAACATTTAGTACGAATATTGGTTTCAATTGCAGTTGCATGTCGGGCCTTCAACGGTTTGTTGGACCATTGTGATATAAATTTCGATTCCTTGGGGCGGATACTGGCTGTCGCTGGGGCGCGTTTGTCTTAATTTTCTTTATTTTCTTAATTATGGGTGTGTGTGTATAACCTATATTTATATTCATTTATATCTTTATTTTCATTTTTTGTTTTTTTTTTTTCTAAAGCACTGTGAACATTAATTGAGTTGCTTTTGTTTTAATTGATTATCTGATGATTTGTATTTTTGTATATATATATATATATATATATATATATATATATGTGTGTGTGTATGTATATATATATATATATATGCATATTTTTTTTGTCCTGTTATTGGATTATAACAATCTGTTGGACAATAAAGACATTATTATTATTATTATTATTATTATTATTATTATTATTATTATAAGCAATATTTTCATACGCAGAGAGCGTGGTGAAATGGTAACTGTTACCAGACAGCATATGTGCCTCCCACAAGCGGATTTTGCTCTGAAACGCTTTCAAATGGCTGTACAAATCATGTACTAACTGTCTTTGTTTTTGAAGTTTCAAATTTAAATCATTCAAATAGCCTGTAAGGTCGACCAGAAATGCTATGCCACATCACATATTCATTTCGGGTCACTCAATTCAGATAGTGGTTTATCTTTTATTTGCATAAAGTCTGCTATCTCATTTCTAAGCTCGTAAAACCGTTTCAGCATTTTTCCTTTGCTTAACCATCTGACTGCACAATAATATATTACGTCGTCATATTTGGCTGATATTTCATCCAAAAACGCCTTGAACTGACGATGGTTAAACCCTCTGGATCGAATAAAATTGATGGTTTTTACCCACATCATTCATAACATTCTGGAGTCGAACGGACTTAGAACATGAATCGGTGCTCTCGCCTAATGCTATGAAAAATGATTCAAAACCAGCCATACGGTCAGTCAATGTTGTTCATACATCATTAGCTATCATTTCTATACATCGGACAACAGTTCATCTTGACAAACTAATTTTTGCAAATTCATTTTTCTTTTCAGGGCACAAAACACTGCAAACTTATAACATACATTCCTTGATAAATTCTTCTTCGGCAAATGGTTTTAATGACTGCCAATTTTGAACTAACTTTAAAACTAGCTTTCACAACATTATCAAGTTGTGTTCTTTGTTTATGAAACATTTGCTGCTGTTTTTCCAAATTTGCGGTAAGCTTCTGGATTTTGTCTTTTCTTAATTGTGGCATGGTTTAGTTCGAGCACTCATTCATATCCAACCAATATCTAACCAATCTGAAAATCGAAACTTCACACCACAACAAGAGAAACGTAAAACAAAAATGGTGTCTGAGCCGAAATCTCGGATGCCAACGTCAATCGCCCAACCCACATTTTTAGAAGATGAAAACGTGAGTAACATGTTACCGGAAACTCTTGCTGGTGTTGAAAGACTAGTAGAAGATAATGATGATAATGAAGACGAAATGGATACAAGTGAAAGTGTAAATTTGGATAAGTCAATCGCTCACGCTATATCGCTTTTACAAACTAAACCGAGAAAGCTAATAATTGCTAATAAATTATTATAAAGGCCTTTAAAAGTCAGACGTAGTTAGGGAAACACTAGAAGGTCATGATATTCTAATACTATCGTATCTCTCCGATTTAATGATCGATGAAGAGTAAAAGTATGGTGTTCACGAAGGTGATGGGGAGAAAAATTGAAAATGCTGATAACAAGAAATCAATAATATTATCATTCATTCAGCTTGAAGTAAATTAGTCCATACGCAGTCCTGCACAGTGAAGGTTTCCTAGACCACGGCTTGTTATACAAGGATTTCGTGATTTATTTCAAATCGAGTTGGCTGAAATAATATCCTATGGAAAACGACATAATAATTTAAAATATATTTTCGTATGTGTTAATACATTTTTGAAATTTGCTTGAGCAATTCTTGTAAAAATAAAACAACCAACGAAGTATCGAAAGCCATGGAATCTATACTTTCATCAGAGAAGAAAAATATTCCGAGAATTGTTCAAAGCGATCAGGGAAAGAGTAAATAAATTTGGAAGACGTAATGTAAACTTCAAGAAACTTATGGACTGGTATAATATAATATTAACAATTATAGTACATCCAATTTAAAAAGTTCAATTGTAGAACGTTTTAATAGAACGCTTAAAAATTAGATTGGAAGGAATTCAGTTTCAATAGCAGTTACCGAAACATGTGCATCGACATACGTTTTAACGAATCATAAAAGATAACATTATCTACTTCTTACTTTCTTACTTCTTATCTAGTTCCAAAATTGTAGATCCTGAATACGCGCTTCACATAATGTACACGTACTTGTGCCAATTCAACAGCTGTTAAGGATACAGCAAATACTTTACATGGTTTAAAATTTGGCTTTGCGCTATATATTTCAGCAGCAAGTCTTTTATGAATAGTGTCCCAATGAGTAATAAGTTTTATATTAACGCGATTTTCCACATTTTCTTTTGTCTTTCCAAAGATACTATTAACTATTAACTTAAAAAACTCATGGGTCGATTCGTTTCGTTTTATTGTATTAAAATCTATGTATTTCTTCTTACCAATAACTTTGACTAAATGAAATTCCACGACGAATTCCACATAGCTTCAATCAATGATTTATACATTGTTTCAAAGTTAGGTAATATATGACATAATTAGATATTAGATTCATTGCGAAGATTTGGAATTAATTTACCATATTTAGGATGAGGCGGAATAACGTGTTCAGAGCAAAAAGGAAAATCATTTTGTTGGTCGTGAAGATGTGTCGGATATTCTAAATCTACTTCAAACAGATAGCTAGTGTCTCCATCGTCTTCTAAAGCAAGTATATCCATTCCCATGAGCTCCTCATTCGTTAACCATTCAAATTGACCATGTGGTAAATTAAATTTTGTAGCATAACCGTACAAATTCGTCGCATCGAGATGTAATATATATTTCTTGGCCTCTGAAGCAATATTCTTGTAAGAATTCGTTATTAGCAATTTCCTTTCTTTTATAACACGTATTCACGTCTCCACATATACCCTTCTCAGAAAAATTAAACATCTGCATTTGTCAGTAATTCTAAACTTATACGCGTCATGTGCAACATAACGACTCAACTTAATTCTGGTGATGTAAAATAATGTACGGGATTCAATTTATAATTATTCGTGCAAATATTTCAAAAATTTTCAAAAACATCTATAAGTAATAGAACATCTGATTGTAGAGGTTTTTGAAAATTTTCGAAATGTAAATTATAGTAAATTACACTCAAGTAATCCCGAATCTTTTCTGCTCTGCGACAATCTTTATCACTTACGTTACTATCCGAAAGTAGATCATGAAAACATTCTTTACTAGGTAGTTTTGATATAGAAAGACTTTTGTTACGTAATTATATGGAAATATACCTCTATGACGTATGAGATCAAATTTTTCACCCATTCATCCTTCGAACTTCTTTACACTATTGATCGATGCTAAGTTTTCTATAAAGGTACTCATAAATCTAAATGAATCTAAAAGTCTCAATTTGTAAACCACTTTCCTTTTTTTACCATTAAAATCGATAGTATCCGCTACACGTATTTTCTTAGAAAACGATATTTATTTTTCTTTATGTTGTGCAATGACATCTACTTTTTTTTTATTTCTAGTGCTAGTGATTTTATAAATAAATGAGGACCATAATTCGATAAGTTATGAAAAATAATTGACACAGTTCTCTATAATTTATATTACACACCATATGTACCCCAGCTCGATACAATCCAGACTTTATCTTCAAGTGATTCTATTTCTTTTTCACATGTACGGCATATTTTTGCTTGGTCATAATAATTTATACGCTCTTCATTAGTTAAGGGTCTCATTTCTACTACTTAAATAATTTTTATATAAAAACTTAACGTCCGTTTTCAACGCTTCTATAAAAGATGTAGCTGTATTTTCCCCACGATAAAAACGCAATTTACTTAAGTTATCATCAATTTTACATAATACGCAAAGGAATATGGTTTATGTTCAAAACATTTTACAGTAAATAGTTTGGAAGGAGTCGATTCTGACGAATCAATAGGTTCTAAAATAGCCTTAAAATCAGCATAAATAATGAAAGGAACTCTTAATTGTTTTTCGAATCTATCAAATTTCAATATATTTTCCGATAATTGCTCACCATAACTATTAATTTGCAATTCATCAGGAAACACTACCTTCGTATATATATATTTCCGATGCCCGCCTTGAGATTTCTGGGATGAAACTAATCAAGACAACTTTTTAATCTAGTAGTAGTGTGAATTCCCATCTTCCGTGCTAATAAGTAATAAATTAATATGGACCATTCTTCTCCTTTTCATAAAATATAAAAGACCCACTACATCATGTATTGTTATTGTACCACTAAAGTATTGATCAATACCGTATACATTGATGGATATATTTTTTTTTCGAATATAATATCTTTCAAAGAGATGGGGAAAGTTAGATCAGTGAAGTCAGCTACAGTATCATAATGTAGATAAGAAGTAATCCTTTGAGGAACTACTACTCGTTCAGTTAAGCTGCCATCCTTCTTTATTGACGCTGATAAATCTACATATATAACAGGTATCTCTCGTTGGATTAGAGTTGTTGATACACCCTTCTAAATACAATGCATTGTTCAACGTCCATCCTAAAGCATATATGAAAAGTAATTTAACAATATTATGAAACATTAACATTAATCTTAATTTATCTGAGGCCCGGTCTTGTAATTCACCCATTTTGTTCTTAATTTCATTAATATATTCACCAAAAAATGTATATAAATCACTTCCATGAGCTTTGATTTTATTACGAGTGTGGAATGATTTTATTTCCACGTTTTACTTTGTTAATAAACAATATATTGCATACAGTTCCAAAATTCTAAATTGTGCACATATAAAATACCATCTATCAATATTCGCAAATTCTTCCGCATCGATATACTTTCCGCATCAATATACGATATGGGTCAGATACTTGATAACTTACTATCCTATCTCCAAATGCGCCAAGGTTCTTTGTTACACCATTATCTACTATTACGAATACTTTACGTCGATACATATAACTGAGAATATGTGCCATGTAACAATTTCTCTCCACAAATATACTACATATTTCACATGCTATCTGCTTCTGGGCTTCCGGGCTGGAACCGCGTCACTTGTATATCTACCGACGTTTCGTACCCATTTGTATGGGACATCTTCAGGGCTGAACTACTGCACTGAAACTGGTGTAAGTCGATGGTGGACGGGTAATGGGTCATAGGTCAATAGTTTGGAGATGCAGGATTGCCAAGCGTTGTGTAGGGGGTAGCCATCATCGCGGTTAAGGTTATTCGGATGCTTAGAAGTCTCTATAGTTTTACGCATTTTTCGACCATAGTAATGGTTGGTGCGGGATAGGATCTTGGTCGAATTAAACCGAATATGGTGCCCGGTTTCCAGCCTATGCTCGGCAAGTACAGAATCGGCTATGCGAAGCAACCTAGTACAACGCTCATGTTCAGAAACACGAGTGCCGACAGATGGCTTTGTTTAACCCTACCGCATGAGCAAGAAATCCTGTACACACTAGGTGATTGTAAAGAAACATGGGCTTTTACGAAAAAAGGATCAGATAATCAGTCAGGTCAGATCTTACACCGGCAATAGTGATTCCTTTATCAAAAATTCCAAACATTTTGTCCAAAGACTACATGGCCTAACGGTAGATCCTCATGATTTACTAGTTAGTTTTGACGTCAAATCCTTATTTACCAGAGTCCCTATACCCGACACTATCCAAATAATCCGTCAAATCCTTTCCACTGACAACCAACCTGATGATTTGGCCAATCTGGTGAATACTTGTTTAACCTCCACCTATTTTCAGTTCCGTGGTAATTACAACGAACAAGTATCAGGTGCAGCCATGGGGTCTTCTCTCTCTCCTGTTGTCACTGACATTTTTATGGTGGCATTTGAATAACAAATCCTACACTCCTGTAACCAAAAACCAAAATGTTGGTTCAGATACATGGATGACACCTTCGTTATTTGGCCGCATGGTCGGGATTCCTTGAACAACTTCCTTGTTTTCTTGTATTCCCAACACGACTCCAAAAGTTTCACCATGGAGATTGAATCTGAAGGATCCCTTCCTCTCCTTGACGTCTTGGTAACTCGTCGTCTGGATGGTTCACTAGGATATTCAGTGTACCGCAAACCCACACACACTGACCGGTATTTCAATGCCCTCTCCCATCATCATCCCGCCCAGAAACAGGGCGTTATCAATTCCTTAGTCCAAAAAGCTGTCAACATATTTGACAAGCATTCTATATCCCAGGAATTAAGTCATGTTACCAAAGCTCTTATAAACAACGATTTCTCCAACCATAATATTCAACAAACCATAGATCGACATCTTAATCCCAAAGTCCCACGACTTAATACATAGCTTACATCATCTCTCCCCCTCTCTAAAACCCACCTGCAAGGTGCTACTGACCGTATCAGTAGGGTTCTTCTCAAAAACAACATCAAAACTATCTTCAAACCCCATTCCAAATTATTTGACCCTTTTTCTGTAAAAGACCATGTTTCTTTACAATCACCTGGTGCGTACAGGATTCCTTGCTCATGCGGCAGGGTATATATTGGTGAAACAAAGCCGTCTGTCGGCACTCGTGTTTCTGAACATGAGCGTTGTACTAGGTTGCTGCTCATAGCCGGTTCTGCACTTGCCGAGCATAGGCTGGAAACCGGGCACCATATTCAGTTTAATTCGATCAAGATCCTATCCCGCACTAACCGTTACTATGGTCGAAAAATCCGTGAAACTATAGAGATCTCTAAGCGCCCCAATAACCTTAACCGCGATGATGGCTACCCCCTACACAACGCCTGGCAATTCTGCATCTCCAAACTACCCAAAAGCAACCGTAACGCTCCATTGAACCATTACCCAAATATAAACCCTTACACCATCGACTTACACCAGTTTCAGTGCAGTAGTTCAGCCCTGAAAATGTCCCATACAAATGGGTACGAAACGTCAGCAAATATACAAGTGACGCGGTTTCAGCTCGGAAGAGCCCAGAAGCAGATAGCATGGACCACAACCGCGGAAGTCTACGTACCAGATTACATATTTCACATTTCATTAAATCTAAATTATTACTTATATTATCTATTTTCATTCCCTTTCCCATACAGGAAGTCAACATGTGTCGATTTCTATTATCTCCACGAGTAAATTATTTCCCACAATATTCACATTCGAACATTTTGATTACACTGAATGAATACATCCTAAACTGAAGCTACACTTCGAAAACACAAAGTTGAACTGTTACTCAAATGAATCAAGCATCTCCTTATAAACCTCTTGTCATCAAAAGTTTGCTACTGGCATGAAGCAGGTATTTTCCTCCAAATCTCCCACCTCCTCTCATCAAAAGTAACATGATAGGTGCGCAGCCGAATTGCTACTGGCATGGAGCAAATATCTTCATACCTCTCACTGAAGATTAAATGTGTGAATAAACTTAATTGAATTTAATTTAAATTGATATTTTTCTATTTTTTCAAAATAATGATTACTTTAACGTGTTACGAGGGAGCGTTTTTATATTCGCGGAATGGAGGACAAGGGGTGGAAATAAAAAAAACAAATTATTTTTCTTTTTCAATATATTCACCTGCAAGACGGATACATTTTTCACATCTTTCAATTAATTTATTTATACCCTCATAAAAAAATGATTTCTCTTTATCTGCAAAATACGCCGAAACTGCCTCCTTGACTTCATCATCAGCAGTAAATTTTTTACCCCGCAGCTCTTTTTTCATTTTCGGAAACAGGTAATAATCACTCGGAGCCAGGTCTGGGCTGTAGGGTGTGTGATTCACAATTTCGAAGCCCACCTTATGCAGGGCAGCTAACGCAACGCGGCTCTTGTGGACGGGCGCGTTGTCGTGTAAAAGCAGAACACCTTTTGTCAATTTTCTCCGTCTTTTCTCTTTAATGGCTTCTTTTAGTCGCTCTAATATTGAAGCACCTTTATCTTTATAATCAATCAACAATATTCCTTCCGAGTCCCAAAATACCGTTGCCATGAGTTTCCCAGCTGATTGTGACACTTTAAATTTCTTGGGAGGTGCTGTGCCCTTTTTATGCCACTGCATGGAGTCTTGTTTGGACTCAGGTTCATAATGATGAACCAAGTTTTGTCTCCAGTAACAATTCCACTCAATACACCATCCTTGTCTTCATTACAGAGGTCCAAAAATGCACGCGAACACTCTACGCGCTGTTGTTTTTGCGGCGGCGTGAGCATTCTCGGCACCCATCTTGCGCTGACCTTAGACATGCCGAGATGATCGTGTAGGATTTTAAAAATTGTTGTATCGGATACTCCAACCATTTCTGCGAGTTGTTTCTTCTTTAGTCGAGCATCTTGGAGTACAATTTGTTCAACTTTTTGGATAAGTGCTGGCGTGGTCACCTCAATGCTCCTGCTCGGCCTCGGGTCGTCTTCAAGGGATTCCCTTCCTTGTTTAAATAAACTATGCCACTTGTACACCATGGTTTTTCCTGGACAAGAGTCGCCGTAAACCAATGACATCTCATTCATTATGGTTGCGACTGATTTTCCTTGCCTGGTAAGGAACTTTATAACGGCACGATATTCGATTTTTTCCATATTTCACTTTTCACTCCTGATTATGTTACTTGGTTGATGATAGCTCAAAGACTAACTGTCTAATAACAATGAAACTTCGTATTTATACTAATCATGAGTCGCTGCACAGGCCACGCCCCCAATGCGCCTACTCACCCCTCTACAACCCGCTCATTCCGCGAATATAAAAACGCTCCCTCGTACATGTATATATATATTTAATAAATTAATTCTACTCCAAATAATTAACATGATCTTCTGTTGTTAATATAATTGTTTCGGCATCGAAGTCAATGCCATTATAAATATCCTATTTATTCTGTTTTTCAATAATTTTTACCACATCATTATTACTTTCTTTTTCATTTTCCGTTTCATCTCTCTCCTATTCTTTATTCTCTTTTTCAATAATTTCTTCTACATAACCATTACTTTCTTCTTCATATTCCGTATTATCTTTCATATTGCCAAAATACTTTTTGACATATTAATTTCCAGAACGTCACCATTATCACTAACCTCTATTCTATTCATTTTTAAAACGTGAATTCGATGTAATAATTCAAATTTATGTTCTTTTCTTAATATAACATCAATTTTTATTTACATCACTAACTTGAACTGTTATTGAAGTAAAACAGTTTATATATATATATATATAAATCAGTTTATAAACCGCGACATTACATTGACTTTGATATTAAAATGATCTTAACATTGCAATTAAATCTACAATAAAATTTTATTGACATTGCAATGATCTTGACATTGAAATGACCTTGTCATGGAAATGACCTTCAAAATCAGTCGATTCTAGAACCTCCTCATTCACTTTCACCGTTCCATAATGCGTTGTGGTCAAGTTCAATGAGGAGGTTCGCGAATCGGCTGAGTCTCTCTACTAATATCCCATCCAAAAATTTCTGAATCATATAGGAGGGGATATAGATAAGTACTTAGCCTGTCATATGAAACGCAACAGTATTTGAAAACTAAATTTTATTATTTTAACATAATCTCCTTTTAAACTTACACATTTAGCAGAACGTCTAAGCAATTCTACGCCTTTTAATAAAAAAAAATTCTGTTCTGGTCTGAAACCAGTCCTTTAACTTTTACTCCTCAAATGCTTTTTGTGTTTTGGGAACAAATAATAGTCCGACTATCCTAAAACCGGTGGCCAACAAATTTCATTAATTTTTTGCAGTTAAATCAACGATTTGTTAGCAGCAGCGTTGTCTCTCAAAAAGAGTTCACTTTTTTTACTTATAAACAATGTGAAACATGCGTTGATAGGAATTCGGCAATGCACTTGAGCTCCATTTGTCGATATTTTTAGTTTTATATCACGTTTGAAGTTTCATGTCTGTCGGAGGACAGAACGTAAACTGTTATTTTAAAGCGAAGCTCATCTTTCGTTCGTAAAATCTACAACCCAGTTTTTCTATAGTAGTCTATAAAAGACGCTGATTATCTAGAGTTTCTGTTATATCAACAAAAATGTTATTGACCTATAACTCAAAATAAATACACAATAACTGACTAAAACTTGATTTTTTCGAAATGTAACTTTTTCTAAGACATGCTACTTTCAAATATTCCCAGTTTTATTATCTTCAACAGAAATTTTGTCAATAAATGAAGCAGACGGTTCTTAGTGAAACATTGTATATTTTAACTTGATATAAACAATGTACGTATTTGTATTATTTGTAAACAATGATTACTACCCGATTTACCTGATTTCACATGAGTGTTATAAATAAATGCTTCTACTTTTTTCACAATAATAATAATAGTAAATCTTTATTACCCAACAGACATAAATAGTAAACACAAACAAATAGAGTCATTATAAATGTAAAAAGTAAAACAGGAAAAAGAATCAAACATTCAAATTCTAAACGAAGCAACTAAATAGTTATATATCAAAAATGTAAGTCTAGACACAGATTCTAAGTAATAAGCGAATAGTAATATTATGCATTAGCAATGCAATATATTAATATTATAGGCGCTCATTTAGAAAATTAATTCTTGCCCCAGTAAAGTGGAATATGCTTTCATGCTTGACAGAAATCCTAGGAACGTGAAAAGACACTCGTAGCGGAAGAAACTAACAGTTAATCTTGCCCTGTAATCAATTCCACAAAAACTTCGCCGAATGTAGATTTCTTCTAGTCACAAGAGATCGCATTCTATGTCTGAAGAGCAATACTGCTTGACTGATTCCAACGGGTGGAAACATTCCATTTATCTTATAAGATAAAAATTTTAGGAATCGTCTATATATTCGATCAAGCAGTAGGCAGTGAGAAGAAAAAGTAGGGTATTCCAGCTTTCTTATAACAAGAACGTAATAAAGAGATTTTAATATTCCAATATATCCAAAGTGCTCAGACACGCATTAAAAATGCTAAAAATTTTCATGTAGATACACAAATTGCCATATGTGATGAAAGCGTCAGTTGATGGTCGATAATAACTCTCAGGTCTTTAATTTGATACTGCATATTAAAAACTATCGCCTATTCTGTAGTCTAACAGTAATGGTGCACTTTTCTTGTATGTATCATTATGCAATATTTATTCACATTCAGCGAGATACCCAAAAATGTTTCGATCATAATTGAGGAATAATTACATATAGAATTATTTGGCCTGTATTCCAGTTTTTCATTGACGAACAACTAAAAATAATCAAACTTGTCGAACTAGTTGAATGTAAGAACAGTTTTACATTGTTAAATTCGTTTAAGTATTCATGTTTTTTGATGATTTCTGTATTTTAAATAATATTTACATCTTCATCGGTTAAATAAATCATTGTTGATTATCGAGCCGATGAAGGCACTGACCAAACTCCTTTTGGAAAGCCTAAAAGTATTTATTGCTATATAATTGATTCAATTGTTAAATTGTGAGCATAAAATACCTTACATCTTCGCTAATAGCAATTTAAAGGGAAAATGAAAGGGTCAAATCGCATTTCATTTCACTAATTTACTTAAAATTTATTTAAGAAACAATAAATTAAAGGTAGATCAGAAATAATAATAACAGTAATAACCATTGTATGTTGAATGTGATGATGTGGCTAACATCCTAAAAGTTTGCTTCAACTCTAAGAAATAATTTAATATAATACTTGTTTTTAATTTTATAGTTAATACGTAAACTATTACTCATTACTGTGAATACAACCTTTGATGCTAATACTCAGTAGAAGAAAGCAAATTATATATTATGCATTAATAAAAAACTATGCTGTAAGTATTTACATTTATTTTTGAGTAGTTAACTAAACTAAAACATTATTTGAATCATAAAATAATAAAATAAAATATGAATAAGTAATTAAGCTGAAAATAAGACATATAAAATTGTATGCTAGTATAAAATTAATTTTATTAACCAAAAGGTCACCAACACTATAGCATGGGAACAACATTAAATAATTGCATTTTAATGCTAATTATTATTATAATTCATAATAAACAGTAAATAAGAATTGCTTTAAAACAATATTTCCTTAACTTTTAACAAATATAGTCACATTGCATATTTCCATTTAATCGTATAGAAATGCCATATGCATCACTGAAATATGAAAAAATAAATATAAACGCCACCTTTCTAAATAGAATTGGTGTTGTTGAGAAAGTGCTTTCAATTTAAATTGTCTCTTCGTGCATTTCGTGTACCAGAAGAATACACTTTACGATTATCGGAAATATGTTTTCTACTTCCTTCATTCTTTTGTTTACACGAAGACTAAATGAGTAATAAGAAATCAAAAGTGATAAGTAAAATATATGGTTGTAATACAAAAATAAACAGATACACTGCTCTCCAATTTCGCCAAAGATACGTTCTATCAAAACCAGGTGAATTATAAATTTACGAATACCGTTAAAGTTCCATGAAAATAAGAGGATTCGAGTCCATCACTACATAAATAAAACAGAATTAATTATCGAACTAATTTTGCAGTCTTCTACATCCTGTAAATTCGTATCAGCATAAACTTCTCCACTTATGATATTTCCAGTTATAGAATTTTGTCTTGTACAGAAGTTTATGGGCCGTTTGTTTTCATCTTTCAACTCCCACGTTACGACTTGTTCATTCCTATTAACGAATAAACAAGTCATTTATTTGTGAATATAGAATATCGGTGTGTAAAGTCTAACACGCAAATAATTCTATCGAAGCCACAGATAACCGGAGAACAGTGTAAATTATTTCTGCTACCATCAAAGCAATAAAATATTACATATCATATGTGAGAGACATAATTTTAAATTACAAAAATTTTCTATTTTAATACACTAAATCAAATGAAAACTTGAAACATTTGTTAGATGCTTATTTTGACACTGCCTAAAATTTCGTGAACTTCACTGAACGTAACTATTTTATACCATTTATGAATTATTTATTTTATATATAATATAAATAATATATTTTATATATTTCTGAACCAATATATTGCTGCGTATTTTGAAATAGGCATTAATATGAATATAAACATGCATTGTGTTAATCTACTTAAATGTGCATATTATGCAACGGGATATCAAATTCGCACATCGATGTTAATGAGCATAGGATAAAAAAGACTCCAATTATCGTCAAACAATGTTTTAAAAAGACACGTTTAAACACAACGAATAAAACCTCGGCTAGATAGCAGTAGCAAAATAGGTAATATAATTAAGTTGAATGTAAAATATCATTTTAAACAAATGAATTTGGTATGTAATTAATTTAGATTTTGATATTAAGGCATTTTAAAAAAGGACCATGAAATGATAGAACGATGACGTGGAGGATGGAAGCAGTACGAATCATATTTCTCTGCAGCGATTGCGTGCAGGACGCTCCAGCAACTTTTTCGGCTCTTATACAAGTCAGAGCAATAGTCGAAGAGAATTCGCTTGACTTTCTAAGTTAAAAGACGGAAAAATTTTGTAAATTAAAAAATTGGTTAAATTAAATTAATTAAAATTGTACCCATATATTTTTTCTATTTATTTTACGGTGTTGTGATAACATATTAGAGACACCCATCCTTTCATAAAGGTACTAATAGTTCCTTAAAATACTTTTATTAATTTAATTCCATTCAAAAATTTTAAATTTATTTTAAGTTAATTTCTTCTCTGTACTTAATCGATTATAATTAATTATTTGATTTTTATTAAGCATTCAGTTAATAACGTTCACTGTTAGGTGGGTGATCGCCACATTTGTACTACATAAATGGATGTATTGAAACTACGTAGTTCAGTTAGAAAGTCCGTTTTGCATTTTCTTGAACATCTGGTTGTGGACGTGTACTATTAGGTGGATGATCGCCATGTGTGTACTAAACAATGCTGTATATAAAGTAGTTTATCTTCTTTTGATTTAAAAGACAAACAAGAAATTAAATTTTTTTTCTTCGTATTATAAATTCTGCAATTTAAAAATTTAAGTTTTGTCTATTGTTTAAAATACGTGAAATCGTAAGTCATTGAATTAGGTGGATAATCACCATGAAAGCGATAAGCGAATACGTATATATTTAGCTTTTTCTGTTTCATTATCAATTATAATTCAAAAATATTAATTTAAGGTTTTCATAAACTGAGGCTTTGGAATTTAGATAAAGTTAAGTCTAAATTGTTTTAAGGCGTTAGTCAATATTTAATGTCATTTATGTATATAATTCCACTCGATGTTACCTCTTAGGAAGCTATTAAACACTTCTTTGATTATTCGTATATTTTATTTATGTATCACTTGATGTAATAAAGCGTAATTTTTAATAATAATTTAATTAAAGTATATCTGTTGTGTTGACTGGATGCTAGACGTGGTTGACTCCAAAGAATCGCAGCTCAACCCTATTAATATTTTACAAAAGAATCCAAACAAAAAGTCCCATAATTAAATACTACACTCTGAGCGAATGTTTCTTTCGACGTCCAAAATTTTATTCAATATTTCGTAGTACATATCACAACAATATCAAAAGTATAAATATTGAAAATAATGAAAATAAAGGTATTCTCTGCAAGTGTGGATATTTACCTCATGGCATCATATACTAGCAAATTCAAAATTTGTTTTCAGAAGACTTAAAGAGTAGAGATCAATATTGAATGACTTATTTTTTATTAATATAAATCTATATATTAAAGAAGCTGCAAAGTTGAAAAAAAACAATTTGTATAAATATTTCATCTTTTTATTAAATTAACTTCTGTGTGGCTTTATTTTTTATATATGTAGGTATATATATTATCTTCATGACTAAAGGTTGATATATAACCCATTTCCACATTAATTTTCGTAAATACGTATATCGCACATTAAGTGTGCATCCTGGCTTTCAGCGGTACGGATCGTGTGCGGAATTAGTTTTTTCGTACGGGTATTTCTTGCCGTAGTTCTCTAGGTGCGACACTGCTTAATTATCTGCTAATGATGACAACTTAGTTGTCGAAATACGTATACAGAATTATGAAAATTAATGGGGAAGGGGGTTATATATCAACCTTTAGTGATTAAGTTAACCAACCACAGGCTCCATCAAAATCACCTATATTATCTTCTGCAAATTTGTTTATAAAAATAAATTATTTATAGACAGTATTGCTTGGCCAAATATTTGTATTTCATTTAATTACATAAGCTTGCTATAGTGCTTATACTTTTCGGAATGTGTATTTATCAATTACATGCTTAATCGTTTTTGGGGATTATATAATAATACATGATATATTTTACAATGCAAGCAAAAAAAACAGCTTTTCATAGAAGTCCATATATATTTAAAAATGGTGCTGTAGTCGTGCTTTCCGAACGAAACAATAAACGTCATTTTATTTAATACAAAATTAACTTTATTTGAAGCTATGACTGCCATCTATGTGTAAAGTCGAGAACATTTTATTTCACCTTCATATAAATATACAACTCGCTTGTTCCAAGGCCATCCAGTTGGAAAAGATAGGTGAGATCTCATTCAAACGTTCTGAGAAGAGTTCTCTTGAGAACTCTCACGACAAGCTGTTGAACATTCAACAATTTCAACGAAAAGACCAATATATGTACATATATGTAAGAATTGAGAATTTATAGTGACCTCTAGTATACTAGGTGTATTTCATAGGTAAAAATGCAAAATATTATTTCACTTGGCTTTTTGCTTGCTATACTTTTATTAAAAAAGAATATTTTGAAATTCATTTTGTGCCATGAAACAAATAATAAAAAACATTAACAAACGTTTGTGCAGAATTAATATTTTCTACATTATAAAAACTAAATATACTTTCGTAAATTTGAGTTAATATTAAATTTTTTTAGTACACATTTACAGAGATTACTACCTAAACTTCTTTATACTTTCAAAAAAATCGGGATGTAAAATACAGCCGTTCTAACTACCATTGCACAATAAGTAAGTGATAAATATGTATCTTAAATTTTACAATTATAATTATATATTGGCTGAACAATGAGAAAGCGTTCGTATGCGAACTCATAAGACTAAAATGATCCAGAAATTATGGAGCACCCCCACCTTTCTCTTAATAAATATACACTGAAAAGGTTAATTTGTTAAATTTTAATTAAAAGATACGTATTTCAGTTCGTGAGTTATAGGTAATAACAAGTGGTGCGCGAATTAATTATAAATCGCTAGGAAGCGGTGATTCAACTTTGCATTTCGGATAACAATTATTATTATGAATTTATTAAATAGTAAATATTTTTAAAATACATAGATCCACAATCTCACCTATTTTAATCGTGTATTAAGTTTATCTTATATTACTCTGTTATGATTATATCATTTTGTTTACGAACACTAATCGTTTTAGCATGACTGTAAAACTCTACTGTTAACATGCATCCTTTTTTATGCAAAAATACATGGAGACATTGTAGCGTAACACACTTTACGATCATTTATATAAATAATGTCCAAAGCGGAAAGAATTAATGACCGATGTGCTTGACTCTGTGTCGGTGTTGTAGAGAGTAGGCCAAGCACGGAAGTGATAGTCAGCAGGCATGGTAAACTGGGAGATGTAACTAAAGCCGAACACCCGTATATCTAGTTGTCAGTTCTTCACAAACGCGACTGAATAACACCGTGTACGCAACAATCATTAACACGCGGTCAGACGTTTGCAATTTAATTTCACTTGACTTCACTTCACTAGTTTAACGCACATTAGTTCAACAACTTTAAACTGTTAATATCCAGATTAAAATGTGTATGTGAAATTTCCAAGATAGACAACTGAAGATTTTTTTTTATTATCATTATGAAATTAAAAATGGATCTAGTTGGTCAAAATCGTAGGATTTTCTTGCCGAAAAGGTATATTATTTTATTTTCTTCAAATATTTTGAATATGGTTTCACTTATAATAATACTTCAATAATCATAAATAAATAGTACAACAATAATCATTAAAAATCATAAATAAATAATGCAGCAATAATCAAATAGAATTAAAAGTTATATTTGCTATTTATTAAGTTTAAACAGCAAAATAGTGAATCTTCGAATGAATTCGAAGCAGCATAAAGTTAAAAAACAAAACTGTCTACAATTTGTTAAGAAAAATTAGTTTAAGCAATTAGATTATCCATTCCTATTATCGAAAGCAATATATTCTTTAACAAATTGCAAAGGTAAATAATAGGTAATGATTATATAAATGATAAAACATTCATTATACGTTCAATACTTCATCAAATTTTACAATGCAAATCTATCATTAGACTAGTTATTAATACTGCTTTCTATCCTATCCCTTCTATCTGCTTGCATCCTTATTCATATAAAATAAAATACAGTTTCTATGTCAATTTCAATGCTAATGTAGCATCTAAAAACGTAAATATTGTTGTGATATACATACATACATACATGTATATGCATATTTGTTATTCTACATATACTATAGCTAGACTGGAATCCGTTCAATCGGTATACTATTCTGCATTATAAAATGTCATAAATAAAAAATGTATAATATCGAATATATTTTCTATATGAGTTATGACAAAATTACAGTATAAGCTGATAAAATAACAAAAGTATAACGCAAAGTTAGATAAATATAATTTTTTAATTTCACACACAGGAACTCAATTTCGGTTGTGTTCCTCTGTTCTAATGTGTAGATTTCCATTTTATTGTTAATTTTTCATTTTGGAAGACAATTAAAAACAAATTTTGGATAAGGTTTTCTTTTGGTCTTTTCAAATTTAGTTATAGTTTTACTTTCAACTAATTATTAAAACAAAAATTATATTCTATCGAAGTAATCTGAATTAATAATTAAATGTGTGTGTTTATGGACTTCTTGAGCAATGCTTTTCTTCTGAAATGATTACTTTGAAAACACATGTTGTCAACCGTTATTAGTTAAATTCTTAAAAACTTACCAATTTAAGAATTATATCAATAATTTTTAATAATTCTTAAATCAACGAATTAACCAATGATATTTAATGAATATTCATTTTTAAATTCTCAATGTTCTCGGGTTTGTTTTTATGTACTTTATTCCTTACGACACCTTATAAGAAAAAATCTAGTAACGAAATATGGGATGATCTTGCCGGATACTCAGAAATGTTTCATAGATTTTGAATTAAATGTAGTGGTAACTAATATAGCATAACTTCCATCCCGTTACGTCGAAAGCGTTCTACATTATAACTACTGTCAATTGTGGACCCAATATTTTCATACAAGAATGCCCCACTACACATTTACAGAAAAGACACGTTGATCTCGCTTTTTGACAGTAAAGTGTGGACTGAGACCAATAAATATTATGTCCATTAAATACGCCATCGCGTACATTTTGCTTCGTCTATATACAAAATTATGTACGGATTATCGTTTGTTTCGCCCAAAAACCATCGAGGAAATAAAAATTTTCTTGATCTTGACAATCAAATGTATTCCTAGCGCTGTGTATATATGAGCTGAATTTATTATGCTTTAAAATTAAACAAGCTTTTTTGTGGAAATACTACATTCGCCGCAATTCCATTCTTATTTTCATAATTTTGTAATTAACATAAGCTAAAACCCCTTCCTTCATCTTCCAATTTGAATTTCTTTTCCAATTGACATGGTTTTCTAACGATCTTTACTTTTTAAATTTATTTGCGTACTTGGAAAAATAATTTTTGATCTATCTCCTTTCCGTTATTAATATATTTAACTAGCTTCAGTAGTATTTATATTTTTAACAGAACAACGAACAACCATATTTTGTTTTTTTCGTTTGTATACATTTTCTTTGGGAGTGTTTTACAGAGAAAAAGGCCCTTAACTCGGAATTTAATTTATTTGACTACTACTATAGATGTTTAATTGCAGCGTTCATTAATCACAGCCTACTTGATAATTATTTCTTCAATTAGTAATAATAATAAAATTATTTCCCTTATAACAAAAAAATCATGCCAAATGATATATGTGTGAAACCAGAAAAAATTAACCTTTACTGAAATCATGGGCAACGCCATTAAAAAAAAAACATAAATTTGTGTTATATTTTAAAAACCAAGTGCCTCATAAATTTTTAATTGAAATTATTAAATTCTACATAAAAATGTCTACCAGATGCCATTTTTAGTTTTGTTCGATTTTCAGTAGTTACGAAGAATATGTATGTAAGACTGAAAATTTCGACAATTTTTAATTTTTTTTAATATTTGACAAAGTAGATAAGAAATGATAAATCTCAAAATGCTATCAAATCAATTCGTGAATAAATTTGCTAATTTAACCGAACTTGTATCTTTGTTACTACGAAAATTATCCATACACGTATACAGAAATATAAAATGGGCGTCCGGTATATACACATACTTGCAGTGCCTTAATTTTATCGACTACGCATGTGTTGCGACAAAAGATTTGTCAAATATATTTTTAATATTTTTATAACTTATCAAACTGTTACGTATACTTGATTATAAGTGCATGTTTAACTACAGAATTTCTCGAATTTGAATTGATATATGCTTCTGGGTTTCCGGGCTGGAACCGCGTCACTAGTATATCTGCCGACGTTTCGTACCCATTTGTATGGGACATATTCAGGGCTGAACTACTGCACTGAAACAGTTTCAGAAGCAGATAGCATGGACCACGACCGCGGAAGTCTACGTACCAAATTGAATTAATATATTTAGTTTCCAGAATGTGAGGAAAACGAAAAAGTTAGATTTACATTTCTAAATGTTTATGTATATACTGCAAAATACATAATGTACATATTTGCCATAAATTGTTATGTGTTTATTTCACCTTGTTCATTTTTACGTTCAGCGGTATAATTTTTAGTAATGTTTATTATTTCGTCCATATTTTGTGTACACCACTATATAATCTAGTGTTAAAATTTTTATGAGTATTACAATTATATAAATTTAACATACTCACTTTAATTTTTTATTTTACAAGTGGCGCATTAAATAATTTATTTCATTACGGCCTTGAATTGTTACATTTTCTTATTCTATGAGGTTATTTTTATATAATCCACTAGTTTAATTTTTAGTTATATTTAATTATTATTTTTTGCTATCTTATCTTTTTTGTTTCATAACCAGTAATTACTTCCCTTTGTTTACTTGTCAGAATTGACCAGCTGATCGATTGTTTGATCGGAATTGCGCATAACTAAGTAATAAATTTGTTTTACAACTATTCTAATTTTCTTTTGAATAATAACCTGTTCTGAATTTATTTTTAAAATTATTTTTAGTATTATTAATTATTCCCTTAGGGTATTCTAACGCCATTTAGAGTATCATAGTCTCATGTTGGTTATTATTCTATAAAGACTGTGTTTTTCTTTAGTTATCATATTTAATTAATTTTTAATCAATTAACTGATTTAGTATTTGTTTTCCTGACATTTTATGTAAGCTTTGAGTATGAACGACTTATTATTAAATCGATACGTGCGGCACCTAAATACTTTAATAACAATATAAACGAACTTTATATTTTTTCATCAAAATTTGGTAGCAGTCTATTTTGTACGTTCTAGTTAAATGTTTTAAATTAATATAACAATGTAAACAAACTTACTTCAAATGTATTAAGATATATGTTAATGTCGAATCTCTAACTATCGATATTAGATGATTAACCCAAATTTAAATACTATTGTTGGAACCACCAAAGATTGCCGATGTTTCAATAACTCTGAAAAATACGAACATATACCGGTATTTGTCTAATTCATCGGTAGTCACATGTGTTGAAACAAGAAAGTCTTGTTAAGAAATCGTGAAAAAATAGAAACAGACGTATGCAGGGAATGTGTATTATGCACACATGTGTCACGTATAATAAAATAGTGTGTTGATTTTTGACTTATGAAATTTGTCTTTTCTACGGTTCCGATATTGTTATATTCCTTGCATTATATCGGTGTTATTTATTATTGTTCTAACAGCTAATTTATCATAGTTATCATCCTAACATTTGACCTTAATATTTGATCTGGCATCACCCTTAATTGATCTATTGATCACAAAGGTTATTGTTGAGGCTGTTTTATTGCTACTTAGTCTTGGTCTATATTCCACCTGGCCTGGACTGCGATTCTTTGGAACACTTTATTGATTTACTTGAGGTCTTCATCTCAGATAAGGATGTGGTCTTGGTCGGTGATTTCAACTTTCCTAATCTTGTTTTTGATACAGGTTCTTACGATCCAAACCTTAGTTTATTTATGTCTTTTCTGGGATCTGCGAGTCTGTGCCAATTCAACAATGTTGTTAATTCGAATGATAGAGCACTCGACCTGGTTCTATCTAATGTTACGAGCAACATTGGTATTTTACACGATTCATTGCCGCTTCTTTCTGAGCATGCTCATCATCCTGCCTTGGATATTACTTTACCTCATGCTAAGTCATCCAAACTAACTATTTTCCCTATCAATAATAACATTAGGTACAATTTTCGCAAGGCTGACTTCCATAAGCTCTATTTTGACTTCTCTGCAACGGACTGGTTCTTCCTGGATGACTATGGGAATGTGCGCGAGACTCTTCAGGCTTTCTATAGCAGGGTGTATGGTATTTCGGATCGTTATATCCTCAAGTCTCGTTCTGTTCGTGGACATCATCATCCTTCTGGGTTCTCTTCTACTATTAAAAGGAACCTGAAAATGAAGTCGTATTATCATAGAAAGTGGAAGTCCACGCAGCGTGATCACTACAGGGTGGAGTTCCAAAGATTGCGTGGGTTGGTCAGGAGGGACATTGGGTTGGCTTATGAGTCATACGTTCGCAGAACTGAATCTAACCTGGTTGAGGATCCACAGACCTTTTGGCAGTTTGTTCAAGTCAGGCAGGGTGTTCCCAGAATTCCTGGCAAGCTTCATGATACTGTTAATGAGTATACTGACCCAGTAGGTATTGTTAACGCATTCGCTACAGCTTTTTCTGAAACCTTCCTGCTTGCATCTGCTGATTCTGCTCTGCCTGATTTGGAGTCTGATCTGCCTCCCCTATGTCTACTATCTTTTTCTCCGGCTGAGGTTGTCCAGAGTATTAGGAGGTTAAAAAACAAGTTGACCGCTGGTGATGATGGCATGCCCTGTTTCCTGGTGAGGGATTGTGCCCATGTTTTGGCTGGGCCATTATGCAAGATTTTTAATCAGGCTATCCATGCGCCCGTGTTTCCGGATATCTGGAAAATCGCCAGGATATCACCTGTCTTCAAAAAAGGGAACAAATCTGATGACCAGAATTATAGATCTGTTGCAGTGATCTCTACTTTTGCTAAAGTGTTTGAAATGCTGCTTTATAGGCGTGTGTCAGTTGACACCAGACCACATCATTCTATCGCACAGTATGGATTTTTGACTCAAAGGTTTACTACGACTAACTCGGCTTTGATATCACAGGAAATAGCTCAATCTCTCGATGCTGGTAGTCAATTAGACCTGGTTTATACGGATTTTTCCCGTGTGTTTGACTTGATTGATCATCGATTTCTGTTGTGTAGACTGAGTTCCTTTGGTCTCCGTGGATTGCTGTTGAAACTGTTCCAATCTTATTTAAGTAATAGAATGAATTATGTTTATTACAATGGATTTAAGTCTTGGTTTTTCCATTCCTCCTCGGGAGTTCCACAGGGGTCTAACCTTGGACCACTGTTGTTTAATATTTTTGTGGATTACTTGATTAAGTTTATCGATTGCCCGACCTTGGCATACGCCGATGATATTAAAATTTTTCATCCAACTGACTCGCTGTCTGACGTTGACTTGTTGCAGGCCAATGTCAACAAAATTTATAGTTGATCCTTGTGTAACCGCCTAAGTTTAAACATTGGAAAGTGTTTCTTGATGTCATACTCTAGAAGGATTTCTAAAAAAGAATCCTGTTACTCAATTGGCGGAGTTATGATTTCTCGTAGGTCTTCGATTAAAGATCTCGGAGGGATATTTGATGAGAAATTTACTTTCTCTGAGCATGTTCTTGGTGTGACGACCGCGGCTTCCAGATCTCTCGGTTTTATAATTCGCACATGCCGATACTTTTATAATATGGTCACTTTAAAGATTCTTTTCTTTGCTCATGTCGTTTCCAAACTGGAATATGCATCTATGGTCTGGTATCCCTATTATCAGTCTCAAACTAACCTCCTGGAACAAATACAACACAAATTTCTGAAATACCTCTCATTTATATGTGATGGTCGATATCCTGTCCGCGGAGCGAATTACAACGAGTTGTTGGAGCGTCATGACATCGTATCGCTGTTCGATAGGAGAAAGACTCTTAGCGCTCTATTTATGCATGGTGTTATTACTGGGAAGGTTGACACACCGGATTTACTGTCGCGTGTTTATTTTATTGTTCATTCGGCGGTGAATTTCAACCATCTACGGATTGATTTGCCATAGCCACTGTTTATGAAGATATATTTTGTATATGTTATACTATCATTTATACATAATGTTACTATTGTTTAATTTTTTGTATATATTATTTTACCCGTTTTGGAGTTGTCACTGTTGAGTATTTAATAAATATTATTATTATCCTTGTAAGTTTTCACTTAGGTAATTATTCCTGATTTTACCTATATATAATATAATAAAATGAAACATGTCTCTATATACAAATAATATACGTTTATGTAGGTACATACAGAGTGCGACAGAAATAACTAAATAGCTTCTAGGATTGTTTTTTTATTTACGTTTATGTTCCGGAGTTATTTCTACCGCACTTTATATATGTACATATATTATTATACAACCATGCTCAAATGTATTAGACACCTTACGAATTTATGTACATACATACTGTTCAGATTTCACTGAACAAAGTGTATTTATCATTCACGAATATCCTGAATAATATTATTTCCATATTTGTGCATTTATTTTATTATTGTATATTTACATAGGTTCAATACCGTAAGTTTTAATCATCTGGAAAACCCGCAGTTTATCATAATGCTAGTACAATAATTATAATGATCGCCGATAGTAATCTTTGTTCTGAATTCATTATGTATTACAAGGGTCGAGCCTTTATTATTTATAATGCATTTTAGATTGTTCGCAATAGGTGAAAGGCGGATTATAAGTAACACCTTTTTCTTTTATATAGAATTTACAATTTAGTTATAGCAAGTAATTACATTCCTTCTAGGAACTATTTTGTAAACGTGCCTTTATCTATATTATTATACTTAAGGGCTCGTCTAGAATTGTTTTCATTATTGTTGGCTTGAATAACTAAGTTTAGTTCTACAACAACTGTCGTACAGGCTGTTCAAGTTCTCCACGTTCCGATTTAGCGTACGTGAAAATATACAACACAAATAAAAGTTAGATCGAAATAAATAGTATAAGTGTTTAATCTGTCTTTTATTTAAAATAAAAAAAAGTGAAAACCCAGCGCCGCAATACTAAACACATACATATATAGTTTATACAGTTTAGTCAAAAGAGAGGTGAGGAAAATAAAACTTATGAAAATTATGTACAAAGTGTTATTTAGCAATATAGTACAATTTATCAATATTTTGTCGCTCCGCCCTTGGCCTTAATGACAGCTCGCACTCGTCGAGGCATACTTGCTACTAAATTGTAACACTCTGCCGGTGGTATTGCAGCCCATATTTCGCGAATTTTTGTTGATAATTCTGCTTTTGACAGGCATTTGTGTTCCGTGATCTTAGTTTTTAAGATACGCCACAAATTTTCAATGGGCGACAAATCGAGACTTCGTGGCGGCCAATCCAATACCTCCACTGTGTTTTCCTCGAACCAACGCATTACAGTTCCCGATTTGTGGCAGGGCGCATTATCTTGCTGAAAAATGTATTGTGGAATATCCTGGTCGAATAGTTTTAGCACAGACGGTTCTAATACTTCCTCCAACATGGCTAAATAGCGTTGGCTATTCATCCATCCATCCCACAGGTATACTTCTCCAACACCGTATGCAGACATACAACCCCAAACCATGATACTACCACCTCCAAATTTTACTGTGGGAATGCTTCCCCTTGCCTACGCCGAACGTATAGCGTCCCAGGTAGTCCCCAAAGCTTCCAGGCAAAAGGAGAAGGTTAGCACTTAGACAGGATTAATTTCGTTTAATGTTACATGTAGACTGAATTGCATACAACGATAAGAATATTAGTCATGAAGATGTACTTACATACCTCGATATTCGATTCATTAGACCAAAGAATCTTCGACCACTTCTCGATTGTCCAATTTTCATATTGTTTGGCCCATAAATACCGCTTCTTTTTATGAGCGTCAGTTAAAAGCGGTTTACGTCGCGCTTTACACCCTCGTAAACCAGCACGCTGGAGACGCCTTCTCACTGTTTGCGCAGAAACTGTTACGCGATAACGCTGTTTCAGCTCACCGCGAGTTGTTTCGATGATTTTTTTCTATGACTGAGAGCCAGTCTTTGTAAAATTCTGTCTTCTCTAATCGAAGTACAGGGTTTTCTGCCACTTTTTGGTCTGTTAACAAACGACCCATTCTCCTGATAGCGACTAATGGTTGTACGGACTGCACATCGCGAACATTTTTTTTTTTGCAATTGCAGCTATTGATAACTTCTGGGAATGCAGTAGCACTATTTGGACGCGTTCCCCTACCGACAACTCGCGTGTTTTAGGCATTTTTCTTCAACAAATAACTGACACAACGTGAAAAAATAGGATAATCTTATTGATCTCTACCACAAACTCACAAACGCACGTTGCTCACACACTGCTAGAATGACACTAAATTTCTAAAATCCACAATTTCCCCTTTCCACCTATTCTATTCAATAGGGGATTAACTAGGGTATTCGAAAACGCATTTCTGTAAAAACCATTTTTACGATTAATTTCCTTCAGACTTGGATAATACCGAGAATAAGGGTTTTTACCTGGGGTGTCTAATACATCTGAGCATGGTTATATGTCGAAATCTCGGATGCCCGAGTAGTTTCTACGAGTATTACTATGCCTGCGTTTATATATAAATAATATCGATTTTTGTTTTCATGCACACTATTGTACAATATTTGGGATAAAATAGATATGTTGTTGAATCGGTCTTCATACTGATCACATCTCACCTGAATAAATGAAAAACTTGTTTATATTTTTTTCTGAATAACTGGCACGGCTACGAGGCTATCTGGCGATTGTATTTATAGAGTAAAGAAGGAACTAATACAGATTGATAATCAACAACATGATTAAGGAACAAAATAAACAAAAATCGGTACCATTATATTTCGAATTTATAGGACTTTATCAATACAGTTTATTAAAGAAGCGCCTCTACATCTTAATAACCTCTTTAAAACAAATTACAAAAAAAACTTTCAACTATCTCATTTTCGTATTTCTTCATTATTCCCAAAGACAAAACTTCATTTTGAATTTTTGTTTAAGCATTTTGAAAAATAAACAAACAAGTAAAAACTATTATATGTAGTAATTTTCTATCACTTAATCTATAAAATTTAACTTCAAGTTAATATACTACATTATTGAGAATACCCTTGAACCAGTTTCATAACATTGCGTAACATCCATTTCGTAAAGTGGAGACTCTAGTTGTTTTTTTAACCACTAGACAAATCAATTTTGGAATTTATGTCCATAAATGCTAATAATCTGAATATAGAATTCTACCTCTCACAATTGAGTAGATACATATACAAAAAAAATGACCTAAAGAGAAGTAACGGTGCTTGTGAATAGCTCTAGAGAACCAGAGTAAAAACAAGCGGACGTGTGTAATTTAAACATACAAAATGCAATCCATAGGCAGTTAAATAGAATTCCACATCGCTCAACTTATCGCAAGATTAACACAAACACGTGAATTGAATTAAGTAAACGGAAATTAAAGAAACTATTGTCGACATGTGCGTGTTGAGATTAATTTATATTCTGTACTACTTCCATCAGTTTTGGCATTCTAAATATGAAGATTGTTTTGGTAACGACCGTGTACAGCTACAGAATTCGTAACCTATGCGTTATCATTTAAAATATACATATACATATAAACATATTTCTAGATTAAAAAATACAGTTTCGTAATTGTGTAAATTGATATTATATACTAAGTCCCATCTCTTTAAAATACCTTCAGTTTCATGACATGTATTGTCGGTTATACCGAAGTGTTTTATAAAGAGCGTTCCTAAAGGCTAATTCGTGGTAGTTCTATGGCGTAGCGTTTTCGAGAAATTTGATATTTTCCGGAAATTTTAACAGCTGCATAATTTCGCATAATTTTTAATACCTCTATATACACATTAGCTACGTAAATGAATTTTTGTGCTATAATTGCGCGTATATTAATTTATTTAGGTCAACGAATAGTCATTTAAAATTTTACACAGATTTTTCGAAAAACATACTTCCAACAGGCACATATTTAACAACAGAAATTTCGTTTTTCTTAAACGAAAACTCCTATTTATACATTCTCTGTTTATTGTACTTAAGAACAAAGAAGGATAGTACGTAACATTTGTTATACATACATTTATATGTTGGATTTGCGAGTTATGTAAAAAAAAGGCAAATAAAAAGTACACCTTAATAATACAAAATACTAAAAAAGGCATCATACATATGTGTAAAAACTTATTAAACAATTTAATTATCAAACTAATTGAAATATACACAATTAGCAAACCTCAACATGAACGTAGAAGTATTACTAAATAGAAAATACGTAATATTAAAGAAAGTGCTCTAAATGGCCTCTATTTACTAATTCATTTGATATTCTGTTCTGTATATTATCAGGATTAAGTTTGTCGAATACAGTTTTTAATCCTTACTCATGCACACATCGCGAATTAACTGGATCATATACTTTTTCTTTAATACGGTATATAAAAAATCTAAAGGTATTAAGTCTCAATCACCTATTTTTATCATTGTCACTTTCAATCAGATCAATTGTACCAGTACTATTTCCGCCATAGGATCTAACAAAATTTCTTACGACTGTTTTTATAAATTCTAAATATGTTGCTGCATTTAAATTTTCGCTATAAATGTTGTATGTGAATTGATTTGCTTCTTAGTTAAACGAGGCTAACGATAATCTAAAAGTGATTATTTATAGCATTATAAATGCCTTCTCTTCAAAAATTGACTTTATCGAGCACGTCACCTTAAACCAAAATGCCGAGTTTTCTTGAATTTGAACAAGCATTCATTTGCAAAATTCTGATTTCCGTTCTAAACATAGAGTAAATAAAGCTTTTGTTGGAGTACATTTATAGGCGTGCATCTTCGGGTTTCGCAGGTATCTTTGTACAGAGAAAATTAATTAAATTCTAGAAGTCACTTATGCTCTTGTGCTTGAGGATATGCTGCGAAGTGTTCTCTAGCGTTTATGACGTTTACAAAATCGCCAGAGTTCTTCTAAACTTATTCTCAGTTATATTTGGTAAATGTGGATAGTGTTCATTAAAAATTCGACAAGTTTTAAGAGCCATTCTCTTACGTATATCATGAATGAAAGATAATTCAAAATGCCTTCATTCTTATACTTAGCCATAATAATAGCAACACGTATGTTAAAAATGCAAGGTTTGCAAATTTATGTTTGTTCCAGCGTTCCTCGTAGGAGGTTGAATGTTAAACTTATGATGAAATGCGCTCCGCACTGCATTCGCGCACACCCTTTTACTAAACTCAAGAGTGCAAAAGAAACTGGTGCGTTGCATAGTAGCCATCTCGCTTACAACTAAACTGGAGTGCACTAGCACTAGTATCTGAAACTTAACATCCTCTTTTAAGATTGATTGACAGAACCCAAATATAGCGTATAGTACGGGAAGTATACCCAATTTAAATTGCGTCGGACTTTTTGAATCATGAAGGTAAATTTGATGAAACCTGTTGTTGATTAACTTAATCACTTAATGTTCATATATAATATATAACTCCTTTCCACACTAATTTTCGTATTCTCTATACGTACTTCGACAACCAAGTTGTCATCATCACCATTATCTGCTGATGCAACTTAGTTGACGAAATATATACGAGGATAGTTTGACAAGTAGTGAGAATGACACATAGGTGGCGCTCTAATTGGTAAAACAAATGCACTGTAATTTAGGTTGCCTATTTACATGTTTACATTCCGATATTCAGATAAATCAGTTGATTAGTTTATTTTTGACAGCTGATTGAAAAAGAAGCAACATGTCGTTTTGTTAAAATGGAAAAAGCAGAGTATCGTGCGGTGATTAAATACTTCGTAATTAAGGGTATGAAAGCTACCGAAATAAAAGATGAGTTACGAGAAATATTAGGTGCATCTGCTCCATCATCCGCCACAATAAGTAGATGGGTAAATGAATTTAAACGTGGTAGGACAAGCTGTGTTGATGAAGTGCGCTCTGGAGCACCCAAAATCGTGACTTCTAAGGAAATGATTATAAAAATCAATGATATTATTACGCAAGAGCGACGACTTAAAGTGAGAGAGATAGCAGTCATGGTAAACATTTCAACAGAACGCGTACACCACATTTTAACGAAAGAATTTGGCCTTTCCAAGCTTTCGGCAAGATGGGTGCCGCGATTGCTTACGACTGATCAAAAGTTCACTCGTTTGCGCATTTCCAATGAGTGTTTGCACCTTTATAAGCGGAATCCGGTTGATTTTTGTAGGCGATTTGTTACTTGCGATAAAACTTGGATACACTACAGTACACCCGAAACTAAACAACAGTCGAAACAATGGTTAGAACGTGGTTCTGCAGCTCCAAAGAAAGCGAAAACCACTTTATCGGCAAACAAAGTGATGGCATTTTTTGGGATGCAAAGGGCATTTTTCTCATTGATTACCTTCAGAAAGGTGCCACAATAAACGGACAATATTATGCAGAACTTCTACAAAAATTAAATGTTGAAGTTCGTGCTAAACTGCCAGGAATGACAAAGAAAAAGATTCCGTTTCACCAAGACAACGCTTCCTCGCATACCAGCACAGTTGCGATGTCCAAAATCCACGGATCTGCCGGATCTAGCCCCTTCCCACTTCCACCTTCTTCCAAAATTGAAAACGGCACTAGGAAAGAAATTTTCGTCTAACGACGAGCTTATCATCTTCGTAAATGAGTATTTTGCAAGCCTTCCGGAATCGCATTTTAGAGATGGCATAAGGGCATTGGAGCACCGTTGGAATAAATGTATTGCTCTTTTAGGAGAATATATTGAAAAATAAAAATTATTTTGTATTTAAAAAATTCGCTTTTTTTTCCATTATCACTATTTGTCAAACTACCCTCGTAGCACGGAGCTAGCTCAGTTAATATACGCATTTTGAATAAAGTAAATACGTATATATTGTCATTTATTATTTATATATACAATATGTATATATATATATATATATATATATATATATTAAATAATAAATGACAATATATACTTACTTTATTTAAAATACTTATGTTAACTTAGCTATCTCCTTGATTATTTAAACAAGCAATGAGTCTGTCTACATGGCGCAATGTTCAGCTTAAACCCCAAGGTAGGCATAACAATGACTTGTGCACATGGATTCTCGATTGAAATTACGCCTTATTTATTCATTTACTATATTTACCATATATACACTTCCTTATGTGCATACATATCTAATATATTATCGAAGTTTGTATTATATTGAGGTAATTCATATCCTTATAAGCATTAATTAATTTATTCAATTTTAATTACATGAATTAAATAAATATATTTTAATGATTTACTCTGCTTCATTGTTTAAATTTCCTTCACTTTTAATATTATTGTATAGAATGCTAATAACTACTTTAAATAAAATTCTTTGATTTTTAGAACATAACGAATATATTAACTTTTTATACAAATATACATATTATTATTTATGTTACCTTCGTTATTCAAGTACTAAAAAAAATTACTCAATATTATAGAATGCATTCATTTTAATTTCTATTAATGACATTCTTTAGTTGATTTTATTTTTTGTCTTTTTAAAATGATTATCTTTAGACTTATTATATCCCAATACAAATTAAATTAACCATATTTTCATTTTACGATATTAAAAAACATACATTAAACAAATTACAATATAAAAACAGTAGTCTTTTATATACTAAATGGTATATCAGCATCTTCTATCCTCTTCTATCCCTCGACATTCCTTGTCAGTCATACGTCCATTGTCGATATATTGTTATATGAACCATCCATCTTTATATTATTCTGGATGATCCAACACAGATTTAAAAGTTTATTATAATTTTCTTTTAACACTGTTATATTATTTACTACACAAGTATTGTTTATATAATTATTTAAAATTATATTTTGTCTTTTATGCTACTACAACCATTATTGACCTATATACTTAATACAGGTAAGTTATTTACAAACATAACCTCGAAAACTTATTACTGTTTGTGTGTATGTTTGTTATTGCATTTTTTTCCTTTGGCTAACAGGCACTATATTGACTAAATGAGTGCATTATGGAGAATCAAACAAACTTTAAAATCTTAGTATTCTACTAAAAACCAGTCTTATATGAAATAGAAACTATAGAAATATAACACTTATTTCTATTCATATTGTAAATGTAGTTTTTAAATATTAACCAGTATTTATTTTGTTATATACATATGAAAATTACCTATTCGTATGTTAGTTCTATGCTTCTTGGTGTAAAATCAAATCATTTAACATTCCATTATGTTCCTTTACATCACAGGCAATTACTTTATTCCTTTCATATTAATTGTAATTAACTATTGTATAAAAAAATTCATTTTCCATTCCCTATTGATACATATGTTATAATTGCCCTTTAACTTACTATTATTATAATTTTAACTTGATTTTACATGTATTCATTTTTAGGTCCTTTTAACTATATCATGTTTGCATTAACTATAAAGAATAACAATATGCATATACAATGCATATTTATTTATTTTATTTTAGTAGACATATTTAATAACAAGGAAATATTTCAAAATGAGTACTGAGATTTATAAGTAATCATAGTACGATAAAATTAACTATTGAACGTAGTGGTTTATATTTAACTAATGCTTATTATGACCATATACCTGCTCTATCATTTAAGCACTCTCATCAAATTGAATATTATCAATTGATTTTTCTCATACTCATTTTAAAATTATAATATATATATTGCTTAGAGCGCCTAAATAATACGAGGGTGGTCCCATAAGTACCCGGCCTGATCTAGAGACGGTGGTAGTTTGAAAAATATCACTGTATTAGAAAGTACACAATTTATAAAGCATATGTCTCAAGTATGAAGACGCCACGTTGTTTAGTATTTGTTTGGCCGCCATCAATAGTGAACGTTTTCAGTGAATTTGTAAAAATGGAGAAAATTGGTCATCTTTACGTGACACAATACTTTTATTTGAAAGGCTTCAGCCCAACCGATACAAAAGCTGAACTGGATTTTACTCTGGGTGAATCTGCTCCTTCCTTTACAATAGTGAAATATTTTTTTAAATTTAAATTTTTTTAAACGAGGCCATACGAGGTGACGACTCCAGAAATGGGGAAGAAAATCCACAAAGCGTACTGGATGAAAGTGCGCGAGCTAGCAGACATAGTAGGCATTTCAAAAAGTGCGGTACATCGCATATTATCTGAAAATTTGGACATGAAAGCTGTGTGCAAGATGGGTGCCGCGTTTGCTCACACTCGAGTAAAAACCGTGTCGTGAAGATGTTTCAATTGAGTGTTTAACGAAGTTTCACAACAACAGAAGATTTTTTGTGGCATTTTATAACCATTGATGAAACATGTGTCCATCACTTTACACCCGAGACAAAAGAACAATCGAAACAATGGACTCAAAAGGGAGAACTGGCTCCAAAGAAGGCGAAGACCGTTTCATCTGCAGGCAAGGTTATGGCATCGGTTTTTTGGGACGCGCGTGGAATAAGTTTCATTGGCTATCTTGAAAAAGGAAAAACTATCAACGGCGAGTATTATGCGAACTTATTACAACGTTTGAGCGAGGAAATCAAGCAAAAACGGCCGCGTTTGGCTAAGAAGAAAGTGTCGTTTCATCGAGACAATGCACCAGCTCACAAATTCGTTATTGCAATGGCCAAAATTAATTAATTAAAGTATGAATTGCTACCTCATGCACCCTATGCGCCAGATTTAGCCCCTTCGGATTATTTTCTATTCCCAAACTTGAAAAAATGGCTCAGCGGTCAAAGATTTTCCAACGACGAAGAAACGATTTCGGGAGTTAATGGCTATTTTGAGAAGCAAGACAGCTCTTATTATAAAAAGGACATCGAACTTATTGAACATTGCTGGGAAAAGTTTTTAGACCTGAAAGGAGATTATGTTGAAAAATAAATATATTTCTTTCCAAAATTTTTGTGTTTTCTTTGTTGAGTCGTGTACTTCTGGGACCACCCTCGTATATTATTAATACGAAACTCTTTATCTGTCAAGAAATTTATTTACCCTCTTCTTTACGAAATATAATAATTGATAAAATGTTTTTATAATAATTATATGCTATACTTAAATTAATTTTCAATCAATATGAATATAAGCAAATTTGAAATTAAGTTTATAATACATATAATTACTTAATAAATGATTTTCAGATAATTTCAAATCTATTCATTAACTAAGATTAACTAAGTACTAAACCATAATTCAAATTTTGGAAAGAAATATATAATTCTCTCTTATCTGTCTGTATTGTAGTCTGTTTCGTCTTCTTGTATTTATATTTTGTATAGTACACTTGTGTCCTTCCTTTTGTTATCCATTAATTTAATTTTCGTATTCTCCTATATTGTAATGTACATCTTCTATCACTTCTCCAAATCTTGTCTTCTTTAAATCTTGTAATATTTAATTATAGTACATTATATATACTACTTATAATGCTTCTCCGATTTTGTGAATTCCAATTTCGATCAGATTTCTTAAAAAAGGATGTCTTTATTATAATAACATCACTTTTTTAAAGTTATCATCTTCTTCTCCCACTTTTAAGATTTTTTAAATTACAATTCACTTCACAACTTTTTTCAGATTTCTTTCAATAATAAAAAATTTTTTACTCCTTGTTTATTCTCCCTTGCTTGCACAATAATTTTTTCTCAACCCTATATTTGTGACCAATATAATATTAGATTCTTATCATTAATTTTCAAATAATGTGTCCTATTTGGCATTTCAAATCAAATTTAATTTTATAAAAAATCTTCATTCTAATAGCTTCTTTTACGTGATAATTAATATCCCAATCTCTATACACTTATTTCTAAATTTATTATATACTTTTACTTCATAAATTATTAGGATATCAATAATAATATAAGTAAAAAACTTACACACCAATCCTACATACGAGGGAGCGTTTTTATATTCGCGGAATGAGCGGGTTGTAGAGGGGTGAGTAGGCGCATTGGGGGCGTAGCCTGTGCAGTGACTCATGATTAGTATAAATACGAAGTTTCATTGTTATTAGACAGTTAGTCTTTGAGCTATCGTCAACCAAGTAACATAATCAGGAGTGAAAAGTGAAATATGGAAAAAATCGAATATCGTGCCGTTATAAAGTTCCTTACCAGGCAAGGAAAATCAGTCGCGACCATAATGAATGAGATGTCATTGGTTTACGGCGACTCTTGTCCAGGAAAAACCATGGTGTACAAGTGGCATAGTTTATTTAAACAAGGAAGGGAATCCCTTTAAGACGACCCGAGGCCGGGCAGGAGCATTGAGGTGACCACGCCAGCACTTATCCAAAAAGTTGAACAAATTGTACTCGAAGATGCTCGACTAAAGAAGAAACAACCCGCAGAAATGGTTGGAGTATCCGATACAACAATTTTTAAAATCCTACACGATCATCTCGGCATGTCTAAGGTCAGCGCAAGATGGGTGCCGAGAATGCTCACGCCGCCGCAAAAACAACAGCGCGTAGAGTGTTCGCGTGCATTTTTGGACCTCTGTAATGAAGACAAGGATGGTGTATTGAGTGGAATTGTTACTGGAGACGAAACTTGGGTTCATCATTATGAACCTGAGTCCAAACAAGACTCCATGCAGTGGCATAAAAAGGGCAGAGCACCTCCCAAGAAATTTAAAGTGTCACAATCAGCTGGGAAACTCATGGCAACGGTATTTTGGGACTCGGAAGGAATATTGTTGATTGATTATAAAGATAAAGGTGTTTCTATAACCGGAGAATATTACGCTTCAATATTAGAGCGACTAAAAGAAGCCATTAAAGAAAAAAGAAAATTGACAAAAGGTGTTCTGCTTTTGCACGACAACGCGCCCGTCCACAAGAGCCGCGTTGCGTTAGCTGCCCTGCATAAGGTGGGCTTCGAAATTGTGAATCACCCACCCTACAGCCCAGACCTGGCCCCGAGTGATTATTACCAGTTTCCGAAAATGAAAAAAGAGCTGCGGGGAAAAAATTTACTGCCGAAGATGAAGTCAAGGAGGCAGTTTCAGCGTATTTTGCAGATAAAGAGAAATCATTTTTTTATGAGGGTATAAATAAATTAATTGAAAGATGTGAAAAATGTATCCGTCTTGCAGGTGAATATATTGAAAAAGAAAAATAATTTGGTTTTTTTATTTCCACCCCTTGTCCCCCATTCCGCGAATATAAAAACGCTCCCTTGTATATCTTTTTAAAATTTACTTGTAATTATAAACATTCCTTATTACTTAATCCTTCTTCATCTACCTTATGGTATAAAGTTATATTGCCTGTTATTATTTTATTTCTATTTCTAACATTTAAATTTAAGAAAATATAGTCTGTATTATAAATAAAAATATTTTAGAAAAACGAATAAAATAAAAATATATTAAGAACATATAAATTAAACAAATTAATGATTAAAGATTGAAAGAAGTTTTGCATTTTACATAATTTATAATAAATTGAATTCTCGATTTATATGCATTGAATTAATATATCATTATTTTTTTCAGAAAATTAAAATGGCATAAATTTAATATGTAACATACTTTTTTAAAATTTCTTTTAAACCCTTGTATTCGTAAAAGGTCAAGTAAGTAGGTCAGATGCACCATTTATTATTCTTCGTCTCAAATTCGAGAACAAAACGACACAGAAGTATGAATGGGAAGAATAAAAAATATGAAAAATCCATGAATACATCTTTTGTTACAGATAAAGCGAATTGTATTGTAATTGAAAGTCTGTTATGCTTTAAAGAACTTAGTTGATTGCCGCCGTGCAGTGTAGTCTAATGTGCATTTCGGGTCACTGACATTAATTCCGTTTCGCACATTTTTAAATAAAGTATTTTACGCTATATAGTACGTTATTATGCCGGTAGGTATAAAAAGCTAAAATGTGGTCATTATTATACTTTTATAGTTTATACTAACAAAAATTTAAATATTTACTTTCTTTTTTAAATATACTCATGATTTCTACCTTTTTTTAAGCAATGAAATTTTTTAGGTAAGTATATTTTACAATACTTACAAAAACCCGTAAGACCTGAACGTGTAGGTATACTTACAGTATTGTGCAAATTAATGGAATCAAACACAACATAACTAAGAAAACCGTTTATTTGTTATATAATCACGATGAGATGGTATAAAATTATAAATTACTAGTAATTTAATAAGAGATATGGTCTCCTTTGGCTGCGATGACAGCCTGAACTCTTTTCAGCATGGAATCTATTAATTTTTGACAGTTTTCCTTTATTTTCTCGTCCCGAAACCACACCTGAATTACTGCTTCTATCAATTTTGTCTTCGTTGTACAGTCCATTTTATGTAACCTAGCCTTACAAATGGCCCACAGATTTTCAAATGGGTTTAAGTCTGGAGAAGAATTGCCAGGCCAGTCGAGGAGAGTTATTTCTTTTTCCTTGAAATATTTGACCATAACCTTCGATTTGTGGCATGGAGCTGAGTCCTGTTGGAAAATTGCACCTCCGTTTGGCTCACATTTCTTTAGATCTTTTCCCAAATACTTATCCAGTAGCTCTTTATATTTCTGGCTGTTCATCATGCCTTCTATAGGCATCAGCGATCCAGTTCCCATGTACGAAAGACATCCCCAAAACATCTTCTTTACAGGATGTTTGACAGTCTGATCGATATGAGCTGCGGTGAGTTTTTCAACTCCACTTTTTCTCACGAATTTTGATTGCTGCTCCTGCACAAAAAAATGGGACTCTTCTGAGAACAACACCTTTCTCCAGTCTTCCTCATTTCATCCGGCATATTTCTTGGCCCAAATAGCCTCTGTTTCATCATTCGCTGAGTGAGGAGTTGATTCTTCTGTGGTCGAATGGCTTTTCTTTCAGATTCTAAAAGTCTCCTACGAACTGTCGAGTCATGCACTTTCACTCTGGCGTCGGCTAAGTCTTTTTGTAGTTCAAAACTAGTTTTTCTTGGGTTCAGTTTGCTAATTCTGACCAAAAACGTGACATCCCGGGGTGTCATCTTTCTCTTTCTCCCACATTTTCCCGCTCGTTTCACTTCAACTATTCCCGTATTTTTTTTTGCTTTAGAATCTTGCTTACTAATCCTTGACTAACACCACATTCCTGAGCAATATCTCTCTGTATCATTGAAATGTGCTCACTTAATGTCACAATCTTCTCACGTTTTCTGGGCGTGATATCCATATCGCGAACAACCGGTAAAAGCACAATATAAATCAAATTTTGAACTTTGAAAGAGTATATGTGAACAAACTCTAAAACGCACTGAATAACTGTGTAGTGTGTTCCCATTGATATAGGTTATGTTTTTCGACACAAAACTAATGTTAGAACTGACCTAACAATGTTGCCACATGCAGAAAACTAAAAAAATAGTCATGATGCCATTAACTTGCACAATACTGTACATACACTATGGCTCATAAGACTTTTGGTCACACTTTTTTCATTATAGTTTCTATAGAAAAGTTGTGATTATAAAATTTATTTCTGTAGTAAGAAATAGTTTCAAAGTAAACCTTAAAATCTATAAAAGCTTATTCAAAAATTATTATACAATTACCCTATTGTTCACAATGAATGATAATACTCTAATAAAACTTCAGGTAGAATAATTGCACTTAAGGGATTAGATCTCTCAATTCTTAGAAATTTTCGATTGTTATGATTTTATTTTAAGGTAGGGTGTTATTGTAAACTATTAAGTATATATACTTGGGTATTTTGGCAAAATTGTAGCTAGTTTTTGTGAGGTGCTTATAGTGATAACATCATCTGTCGAAGAAGTTGAATCGGTTAGAAATGCCTAAACGGAAAGAATTGAGTGTAGAAACATGATCCTTTATAAACGCATGCCATAAAACTGACAAAAGTAACCGCGAAATTGCCACAGAACTTAAATTAAATCAGTCCACCGTGGATTATATCATCAAAAAACACCACGAATGTGGGCAGACCAAGGGCAATAACCTCAGCAGAAGATCTTGCAATGGTGGTAACGAGCAAGAGGAATAGACGAAAACAGCCCTAGAAAT
The DNA here is from genome assembly GCA_031893035.1 of Dermolepida albohirtum. Lineage (NCBI taxonomy): Eukaryota > Metazoa > Arthropoda > Insecta > Coleoptera > Scarabaeidae > Dermolepida > Dermolepida albohirtum. The sequence continues at coordinate 19,304 of JAVIWB010003025.1, read as the reverse complement.
TACAACAGAAATGAATGCTGTTCGTCGAAAACCCATAAATGTTTCTACAGTTAAACGGCGATTAAAGAAGCCGGTCTTCATGGACGAATTGCAATGCATAGAAGACTGGAATAAAATGTTGTGGACCGACCAATCCAAATTCGAGATTTTAAGTTCACGAAGACATGTTTGGTGATGTGATGCTGTGGGAAGGACTTGACCGAGAGGTGAGAAAATCGGCCCCCACATCTGCTGTTAATATGTGGAAGAACCTGCAAGGGGTAAAATAAAACTTGAGATATTACGTAAAGTAATCGAAAGAATGCCTCAATTGTGTGGTGCAGTGATTAAAAATAAAGGAGGGTATATAGACGAGTCAAAAAATTAGGTAAATATATTATAGAACAATTTATTTTAGATATAAAAATATATATTTTTCATATATGTAAGTAATAAAAAGATATTAGTATTTCAATTTTGATTTTTGTTACAATTTACGGGTTAAATGCGTGTGACCAAATAATTATGAGCGATAGTGTATATATGTCCATATAAATACAGTCAGTTATAAAATTGTTCTTATATCCCGTGAATATTGAGTATCATCAAATGTGAACACTGATAGAGGATATTTACTTACACTTAACAACGTTAAAAAACACTAAAAACCTCTAATTACAATATGAAAACTACAAAAGAATTTGCTAAATATTCTAACATCGAGTGTTACAAAAGTTTTCTTACACTTCAGTGAGATAATTCTCTATTGTAAGTCATTAATTTAGAACGAATTCGGTAAATCTTCTTCATGGTACCACGTATTTGTGAAAAATAAGCATTTGATGCTTTTACAAAGATGAGTTGTAAAACTAAATACACTTCTGGTAATATGCGCGAGTTAACAGTATACAAAGAAAAAAAAGTCTTATGTCACAAATTGCAGATTGGAAAAAATATATCCTAAAATAGTTACCTATTGCAAAGCATAGAGCATATATGTATGTACATACATAAGTGTTAATGTCGATAATTGAAAAGTTTTTTACGTGGTACTCTTCGATTATATCCGGCTTTTCTTCAAACTCTATGTTTTCTTAATGTACTTTCTTTCTAGTATCAAATTCCATCTACACAGCAATCTTTAATGCACTTATCCATGAATTTTAACACATTGCATTTGTAACAATTCTCTGATCGCGCTCATTTAAAATCTTTGAACGTCTATTTCTCGGAACAATTTAAACAGTTTAGCATATTTTGAGTACATTTTTAATCTACACTGCAATAAATTTCTCTATTTGGCCTAAGAATTTTTTTTTGTTTAACTCGCACAAATTGCCAGACATCTTTTTAAATGGAGAAAATGCCTATTTTTCACAAATACGTGATACTGTGAAGAGGATTTACCGAATTCGTTCGTGACTTACAATAAGGAAATATCTTATAAAAATTAAGTGTATACAAATCTCACGACATTCAATGTTAGAATAATTATAAAATTCATTCGTAGTTGTAAATAATATCAATTTTCATATTGTTATTTGAGGTTTTTCGAGTTTTTTAAAGCTGTTAAATAGAAGCAAATATACTTTACCATAGTCAGATGTTGATATTTGATGATATTTAACATATACATATGTGTATTTTATAAATAATCCTTGAATACTCGTCAGAATTCATGGAAGAGTACTATATGAATCAAAAGAACTAGGAGGCACTTTTTAATTTTAATAAAGTTAGCCCTTGTTAGTATCTAAATAGAAAATCTTGTTATATATAAATTCACAATTCGTAGAGCAATCCTTTATTTATTTTTTAAAGGACTGAACAACATCTGAAATTTTATCTGATATACAAATTGCTTTGAGTGACAATGCTCCTTCGAAAGTTACAATTTATCGCTGGCTTGCGTAACATAAACCACAACCATCAAAAATTGCCAGAACTTCACAATTAATGATATTATTTCGAGCAACAGAAGTGATATCACTGAGATAATTGACATAGTGTACGTATCGACTGAATACGTATGTACGTTACATTTTACAGGTAGAATTGAGCAAATCCAAGCTCTCGGCAAGTTAGGTGTCAGTAAACTTCAAGAATGCTTGCTTTTACTTTTTTTCTCAATCTACTTTGTAGTATTCAGGACTCATAGACTTCCATTTCTTATGATAATGAAATTTTAGCTTCCGTTGTTTATTAATCTATTACTATGAACATGAATTTAGACGGATTAGACTCAAAAATTTTCCCTACTCATATATTGTGTGTGTGTGGTGTGTGTGTGTGTGTGTGTGTGTGTGTGTGTGTGTGTGTGTGTGTGTGTGTGTGTGTGTGTGTGTGTGTGTGTGTGTGTGTGTGTGTGTGTGTGTGTGTGTGTGTGTGTGTGTGTGTGGTGTGTGTGTGTGTGTGTGTGTGTGTATGTGTGTGTGTGTGTGTGTGTGTGTGTGTGTGTGTGTGTGTGTGTGTGTGTGTGTGTGTGTGTGTGTGTGTGTGTGTGTGTGTGTGTGTGTGTGTGTGTGTGTGTGTGTTGGGTAAAAAGTTCGTGGCGTTTTTCCCGATAGATGGCATTGGTTGCCGATAACTAAAGAACAACAAGTCACAGCGACACCACCGACGGCTCGTTTTTTAGATGACCTTCCGAACGTTAGTTTGAGCGTAGAAACATATAATCGGTGCAGTGGTTGGAAAGTTATTCGCACTTGAAAATGGAGAAGAATAATGAGAAATTTCGCTATATTCTGCAATATTATTATGATAAGGGGAAGAACGCTGCGCAGGCTTGTGATAAAATTTGTGCTGTGCACGGTGAAGGTACTTTATCGAAATCTGTTGCGCGGAAATGGTTCGCTCGCGTTCGTTCTGGAAATTTCAATGTGAAAGATGAGTCACGCTCCGGTCGTCCAATCACTGAAAAATCTGATGAAATTCTTGAAAAAGTCCAACAAGATAAGCATATCAGCAGTGTCGATATTGGCATGGAGCTAGGCATGGACCACAAAACTGTTTTGAACCATTTACACAAAGCTGGTTACAAAAAAAAGCTTGACGTATGGGTTACTCATGAGTTGAGCGTGAAAAACATGATGGACCAAATTAACATCTGCGATGCGCTGCTGAAACGGAATGAAATCGAGCCGTTTCTGAAACGTTTAATAACCGGAGATGAAAAATGGATTACGTACGATAATCGGAAGCGTAAAAGATCGTGGATAAAGGATGGTGAGCCGTCACAAGCGTTCGCTAAGCCAACATTGACGCCAAAAAAAGTGTTTAATTGATTAATAGGAAAGGTGTTGTCTTCCATCATGACAACGCCCGACCACACACTTCTTTGATGACCCGTCAAAAATTGAGAGAGTTTGGTTGGGAAGTTTTGATGCACCCACCTTACAGTCCGGATATAGCACCCTCTGACTATCATCTGTTTCGATCTCTGCAGAACTCTCTCAATGGAATTAAGTTGGTTTCAAAAGAAGCCTGTGAAAACTACTTGATTCAGTTTTTCGACCAGAAACCACAGAAGTTTTTCACCGATGGGATCATGGATCTACCAAAAAAATGGCGAAACATTGTCGATAATAATGGAGCATATTCGGTTTAAATGAATTCGTCCACGCGCCATGCGGGGACCAGTTGAATTTTACTGAAAAAACGCCACGAACTTTTTCCCAGACCCAATATTTATTTTGCGGGCGCAGTTTTACAGCTTTTACAATTTTTCTGTTTAAATTATTGTATCACCGTAGATATTTAAGCATAAGTAGATGTATTAGTTGCAAACACTCTTAACTTAGTAATTGCAATGGTCCATTCAATATTATGTTCGTAACTTAAAATTTAGTTTATTATTACACCCCTATAAAAAATTCCAATACTGTGCACCATTTATTAAAATATTTATTAAAAATAGGTATAAGTATGTATTAGTCCAATTTACCTATCCTCTTCTCACAACTAAATAATTATCAAATCTACTTGAATCCAATGTTAATGTATAACATTTTTTTTACTTTACATCTTTCTAATATGCTTTATTGAGTTGCATAATAAGTGTACAATCATAAATACTTTAAAGTACAAAAACATTCTTTGTTTATACTTCATATTTTTTTATTTATTCCCTTGATTATAGTATATTTAGCTATTATCTACTAGTAAGTTGCTATTATACTTTATAACATATCCAATATGTAGCATGACGTAATATTTCATACAAAGTCTAGTGAATAAGATAAAAATTAAAAATAGTACACACATATGTATACAAGGGCATTACATTGACATTTGAAGATAACATTAGAAACTTTGAACTATCATTCATTTATTACTGTACAATGTGTTCGTTCACTTGGAATCTAATTATTCATAGCAATTATAATAATTATTAAGTATACTTTGGCGTAAACCAGATACATATATGTATGAATGACGATGCTTTTTAGTTTTTTAACTACTTTAATATATATTAAATTTTACATGATTGCAAAATTGACTTTTTTAGTTGATCAAGTTCATAAACTGTAGCAATTTTAATTGTTTAACCTAGCTACCGGAAGCTTATATAATAATTAACACAATTATAAACCCAATATATACAGACATATTGGGTTAAATAGATCCAAAAATAAACACATAATGTATATAGCATATCCTTTCCGTTATACATTATTCCATATTCACTATATTAAGATGAAGTGTTGTTTAGTGGACTTGAGAACACTAAAAATATTATCCTTATGACAGAATAATCTAAAAATAACTAGTAAATTTTCTATAATTCGACAAAAAAATTTAATAAAAATGTGGTTTTATTTTTATTATATTTCTTGTAATAGAATAGGCGAGTATATTACTTTTAACTTATTTTAAATACCGAATTTATTTATAAACATTGCTTTAAATGAGATTCTAACATACAACTTCTGACTTTCAAGCAAGCATTAATTAGTACTGTAAGCAAAATACTTATGTTTTCGACAGTATTATCAAAAAATGGATAGTATGCTGTTTTAAAACAGAAATCACTACATGAAATAATAAGTAAGTAAATATTTCCAGGAATTGTGTAAAACTTTAAGCTCAAGTGAAATGGCCGATTTTTTACAGACCAAATAATGTTAAATTTATGTCCATGACGAAGATCTCTAAATTTAGTGAAAACATTGCGAAGTATGGAACTTTTCGATAGATCTATTAGAACAAAATCCGGGAATTTATGTGATAGCGTACATGAATTGCGTACGCATTATTTTCTTTTAATCTTCTTGCCTCACCTTTCTACATTCTTGACACATTTTTATATTCCTCCATCAGTAAAATCTGTCTTATGAAGATCGAGAAATATTTCGTCGGTTTTTAAACAATAATTACGTATGTGAACACGATAGTCAATCGACACTTTCGATTATGTCTTACTAGACCTTTTGATCAAGCAAATAAAAACTGATATAAGATCTTATCTTAAAAATAAGATAAGATCTTATTTTGCACGTCGCAATGAGAATCATTAATCAATGTATCGAATATCTAGGTATGCTGCTTCCCTATAACCTCAATACTAAACCTTATCTACCAAGAAAAAATAATATTCCAAACAAGATCTTAAAATAATCAACATGGCAAGCAAAAACTCTTTGCTAGTAGAGGCAAGACATTTAAATTGGAAATACATTAATTTTATTCCTTTACTTTATAGAAAACATGTCAAGGAACGTTAAAATGGTCTGTTTTTTAAATATTAAAAGGTAGCATCTTTACTCTAAATTGAATCTCATTTGTAAAAGTTAGATCAAGATCGGCTTAAATTTAAATTCTATAAAACTTCAAGGCTCTTACTGTCAAAAAAAACATCTGAGTTCAGAATTTAAAGTTGTTAATAAAATAGACGTTGCTAACAAATGAATCTGCAGGACAGACATTACAGTTAATTTCACGTTTAACACTGATGTAACACTAATGTTCTTGTTTGTGTCTTAAGAAGCATAAAATTTAAAATACTACGATATAGACAACTGTCTATATTGTCAAAGTCCATAACACATCTACAAAATAAGTAGCTAAATTAAACTATAAAATAGTAGTACAAGAATATTCTACTACTTTATAAGAAAAGAAGCGTTTTAAATAATGTTGTGATTAATTTTTACTATTAAAGGAAGAAAAGTTTTCTTACAAACTGAGAACTACTTAATTAATTAATAATGTAATAGGTTTTAGGATGAAAAATAAAACTCATTTAAAAATAAATAAATCAAATTTAAACTATTATTTGTATAAAATGAAAATGTATTGTTTACAAATAGAAATCAATGTCTGCCACAATAATAAAATAATTCAAATTCGAAATTCTCGTAGAAAAAAATATGTATGCCTTTGTGATTTTAAAAGAATTTTAAAAATGTTCCAAAATATCGAAAATTTAGTACATTGTTACAAGATTTTTTTTACAAAATTGTGTAATTTATTACTTTTTTAGATAGGGTATTTGTTTCTTTTTTGTTTACTCGAATTTTCTATACATAACGAAGCTACATCTTTATAACAATTTGACAACATTTCACAGTATTTCTAGATACATTTAAAACGACAATAATAATGCTATATGCTTATAATAAATTATAACATCGCGAATATGCTGTTATTTCATTGTAATTATACGACCTCTTCATAATTAATATTAATATAATTAATATTTCTCATCGAATTTGAACTCTGTCAATGGCGTAATGTTTGCTTAATGCAAAAGCTCTAAACAATATTTTCAACAATTATGGATCGGCGAAAAATATTATTGATCACACAATGAACCCCAAAGTTCAAAAATCCAAAAGAAGAGATGCTATCGATGTGTTGTTCGGTGAACGATAATTGTAAATCAAACATTACCCAAAGATCCTTTTTCACATTCTCTCCAATAAATCATCGTTTATATTGTAAAGGGTTAAAAAGTACTTAAGCTTACACATGCAGGATACATACATACATATATTTATCAATATTTAAAAATGTTTATTATCACTATACCAAGTAAAAATCATCAATATCATTCTGTTATGTACCTGGTCGTCGGTCGATCTTATTATTGAATGCATTTTCAAATCATCTACGAAGGTTACTACGTTCGATGTGAATACCTTCAGTAGATTGAGAAAAGGTATAAAGACTAACCTCATGTACCATTATTTAATATCCGAAATGTTTTGTATACACATAGTCAAGAAGAGCTCTGCGTATACAAAATATTTCGGATATTAAATAATGACACTTACTTATGAGTAAACGTATGGTTATAGAATTTGTCATACTATATATGTAGTAATACTTGGAACAAACATGTCAAAAACGTAAACATGGGAAATATTCTCATTCTTTTCCCTTTAGATTAAAACTCGTTACTTAACTTAATATCTACTGTAAAAATTTCATCAATAACTTTCAGTGGTTTTCTCAAATAAGCCAAATATTTTGAAGCTATGCATCTCGTTTATGATGATCCGTTTATGAGTTGGTATTTTTTAAATAATATATATATATATATATATATATATATATATATATATATATATATATATATATCAAAAGTCGTTTTGCCTGGTGGAAATACATTATTTGAAATATATTTTATTATTACTATAATAAATAAAATAGTAAATAAGAATTAATTACTATTTAACTCTCCATAAATGTAAGTTCATACCACTCTAATTCAGTAATCCAGTCCTTATTTACAACTTTAATAGTTGCTAAAGAGTATTTAAAAGTACCAGTTCGAATCTTCAACATAAAACTCGAAATTTATGATCGATAGCCGTGTCAATAGCTTCTTGTTCAAGACCTTCAACATTCAAATGAATATCCGTAGAGAACCACACCTTTCACATCCGCACAATCACACCTTCATATCTCACACCAACTAAAAAAGAAAGCTTTTACATCTCGAGCTGTTCCTCTTCTGAACTATAATTTATTATGTTACATTATAATTTCTAGTTACAATTTGAAAGAGAAATCATCATATCTCCTACAAGTAAATACCGACCTTTCCCTAGTCATCATATTAAAGAAAAATGTTTCAACTTAATTAAATAAGAAAGTTAGGATCCATTAGAATTAACGAGATTTAATAAATGGCAGAATAATAATACTACTGCATAAGCTAATAAGTCGTATGTATACAAAGCAACTAATTTAGGATAAATTGTCATCCTGTTAATTTAGCATATAACAACCTCCAAGTTGCTTATCATAGAAATTTCAACATAGTGTCTAGTAGTGAATAGTTTTAATGGTGTTCTGAAATTTCATTGAATATAATATACGCTATATACTATTTTTTTGAATGTGGTTGGGATATTTTTGCAAACAAATAATTGAAATTAGAAGAAAATTTTAGTAGAAACTTTGTACTTTTGCATTCGTTTAAACCAATCTGAAAGGCATTGCTGCCACTGTGAAGGCGGAACAAAAAAAAAACACAGGATGCTAGATCAGGGCTGTACGGCGGATGGCTCATCAATTCAATGTTTTACCCGGTCAAATATTCAATTGTTTGAACCGACCAGTGAAAGCTCGCATTTCATGGTGGAGAATGATCTGTTACTTTCGGTTTATTTTCCTTATTTCTTCAAAATTTTTTGGCATAGAAATAGTTGTGTATCATTCGGAATTGACCGTTCTACAAGTCTCTAAAGATACGGTTGCAACGTGACCCGTTTTTCCGAAAAAACAGGCTACCATTTGTTTTGATGTGCTTCGAGCGCGAACAACTTTTGTTGGTTACGGCTCATCTTGGAATACTCACACAGTCGACTGCTGTTTACTATCGGGCTCATACATATAGATCCAAGATTCATCACCTGTGACGACTTTATAAATGTTCTTTGAAGCACCGTCATTGTATTTTTTAGAATTTCTTGGCACCAACCGACGCGAGTTCTTTTTTGAGCGGTTGTCAAGTTATATGGTACCCAACGTGAACATAGCTTCTTAACGGCTAAATGTTCATGCAGGATCTTATGCACACTGGTATTACTAATACCTAGAGATGCCTCGATCTCACGGTATGTCACATGATGGTCTTGCATTATCAATTCAGACACAACAACATTTGTGTGACGACCTTCACGAAATCGTCCATCGTCCAAAGAACGCCGTCCAAGTTTGAACTCACTATATCAACGATCTACTGTATTTTTCGATGGTGTTTCATCACCATATAAAGCTCGTCGATGCATTCTTGTTGAGATAATCCACGCCGAAAGTTATGAAAAATAATTGCACGAAAATGTTTGCGAGTTAATTCCATTTTTTCACGGACGTAAAATTTTCAAGTTACTGCCAACAATAGAAAAAGCGACCGGATAATAAAACTGTCAAGATAAATATATTGTCAAAAATGACCTTCACAACGCAATCATCAGATCGGAGGCAACGCTAACAGTGTTGCCAGTTCCCGAAATATAAACGGCTACTCTCGTATTAAAAACTTTCACCTAATTGTTAAATGGTCAAAAGCACTCGTAACATAAAAATTAAAAATGTATTTCATTTTAAATTATGGATTAACGTTGTTAATAGAAATACCAAATAAAGTGAAAAAGCATAATCGGATTAACAAACTCCTTTCAACGATCCCTAAAGTATTTATAGTACCTATATGGATCAGTAATTAGTCGGCAAAGAAATATAAACTTTTTAATAAAAAATTATGTTATTCTTCAACACATCCTTATAACTTATTATATTTAACTCACAAATATTCTCTTTTCATTCCTTCAGAAAAGCAAGTTTTATTAAACTGTTTCAAATATGCGTTAGTGTCAGTGATTACCTCCTCATTTGGGCCAAACCTCTCTCCACCAAGTCAAGTTTTGGTTGGATGCGAAAGCGTCGAAATGTAATTAATGTTTACCATGGAAACAGTGGAAGTGTAGACACGTGTATTATCCTGAAGAAAAGGCACTCGTTTCTTCTTTAAATAGACACTTTTAAGTTGTACTGCGTCGTATAGTTGATCTAAAAACGATGCATACTATTCGCCTGTTATCGTTCTACTTTTTTGAAGATAGCAATAAGAAGGATCCCACTACAGTTCCAAGGGACAGTAGCCATAACTTTCATAGTAGAGAGTATCTTTGTCGTCTTCAGAGCACTTGTGTCAGCGTCAGTTGTTGTAATGCAAACAAAACAGCTTTGATATACACAAAAAAGAAATTCTTTATATTTTATAGCTCCATGTCACCCAGTAAAAACGGCTGCAATCACTGTTTATCACTGATTAATCGATAATTTAATATCCGCTCATAAATAATTCCTTTAATAATAGAAAAAGTACTTGCAACTAATATACTCTTTCTCGACTATTCAAAAGTATGTGGAAATATTTAGAATGCATATTTCACTGTACTTCGATGGCAAGAGCAACACAAAAATGTATGCTCCAGGATTATAAATGAGAAAATTTTGAAGAAATTCTAAATTCATTGTTGTATAAATTTGGATGTACATAAAATTTTTCTTCGCAAGTGTAATGTTTTGAATGTTGGAGACGGTACTTTTTTTAAATGTTCAAAATGTTTTGTACTGTTAACAATTTCAACACAATGTTCCTGGCAGTGATAGTCAATACTTTATCTTTTTCAAATTTAAAGAATATCTAGCTAAAGGTATTATATTGCGCCATTTACTACATTTTGCATTAGTTTGCCTTAGTATATTGGCTAACAATACTTTATTTCACATACTTTTTTACTTGTTGATACACCACAAGCCATTATTGTATAGATTTATAACTGGAGTGGTCACATTTATCTGCGCACCAGATTCGTAACATCTTGTCGCGTTGATAAAAATTGACTGCTCTATTTATAACCAATAGTTTACATTACAATACATATTACTCGACAACTTGATAATTTGTGTACATTATTTTCATAGTACACTTATTTTTTCGCGTCAAACCATGACGCGCCCGACTGTTTAGTTGAAAAGAAAAAACGTTTTATTGATAATAAATAATTGTTTAGTTATTTTAAGCAAAATACATATTCCAAATTATTCCGTAAATTTGAAAATTAAGAAAATATCGTCACAAAAAATATAATGGTATTTTAATAAAGTTGTTAGGACTCATATATCTATTAGTTTTATGAAAAGCTTAGTGTAAGTAATGTAAATATTGTACTGATTTTTCTTGGAATTGATATTAAATAAATATTTGCATTTTATATGTGGAGTATTGTACTATTAAATGAGACGAAATCTACCAATAATTCGTTAATAGAAAACTTATTTTTCTTGAGTAAAAGTAACCTACTTTCCCACAAGGGGATTTTAAATGCTTTCATTTTATTCATGTTTAAGAACCAATGTGGATACTATCGCTACATAAATGTGATTTACATATCTATTGTTAAACTCGTCTGCCAAGAAACATATTCCGAGCCTTATGACAAAAAAATATATTATAAGAAAATAATATTGTAATGATTACACATAAGACAAAAACGACAATAAAAATGAATGCCATTTCTTTTAAAAACGTATGTTTTTTAATCTCCTTGCCATTATCAAATCAAATCGGAAAGAAATAAATATCAACATAACATCTCAATGAGTATGAGAAAAATACTCCTAACTTTTTGTATATTTAAAATATTGGTAAAGCAAAAAATTTAATGTTCCTTCGTTTTTCAAATATTTACGAGCAACAAAGCAGCAAAAGCATATTACTTATTTAAATTCTCTAGAATTTCTCAGTTGGTTTCACTAATAAAACAATCTACCTCCATGTGTTTTTTTACAATCAACGTTTCTCTATCACTATCATCAGCTTCTTCAAAATCTGATATTGCACTGATACAGTTCCCTACTAAAGGTTCGACTTTGTACTTCATTGACTGACAAGTTTCGATCTATTATAAATTCCTTAAGATATTATTAAGTTTTCAGTCATCTTCTCGGTTAAAATTTCGATGTTTTTTTATCATGATGGTTTCCTTATTGATTTTTGGATAATTATTCTTCAAACATAAACTTACTTTTTCATCGTCTGTGTATGACAAAATTAAGTTCCTTATTATGTATTTGCTAAATACGTATATTGGCTGCACCTATTCGCTGCCTTGTTTTTTTAATATCAATTTTCTCTGTGAACTCCACGAAATTAAATTGATCAATCTTTTTTGTACACGAAGTGAAGACAAGAAATTTTCTTCAACTATCGTAATATAATACACATTTTCCATCATATGTTACTAATCCTTCTAGAAAAGGTACACGATTTTGTCTTATAAAATGCGAAAGGGAAACATTTAATCGATTTATAAATTTTAAATAAAGTGTTACAATTTTGTAACGTGCTAAAATTTAATTCATTAACAAATACTCTTCCTATTTTTTTTTAAGTAACATTCATTGATAACAAATTAGAAAATCTTAGTACGATTTTTCTTAAAATTAAGAACGCATTTATAGCAATAAATATTTTTTCTAGTTATGTGTAATAATATTTAGTACAACAAACATGCACTATAATATTGCCTGACTTATTAAATTAAAATAAAGCAGACCTTTGAAGATTTATTACATCAAAACAAGAAGTAAAAACTTTTTATTTTTAATGTAAAAACGTATTTATGTCTTATATAACCAAATAAATTATAGACGCGTGAATATCTTATTTTGCACATGGATGAAAAACTTCAACGCCTTAAACCACACCTTAAAAAGCACTGAGGTCAACTTTCTTTTCCTTTGAAATAAATTGTCGATACTAGCTAGCATATGGTATATCGTTCACGCAGCTTTGCGTTAACCTTTCTGAAATTAAAGTTAGGTAATCTATTTCCGCCTTATTACATCATATTATTATATATCATATTTTGTGGTTTACTGCATGAAAAAATTGCTATACTTGGCCATTTTGTTACTTGTAGGAAATATAGAGCACATCCACGCAATAATAACTACTTTCTCGAAAAAATACATCACATACTATAAGTGGCAATCAATTACTGCAGCAATCATAACGCTAAAATACCATAACGAGAACAATCTCTTAAATTTCATACAAATCTTCATCAGTAGTGCAGCTACTGATATGTAAAATAATTTTCTGGTATACTAATTTGGAAATATCGTATTTACTGCAAATATTTTTACATTTATTGATATATATATATATATATATATATATATATATATATATATATTTATATATATATTTCGTAGATTAAAGTATTTTAAGATTTATTCCAATTTATTCAGATTTGTGTTTGATATATTTCAAAAAGTTTGGAATCAAAGTATGAATAATAATATGATATAACTAATAAAAAATCGGAAATGGCGAGAATAACTGGAATAACTATGAATATGTTTCCATATATTGTATATGTATATATGGACGTGGATATATGTATACTGTAATGGCGAATATAATATACTTCATGCAATATACCATATGCAATCGAGGGAGGTAAATTTAGTTTGAAATGCGTTATACATATATATATATATATATATATATATATATATATATATATATATATATAAAAATAAATAATACAATGGAAATTAATATTTAACATTACGTAACCTGCAGAAAGATTTATTATAAATATAAGAAAGTATAGACTTAAAATGCGCATAAGAGGTTAATATATTAAATACCAAAAATTGTAATTATAAATTTTTGGTTTAATCACTATGGTTAATATATAACCCCTTTCCACATTAACTTTAGTAATTCTGTATACGTATTTCGACAACTAAGTTGTCATCATCAGCAGATAATTAAGCAGTGTTGCACCTGGAGAACTACGGCAATAAATACCCGTACGAAACAATTAATCTCGCACACGATCCGTACCGTTGAAAGCCAGGAAGCACACGATCCGTACCGTTGAAAGCCAGGACGCACACTCAGTATGAAAGCCAAGACGCACACTTCCTTAACCATAGTGATTAAGTTAATCAACCACAGGCTCCATCAAATTCAATATAAATTTTTGGAACTAATCCGCTTAAAAATAATATATAGTTATTTAATATTCGTCGCTGTTAAACTTTGCTAAATAATATTTTTTCATAAGCCGAATAATTATTTATGACAATGGATATCCAACACTAACAAATTATTAAAAACAAATATTTCTGTTACTGTAAAATACTGTGTAAAATTATGGAACAATATCATATTATATGCAATATATTACTTGAAGACATCAGATAAATACATAACAAAGATTTGAAAAGCGCTAGTAGTAGTACAAAGAGTAGAGCTCTAAATTTATAAGAAACCGTTTTTCTTTTAATTATACATAAATTCCCTGATGTCTTAGTAAGTAACGGTAATTTGTCGTAGAAACGGAAGCAAGCAACACACTCTTCTGCATTCACGGGTAAATAGATCAGTATGTTTCTTGGATGCATTCTGTATTCATTTTAACTCTTAACGTCAGTGAAATATTGTATATATTTAAAGAATAAAACATATTCGTAATATAAATAGCATATATACAGGGTGGGGCAAAAAGCATCGCCTGATTTTCTTTCGTTATAACTTTTATTTAAAGTAAAAACTCATTTGGTTTTTAAATGATTATGTTTATTCGCACTCAAATTTTGTTTCAATTAATTGTGACGTGGCCGCTGAGATAAAATGAGCCTTGTCGCTCATGATCAACTTTGATGGAAAAATCATCTACTTCATCGTTGAAATCCAAAATCTTATGGCTGTATTCTAAACGGGTACCACAGTCGTTTAGTAACAACTGTTGGACCACCTGAAATTTGTATGGGAACATTTTTAAGCCCAATGTCAAAATACCGCGCAACGGACGCCGCGAAATATGCAATTGTCGGACACATTTTCTTGTGAATGTTTCGAGCTCTTCTAGTATATTTTCACGCGTTGCTACGATGTTTTCAGCCGAACTTCCGGTTCGGGGCCTTCCAGTGCTTCACTTGTCCCTTGTTTGCGGTTCTCTTCAAATAGGGACGCCAGACGTCGAAGTGTTTGCGCTGTGGGCGCTACACGATTAGCATATTTTCGCCGAAATTCACGTTGCGCAAACTTCACTAACGAATTATTGCCCGCAAACATTGTCACAATTATCGTGCGTTCTTGAGGCGTAGGTCGATTTACTGTTATCCACTATAAATTTCGCAAGTCTCTATTTCACGGATGTCAAAACCAATTTGCATAAAACTGCAGCACTTTCCATTAGGGTGATGCTTATTGTCCCACCTATTAGTTTTGCAATCCTAAAAATTTTATTGAGTTAAAGTGTGCTAAATTTGTTAAGTTTAAATGCATAGTAATGAATTTAATTGCACCGTTCAATATTTACATGACGTTTTAGATTCATCGCGAGAATATTTTTTAGCAACCGATCATCAAGAACATAGTGAGCAGTGAGGTCTTTATTGAAAGACCTGTACTTTGTTCATAAGTTTTAAAGAAATGCTATGAGTCAAAGATCGGAGGTCGAATATCAATAATAAGAATTTTAAATACTATTGGACCTAATATAGTTTCCTGTGATGTGCCCTTGGACAATACCTTCACGATATGAATTAAGTTATCTCACGCGATTATGTGATCAATACTATAAAAGGCGTTGCTCTGATCAAAAAAAATACCGAACGCTGTTCTACAACCTATAATAAAAATAAATGGACTTAGAGCAAGATATCTAGTAATAAGAGTAATAACTTTGCCGGAACTATTTATACATCCATATATTTGGAATAAATAAATTAAAAACCTCGTTAAATTTGTTTTACAATTCATTATAATATACAGTTTTTCTACAATATATTGGAGAAAATTATATACCTATTAATTGTATCATAATAAATATGCAATATATATATATATATAATTGATCTTTGTGAAACAAAAATAAATATAAAATAGCCAGTTCTCAACAAATAACAATATAATTTATTGTTTCAATCACATTTTATGTTGAGGTAAACAATTATATGAAGAAAAAGAAAAATACCGAACCACAAAAGTACCAGAAGGTTATAAGGGGTATAAAGAAAAGAGAGTTACGTTTCTTTATAATCTTCCTTATAATCCTCTGGTACTTTTGTGGTTCGGTATTTTTCTTTTTCTGCTTATAATTGTTTACTTCAATATAAAATGTGATTAAAACAATAAATTATATTGTTATTTGTTGAGAACTTGCTACCAGCAAAAGAAGAGTCATGAAAGAAATTCAGAATATGAAGGATATCTAGAGAAAAAAACAAAAACTGCTTTGAAACTCTAAAACAGAGAGAAAAATAGAGTATATCATAAAAATATAAAAGACAAAAGTGGTAAGACGATAATAGAAGGAAACAACATAATAGAGAGATTAAGACAATACTCTGAAGGAGTAACAAAGACAAGTCAAAGTGAAGAAAATAACGAAGAAGTAAACACAGCAGCAGAGAGACATAATCACGAAATACAAGAAATTACAAGTCGAGAACTAGAGGATGCCATAGCAAAGTTACAAGTTGGAAATAAGGGAAATCGACAGCATTAAACCTGTTTTTTTTTACACAGTGAGAAAGACGCGCAACAGTAATTCTCAGGAGTTTACTTGAAAGAGTTAACTTTATCTTGAATAATGACGATCATAAATTAATCTCAAGCAGAGATTAAATAAATAAATTTACGAAAGACATGGTATTTCCAATACAGTGGAAGAACAAGTTGCCCTAAAATAAAATATATAATGTAGATGAATACTTTTATATTATAAAATTGATTTGCATGATCCTTATTTACGTGAATTTTTATTTGGCAAAATTATGATGCTTGTCTAAATATCTTTTAAATCTATTGTATTAATATTTCTGAGATTTTACTGTTAAAAATTCTTCCTCGTACTTTAATTTATTTCTGTAAATGTTGTTTTGACATTTAATTTTTATAAATTTTACATTGCTCTCAATTTTCATCACACTAAAAATTAGCCGTACAAAGACTGAGCTGTAAGTTCAATTAAATTGGAGATGTATGAAGTATGTTGGAAATATTGTTCCAACATGTTAGTGTTAATGTTTTAATCTGCAGTTATCAATCCGAACATTTTCTCTTAGCAAAACTGTTTAAAACCGTAGACTGCTACTTCCATGTAACATCACATTGTAACAAGAGAGATGCACGTAAATTCCATAATCGGCAATAAGAATAGAAGATGTCTTGTTTCAGGACAGAATCTTTTCTTAAGGAGGGGACAATGTCGCATGATCACGTAAAGTAAACGACGTAACGGGTATATGTCAAGTGAATATTCAAAAATTATAGTATTTGTAAATATGTGTACATATTTTATTAGTTAATTTGGCTGTATGAAACTTCACTAGGTATTTACTAAAATATCAACGAAAGTCGCTATAACAGAAATTAGTGATCTTGAGCTAATAATTACAATGGACTTAGTGAAACTATGTATTCCTGACATCTATGCTTATGAAATTTGACGTATTCCTTTAATCAATTTTCCTCTTGGAGTACCTGTATTTACTAAAATATCGACGAAAATCATCATAACAGAAATCAGAGATCTTGAGCTAACAAATACAACGGACTTAGTGAAACTATGTATTCCTGATATCTATATTTATGAAATTTGATGTATTTCTTTCTGGATGGTATAGCTAAAGCGAGGTGGAAGAAAATAATGTGTGTAGAGGACTTTACGAAATAAATATTGTGATACATACAAATTCAAATTTTCTAAAGTCAGATACCATTATTAAACTGTATCGGCAACGGTGTCGGATACTTAATTCACCTATACATGTACATATACATTACTGACGCCAAATTGCTGAATAATTGAAAAACTTGAAAGGTTTTATATATTGTTCTACTAGGATGAAAGAAGTTTAAATTAATAAAAATGCGAAAATCGTAAAATCTAAACCAAGTTAAAAAATGCAACAGTTTGTATTATATGTATATATAGATATACATATATGTACGTGGGAGCGTTTTTATATTCGCGGAATGGGGGACAAGGGGTGGAAATAAAAAAACCAAATTATTTTTCTTTTTCAATATATTCACCTGCAAGACGGATACATTTTTCACATCTTTAAATTAATTTATTTATACCCTCATAAAAAAATGATTTTTCTTTATCTGCAAAATACGCCGAAACTGCCTCCTTGACTTCATCATCGGTAGTAAATTTTTTACCCCGCAGCTCTTTTTTCATTTTCGGAAACAGGTAATAATCACTCGGGGCCAGGTCTGGGCTGTAGGGTGGGTGATGTACAATTTCGAAGCCCACCTTATGCAGGGCAGCTAACGCAACGCGGCTCTTGTGGACGGGCGCGTTGTCGTGCAAAAGCAGAACACCTTTTGTCAATTTTCCCCGTCTTTTCTCTTTAGTGGCTTCTTTTAGTCGCTCTAATATTGAAGCGTAATATTCTGCGGTTATAGAAACACCTTTATGTTTATAATCAATCAACAATATTCCTTCTGAGTCCCAAAATACCGTTGCCATGAGTTTCCCAGCTGATTGTGACACTTTAAATTTCTTGGGAGGTGCTGTGCCCTTTTTATGCCACTGCATGGAGTCTTGTTTGGACTCAGGTTCATAATGATGAACCCAAGTTTCGTCTCCAGTAACAATTCCACTCAATACACCATCCTCGTCTTCATTACAGAGGTCCAAAAATGCACGCGAACACTCTACGCGCTGTTGTTTTTGCGGCGGCGTGAGCATTCTCGGCACCCATCTTGCGCTGACCTTAGACATGCCGAGATGATCGTGTAGGATTTTAAAAATTGTTGTATCGGATACTCCAACCATTTCTGCGAGTTGTTTCTTCTTTAGTCGAGCATCTTCGAGTACAATTTGTTCAACTTTTTGGATAAGTGCTGGCGTGGTCACCTCAATGCTCCTGCCCGGCCTCGGGTCGTCTTCAAGGGATTCCCTTCCTTGTTTAAATAAACTATGCCACTTGTACACCATGGTTTTTCCTGGACAAGAGTCGCCGTAAACCAATGACATCTCATTCATTATGGTCGCGACTGATTTTCCATGCCTGGTAAGGAACTTTATAACGGCACGATATTCGATTTTTTCCATAATTCACTTTTCACTCCTGATTATGTTACTTGGTTGACGATAGCTCAAAGACTAACTGTCTAATACTTCTTCTTCTTCTTTTTCTTTACCTTATTCCTTGAAGTTGAACTGAGTTCTATAACTTCGAATTCTTTATTGAGATATTGGTTGTTGAGATGAGAGTGGGGATCAGAGAACACTATGGTGTGGTAAGTTACCTCCCCTAATTCATGA